>CARXXK010000004.1:23178560-23589693 GCA_949089665.1 Macrosiphum euphorbiae | reverse complement strand
TTTAATGTATGCAATGTAGGTATTCTAAAAACTTCAAATATATTAACATTAGCATGTATACGAGGGAGAACGTTATTGGAAACGGTTCTGAATTTTAAAACTATATGAAAACACGTTGGTGGTCAGTACTGCCATACCAATATTTTCAAAAATTGATGTAGGGGGACACTTTCAAATATTACTGCTATGGCAGTATCATAAAAACCTTCCAAAAATTGTCATTACTGCTATATCAGTGTTATTTTCAATGGTGTCTTATGAGGGGATGACTGTTGTGTCCCCCGACATCTCAGCCGACAATTTTGCACTGCCCTATAGCCTATAGCATAAAACCTTACAGCAGTACTAAAATTATTACTGCTATAGCAGTAATGGAAATTGACGTTTTAAGGATGATGGTTTTTTTTCGACTGAGGCCACGAGATTGTTCATCAACGTGTTAAAGGACGTGTATCTAATACTAGGTACATCAGAAAATTCGGAGGTATCGACATTTTTATGAAAATCATATTATCGTTTAATAATATTCAATATTTTAAATATATACTATAGAATATCAGTGTATGAGGCTACTGTGTAAATCCAACCTATAACTTAGGTAACTTAGGCATGTTATGACTTATGACTATAATGGAGAGGTAATCGTTAAAAAAGTGTATGTTCTAAGTACATACATATTCTAAGTATATTATTAAATATATTGTTCCAGGTATCGATTAATTTAAATTATTATTTTACGTAATAGGCATAGGTACCTTAAGTTACAATCTAATCCAACAGTTTTATTTATTGATTTTTTTTTAAAGTATAGACTTCAACTCTCCAATTAATATATACATTATACACTACTTATATAAATATGTACCGTTTACCTACTGAATTATCACAGCTATTTGACGATTTCCGTGTCAAGACCAGGAAAGTATTTAAATCCTATTACTACTGCAGAATATAATTAGAGTACCAATTTTAAATTTTTTTTATAGGTACATATGATAATTACAAAAGCGTGACCTCATAGGTGTACACAAACTGTCAATCGGTAGGTAATATTATTAATTATTATAATATATTAAAGTAATATTAGTAACTATAATATAGCTAATTATTATATTTTATTACCCATTATATATTCTAATGATTGATTTTGTCATTTATATAATACTAATTTTAATACAAATAGATTCAGTTTCAGTTCATATCTTTAAGTTGTGTGTACATTGTACACTTATTAATTCGTAAAAAGTTAAACTAAATATTTGGGTTGGATCCTGACATTTTTGATCTTGAATATCGATAAATAATATTACGTTAGTATTATCTAATATGATAAATTAATTAACTGTGGTATGCAATTTAATTTATTACAGTAATTATAACCACCTACCTAATTAGTAATTTCACATATTAAAAATCGTTGCAACTTTTTTGTGAATTTACAGACTCATATTATCAATAACTATTGATACCATTTAATAACTTCTACAAAACTATACTTATTATATTCACATATAAATAGGTTGTGCACTTATAAATTTGAACTAATCTACTTAAATGTACCTACTCTTAAATTCTAAATGTGTTCTTAATATCTTAATACAAATTAAAACTAAACTTGGCATATATTATGGAAAACAATTAGGTATTTAATGTTGTTTTATTTTACTGTTACGGATCTCCAAGGAGGTCCGTGCACAAATAAAATAACGAACAATTCCGAACTAATTATTACTTTCTATATTTAAACTTGAAAAGAAAACTTACAATACATTTAATGAATTATATAATGTTTTATAAAATGGTCTGACAATAATAATGTTCTGGCGAGAATAACAATGTTCTGTCTTCTACTCTGCAATCCAACTGCAACGGCTTGCTATACGAGCCGTGCCTATAGCCAGCGCTTGCCTGGAATTGCTGTCGCAGCAATTCCTTCCAGACAGTCGCCGTCGTAAAATATTATATTATACAATATTATATATCAACAAATATAGCCAGGGGTTCTTAATATTACTTTAAGAAGTATTATCTAATTACATACCCAAGTATATTTATTAAATTAGAGTAAAAGCATTAAAACATTATAATGATGCAAGTTAAATGTATACCACAGACCACTGTCTCAGCAAAAGATTAATTGTGTGAAAAATATTGATAAATCATTATACTTACCTATCATTCCAGTGGCGTATTTCGGGTGGCCCGGTCACTACCCTTGGTCTGTGTAGTATATACGGGAAAGGCTTATGTCTAATTGTGTATGGTAATTATTAATTTATCCAGTAATCCCCCCCATGGGATATTTCTGGCTAAACAACTACATAGCTCATGTCAAGTGTAAAAAATACAAAAAAAAATGGTTATCTATTTTTTATACAGATAAATTACATTTATCTATTAGCTTTATCTGTATACTTTATGTATTTTTAACTATTATTTTTATATAGATACATTCCGCCCGGAGAGTAGATTTTAAGTCTCAGTTAATTTATCTTTATATATGGATTTTGAACCATGAAGTACCTACATTTATATTTGTTAAAAAGGTTACATTACCATTAGGACTACGATTAATAGTATTGCTACAATTAGTAATATTTATTATGATAACTGGTAATTCTGCCGTTTGTGGCTTTTTGTTTCCCAAATACGTTTGAATTAATCTGACTATGAATGATGCATTATCGACAGCTAAATTAATTTTAGAAATAATATCGATACTCTTAATCTCGGAGTCGTGGGTTCGAGCCCCACGTTGGGTGCCACGACAAATCGTATACGTCGATCACAGACGTACACAAATATGAAATAATCAAACGAATAGTAATATAAGCACTTTATTATACTCGGATGCTCAGTGGTAATCGATTCACACTATCATCACACTCTGACCCTTTTTATATTCTCACATGTTCCTTATATCTCAAACTTAAAATCGAATAACAATTGAATAATATCGATTGTCCTACCTATAATTAAATTATATTTAATTGCTATTATATTACATTATTGTTGTCTTAACCTAGTTACATGTAATATGTTTAACGTTTACATGTTACATATGATTGTTTTCTTAACCTAGTTTTTACATACTAACATTTCTTATTACTACATCCTTTCGATTTATATTTGGAGGAAACGCTTAATACAACAGATAACTGGTAATCCTGCTGTTTGTGATGACTTTTTGTTTCTCTGCCAATACGTTTGAATCAAGCCGACTAAAAAAGATACAGCATCAACAGTCATATACATTTTTGAAATATCCTTTGTCATGATGTCTTTTCTATAGTCTCTCATCATATTCACATTCTTCAACCCTTCTACTAGTTGAAATAGGGTGAATGATGTTGTGTTTTGTTTTCCGTTCCTTTAAAAAATCGTAAAATGTAGACAAAAATAAGGGTTAACTACCTAATTAGGTAGATAATAATCAACTCACTAAATTTTTTCTTCTATTTCCATTTGTAGTCCAGGAACAAGACACATAACTTATCATAAAAATTATCATGAACGCCATTTTCAAAAATGTCACTTAAAAAATAATAATATTTTGTAGGGCAAAAGGTTCTTGTCAAACATCATTATTCATTGATACTTTTTTAGTTCTGCTGAACACAGATTGCTGATAAACATCGAATTCCAAAACTTCATATTTATTTATTTATTTTCATCTTTTTTTAATACAAGGCTTCTGATATATTGATTCAATAGCAGTTGAAAAACATTAAAATATATATTAAAGATTTTTTTTATAAGCATTTGAAATAGAGTAATAGTATTAAATAACCATGTATAACGATTTAGTTATTTTCTTGTAATTATAAAATATTATTCTTGGATACTTGAAGCAAATATAATATAAATACTTACATACCTACAAATATAATAATATGCAAATAATATTAATTCAACTTACCGGCTACCGTGTTAAGAATTACAACATAAATATTATATAAAATATAAATCGGATATCATATAGGCTGACAAACTGTTTTTCGTATACAATGAATTTATATTATTGAATTCAAATTGTATACTATACATTACAGTGACCCACTTGTAATCTACTGTACAGCCGAGCGACACCCACTTAGCACTTACCAGCTTTTTTACCTTTAATTATCCGTTTTGTTATTAAATAATTTGATACATCATATAAAATAGTAAATTGTATACATAAAACCTATTGAACATGACGTAAGTACCAAAAATAACTGTACAAAATTATATATTTAGTATTTTACAACAAAATTATTTTACATTTTATTTGTACCAAATAGTTAATTATAATTTATAATATCAATCGTATGTTTATTTTTTAATTTAAACATATTTACACCGAGAACCTACTTATTTTATATTGGTGTAATACACTATTATTATTACGAGTCAGTAAAACTTTTTCAATAATTTTATCATGAATTTATATATTAAAAACAAATACCTATTTTTTGTTGACAAGTAATAATTATTATCAAAGTTGCAATATTCCCATTTAATTGAAAATATTTCATTATTTTTAATTAATCGCTTTTTGGCTAACCATAGAACACATTAGAAAAAATCCCTATTTAAAGTACTTACTATAAATGTATGCACGAAAAATTTGAATTTTTTTTACTTTGCAAAAAAGTGCTCTCAGAAAAACATAGTAGAAAAAAAACGTTACTACACAACAAATAATTTTATTTTTCGCTTAGAGATTAAAATACAAATAAAATGTTACAAACTAATTTTGTTTATCTCTATGCTGAACATATGATATTTTGCTTGCACTCAATTTTGTTTTTTACTGTCAACTTTGAATATCTGAATTCTGGGGTGATTAAATATTTGAAATAACTTTCAAGTTCTGACTTATACTGACTTTAAACACACTCGCATGATGTAGGTATCTACATTATAAAATATGAAGTTATTTATTAACAACTATATAATAACTTATAGAAAACAATGGTTAAATATGTTTATACAGACTTTACTTACATCTTGTTATATTTGTAATAAAACAATTTTGAAAATACAATATATTCTGGAAAATGTAACACCGTTATAAAATAAATGTAAATGGTAACCTGTCTAATCATACAAAAATCAATTATAATTTATAATTATAAGTAAAAAAATAATATTAATTAGACTGAACTACCTAGCTATAACAGAACACATGGCCAATATCATTTTAATGATTCCGTTATTAAATTTGTTAAAAGATTTAAAAATAAAATAAAAATAAATTTAAATAATTGCTTCTCCAATTGCAAGTTATATAGGTACAATCAATAAGACGTATACATAAAATAATGATTATCTACCTACCTACCCATAAATTTCACATTTAGTTCTGTAACTGAACATTCAAAATGACAACTCACTGCAATATATACATCAATACCTATATTTTTCATAGGATGACTAAACAAGATTTTGAAATATTTTAGCACTCGATATTCTCAAATGGAACGCTTTACTGACACACATATTATAATATATAGAGTCAAACAACAGATAGGTACATACAAGCTTATGATTTTTTTAAATGTATTTGTTCTGTTAACACGAACAGTAAAAAAGAAACATTTATTTCGAATTTTATTGAACATTATGTGTGCGTATTTTTGTTTGGTTTTTATTACAAATATTAATAATAATGATAGAAAAAGTAGGTACAGGTAGTATGCAAAATAGAAACGGTCACGATTTATGATTTCGACAAACTATTGTTTCGAGCACACATATATATAACTTTTTTTACAATTTCCATACTGCAGTTCGCATTTCGTAGCTGTATGGAATATCTACTATAATATGTATACTGTATAGACTGCAGTTTTATAGCTGTATCCCATCGATATACTACTCGCATTTCAGTAGGTACACGAAACTTTACTATATTCTTAAAAGCTGATGTTAAAACATTATTATAGAGACATGAATTTCAGTAATGAGTAATGACTAATGACTGATGACTGATGATAGAGTGAACGAAATTATCAAAATTGTCAAATACCAGCGACATCATCACTGATCGGTGGAAAATCTGGATAGAACCTTCAGTGAATTACCCAAATTGATTTGGTGGGCTGGACTAAATTTTCTTAGGTGGAATCAGTATTTAACTCAATTATTATTACTAATTTTAATGGAATTTGGCCTAGTAAAAATTCTAAAACAAGGTTGGCCGGTGGGTACTCTATCTTATATCTAGCACTGACTGGCGAATGCAGGTCTCAGGTTGTCCCCGTCACGACTGTAGATAAGACTTATAAGCCTAGACATAAATGTGATGGATTCTGGGTTTTCCGACATCATCGCTTGCAATTTTCACTTATCGCGGGCGTTTATATCATATTTACAAAACAAACTTTTAGCTATTAGTGTGCGTGTCCCTTTCGCCACTTATTCGATATTTCGATGTACTTATAACTATTTTTACCTATTTTATCACAGACACACACACAATTTAAATGCGATTTGATAATGATAGTATGTAAGTATCAACTTGGTAATACTACATTTTTAAAAGCAATTTTTCGACTGTTTTTTAGTATGGTTATATAGTACGTAATCGATACTATATATAATATTATAATATACATATATGTATTATAATAATAATATATGAATATCAAGTACATAATATATATACATTTTTTAAGATACAACTGTGTTCCGATTACATTCCGATTCGTCAACAGAAGGCATATACTATACTGTGACGTGAGGACCCAGTGATAAAAAACAAATTTTTTTTTGTCATCGATTACCACAGTTTCCGGAGTGATGTATATGTTATAGGTGGTAGTTAATGCTTAACAGACAAATGGTATAGTATACCTAGCTATTATACCTATAGGTACATACATATACATTTGGTTATTATAATATAACAACGTAAAATTTAATTGTAATAAAATTACACAAGATTTAACGTAATATAATCAAAATATATTATAATATATAAAACATAAGTGCTAAAATATAGTGCAAATTATGTAAATGAATGTTAAGGTATCACATGTTCTTCGGCTTACAACATATTTATTGAACCAAGATTTATAAATAATTATATGTACATCAAACCAGTGTAAAAATGTTCTGCAATATTATAATACCTATAGTATATTAAACAAAAGAGTGTCCAATGTTTAAAATGTTTTAATCCCTGATAAAACGTGAATTTTTAAGATCAAAGTTATTAATAATAGGTAATATTATGATATTAAATCTAAAATTAATTGAGTCTAATTATAATATGAGCATCAAAAATAAATCAACTAGATTAAAAAAAAAATCATTTTTCATATTATTAAAAGTTTTTTAAAACATTTTGAAATTTATGCTGTAAATATATTACCTATACATATTTATACATTTATTGAAGAAAATAGTTTAACAAAATTATTTATATGGAAGTATTAATAAACATATAATAACATTATGTTCATAAATACTGTCAGCAATTACGTGTTACCCGCGAAGTAATATTGTTTTTTAAATGGCAAATAATATAGCTAAATTAAAAAATGTTGTTACCAATCTAATTTTGTGTATTTTTAGGTTTTGTAATACTGTTAGGTTCTGACTGAACATCTCGTGGACCTTGCGTCTGAAACTTGATTGTCGACTCTACCCATTTGAAGGCTACTCACCCCGAGAAAATAATCGCGTTTGTTGTTTCAACAAGTGGTAATGTATAAATTGTTCCATGAATACTAATATTATATTATTCATTCGATGTACATTTATTGCATGTGATATTAATATATTATATACTAATACGTTCAAGCTATTTAAATATGAGTATTTTCAACGTTCAACAAATAGGCACTACGTGTAAATATATTCTACCGTAAGTCCAAAAAACTCATAAAAAATTGAAAAGTCAGCAGGCTATAACATTAGTGATCTCTACTTAAATAGGCGGAATCCTTAAAACCAGCCCTTGACACTCAATTATTATATTTTAATACTTTATACAACTATTTGTTTAATTTTGCTATCATACTCACAATAACTCAAATTAAGCACATTTGAATATAATAAGTGTCATATACCAAATATTATTTTTTGTATAAATATAAATAGATTTTAATGTGAAAATAAATATTATATAATATGACGTTGTAAATATTACAATCTTATAATATACTATATATATCTTATTTTATATTATAATTAAACGTTAGAACATTAGGTGAGAGACCGCTTAGCTCCATAAAAAAGTTTGTAAGAATAATTTTAATATTTTAGGTTCACGAAAACTTTTCTATAGAAAATTATAGAGGATGATAAATGTTCAGTGAAAATAATTTGACTGAATTTTTAATTATTTTAAATAAAATATACTTTGACTGCAAAAATGTACTTATTTTCTATGAAGTTTTTGTGAACGTGGTCCATGTACAAATAAGATGTCCAATGCTGTAGAAATTAATCATATGTACTTAAACATAAATGCCTTAAGTTTTTTAATTGAATATTTTATGAATTATTAATAACACAATAGTTTCCAAAATTGCATGATTTGGGAACTAATTAACCAAAAAACAAAAAAACTTTGTAATATTATTTATTGTGAAATTGTAATAATGTTTCTTTAAACGATTGGAAAACATTCTTCATGTAGGTTGTTAGCCACTCCCCTACAATTATTTAAACTCATTTTCAATTTGCGTTAGAATCTTTAGATAGGTACCTAATGAAAAAATAGTTTAATGGTTGTAGTCCTACACCCGGAATTTGATCTTAAATTCAAAAGGAGGAAACGGCAACTTATGACTAAGTGGTTAAGTGCATATTTACCATGTCCGTATCTATACGTGGAAATTTCAAGTGTAATAATATCACAATGAATGTATTGTGGTTTTATCTATTGTTTTTCTTATAAAATAAAAATCAAATAATAAGTATTTATGCTTTATAGGTTATTATAATAATATAATATCTTACATATTTCAGTATTTGACATTTGTATACAATTGATTCAATCAAAACATATAATATAACAGTTTTTTATAGTGATTTATGTCATTATATAGATAGATAACCAACAATTCAATATTAATCGAATGCCATAAAACAATTAATTGTATCTTATAAAAAGTAACTGCTGCAGTTTATTGTTTTTATTTATTACCTACTTATTTGATATAATTGATGTATAATTAGTGATATCACTAATGCTTTGCATACGAATATACATTTCTGCATTTCCGCATAAATGGTTTATTGAGAGTGGGTTCTTGCACAAACGTAAAGAGGAAAAAAAACAATATTAAAATTACTGTGAAATGGGTCGTTCTTGACGGAATTCAAATGACTTTATAGTATTTTAAACCGCTAAGAATAGGGAATCCAATTGAACAGGCCGAACAGGGGATTTATCCGAATCAGTTCCAGTATTTTATGAATATAATATAACGGTCTGCAGTTTTAAAATATATATTTTTATACCGTTAAGTAACTAGGTATTAAATAACATTACAGTAATAAGGCTAAACTGTCGATGTGTATTAAACATACAAATAATATTCGATACGATATGATATATAACATTATAATACTATATATTTATTTTTATTATTATTCTTCGATATTTTATAAAATTAGTACCTATATATTTTGTAAAAATTCTTGTACCTATTGTATGTTTGTTGTGTAGGTTTATCCCACGGGTTATAAGCAAGCAGTATTATAAGCAGCGTTAAATTCACGTGTACACAATATTTTAAATTTGTATGGAATAAAAGCTCAAAAGATATTTATTAAAACATTATTAATACGATATACCATACAGCCGGTACACTTATGCATACAAATTAGATGAAATTGTGTAAAATCACTATGGCTAAATGCTAATATACGTAATAGCTACACAGATAGTGTCTTATTCACTGTAGGTCTCAACTTCCTCAAGTCTACACTTAAAACAATCAAATACTTAATGAGCATGAGAAGGTAAATAACATTTTAAGTACGAGTTCATCTGTTCATGTGTAGAGAAATATAAAAATAAAAAAAATTAATAGGTATTTCAAAAATGTTAAATTTTATCGATGTCGATGATGTGATCTGTTGCTAGAGTACTGAGTAGTCCATGCATTTTACGTTTTTTTGAATTTGCAGAGAAAGGATTTTCGAGTGAATTTGAAAACTTGGCTTGGAAGTATACTTGAATGGTAAACATAAATAAAAAATGTTGTAAAAGTGAATTTTTAAATGGAAAGTGACGGAAATTCGTTTTCTAGAAAAGTACTTCTATGTTTAATTGGATGTATACAAATAGAAGGTGGGCTGTGCGAACTTCAAAACATGGCATGTGAATTTGTGTTTACGTTTGATATTTTTTCGTTAATTAATTGCATATTAAATATTATGTTGTATTATCATGCAACACAAGCGGTATGAATTTACTCTCACCCATAATTAATTTAGCTGGTTATTAAATTTATATTTGGATTAGTTCTGGAACTATGAATATCCGACATATATGTATAGTAACAAATTGAATTCCTTCACTAATACCTTTGGTAAATGTTTAGTTTATATATTATATACAGTTTTTATTTACATGTCACATAAGGATAATATTATGCTCATATGAAGTAATGAACCATATAGTTTTATTAGAACGTGTACGACAATAATTGATATCCTGTGCGTAAATGATGTAATATTCATCATAGTTAATGTTATGTCGTTTATGATTCCTTTCTGTCTACTGATGTTTTATTACTATATTTTATTATGTAAGATAATATCGTATCAGCTTGTCGTTAAAGTAGTAACATTTATGCAATCCGAGGTATATTGCAGTATAATAATATGATGATATGCGCGTATGCTGTGTTATTATAAGACTTATTTTAATATTTATAATGCAACTTATTTTATGTGATGTGAACTGAAATAAATAGTAATAAATGTGTCTCATTTCGAAAATCATTTAAACCACTATTTAAATCGAAGAAGAGACATTAGAAATCTCGTTTGCATACGCGATACGTTGTAATTCGATACCAAAAATCGCATATTTTAGAATTGAACCTGCAAATACTGAAATAATATGGTAATTTAACACATAAAGCACAATAAAGGTAGGTATTTAATACCCTAATGCATTTTAAGCTCCTTTCACGAGTGAGCCGGGCATTATTATTTTACACACTTATAGCACCGCCGTGAATTGATTTATAGTTATAATGATATAATATTATCTCATCGGCCTCGTCCCATTTGCATATCATATCTCATAGTTGTATCGAATAATATGCACCTATACCTACTGTGTGTATACGGACAAACGGGATAATGCACGAAGCGCTTGTAAAATAATATATCGATGTTAATTACATTTCGAGAAATCTCGTCGTGTCCGACAGGTGTGTGTATATATTATTGTGTGCCATTACTTGTATGCCGTCCGCCAAACACAAACGATATATAGGTACTCAATAATACCTACTTAGGAGTTTATCCGTATATACAGGGTGGTCCATGAAGTGTGCTACCCCGTTTTATACTTAAACTTTACGTTTTGATAATGCCTTTATTCAAATTCCGATTTTTCGGTTATACTTAAGTCCATATTTTCAAATATATAAGATTTTTATCCCGTCCAAGGACTATATTATATTCTTAACGATACAAACTTAATCGGTTAAATAATAACCCGCACCCGTTATAGATTTGGAGCAGACGGATTAATGTATTGATTTACCAATTGAGTGAGTTTTTTTACCTGTCTGTCATCAACTTTTAGAGCAGTAAAAACGCTTCGATTTTCAACTTTTTTTCTGGTGGAATAGTGGGTCTAGTTGGGACTTTAGGGAGTTCAAAAATAAATACGAAGGAGATTCAAGAATTTTTACACAAAATCAGTTTTTAAATTCTATTTTTTTTCTATTAATAGCAATGAAACAATTTTTGCTTAGTTAAAAATCTTCAAAATATAATTCAAGGGTCCTAATAAGTATTTCATAATGAAACCTATAATTCCAAAAAATATATAGGCACAATGTTTTCTCATATTAATTTGGACGAAATTACATAGGTATTTAAACAAACAATAACACTTTTACGTATATTACTTATTTTACTATACACAATGCGATGCTTTCAAAATATTTAGATTCATTTTAAGCTATTACAGAATTACCTACCTACCTTTTTTACCATCACACTGTTATATACGGTAATTTGGTATTGATTTAAAAATTAATACAAATTATATAATATTATATAATTATACACTATTGTAATAACGAAACATTAATAATATAATGAATGCAATGTTTTTGGCAACAAATTAATAAATCAACCTACCATACACCAATACTTAAAGAGAAAAATGAATTCTTTAATAGCAATATCAAAAAATATATCATGAAATAAACTTGATATATATATTGACAGACCGTCTTCAATCAGAACCAATTTTTGTATAGATACAATGATATACATTGTATTCAAATTTAATACATCTACTATACGTCTATACAGAAGGACGATATTATCCACTTGCCAATATTTTTATTTTTGATTGTTAGGTGGATAACTTTTTTTCAAAATTATGATGCATCTCTAAATCGAGATTTAAATGAATAGTATCTGATTTCTTAACTCAATTTTACATTAAATATAATATAGATGTAATATTTAGCCTGTAGTAACTATAGATAACTATACTCAGATGACAATATTTAAATTTTAAAAATTATAAGGTATTAATAAATTAATATGAATTACTAAAATGGGTCCGCATAATATTATAATACTTGTTCCTTAGTATACCTATACTGTGTAGTGTGTACTAAAAGCTTAACTAGGTATTGAGAAACTTATCGTTTGAATTTTAATTAACACATTTAAAATATATTCGAATTTTCCAAATGTCCTTAACAATTTACAATGAACCATAAAAACCTAAGTATTTGAAAATATGGTTTTCAAATATAACTAAAAATTTCAAATATCAGAATTTAAATTACTTAATTTAGTATTAAAGCAATTATGCAGTTGAGCATGCTTCAATGCTTGGTAAACATCCTGTATATAATACATTATACACACAAGTGAGTTTAGTATATATCAAGAGCTTTCGCGTTTTGTCGGCAAAAACCGGTCGAAAATCCACAGCGGCGGCGAAATTGTAGCCGAAAGCAAAAACGGCGAAAGTAAATTCATTCCCATTGTTGTCGGTCGGGCTGCCGCTCCGCAGAGGTCGTTGACATTTGTTTTTTTTTTTTTCATCTGATTTTTCATCCCCTATCTGCCGACAGCCATCACACTTTCCGTACATATATTTGATAAAAATATAATACAACAATAATTATCGATCTCGAATAACGAGCCAAAATATCTTCTCCGCACTGTGATAATCAAACGCGTATAATGTTCTACACGTATTACTTTAAACTTATCGGCCGTCGGTACAGAGGTAATACCAATACATGATTATACAATATATACATACATACTTATTGTATTTCTGTCGTCATCGTGAACCGGCCAGGAGAAGTACTACTACTACTACTAATAATAATAATAATAACACAATCATAATAAATAATATATGTGCGTATGAAATATGGGTACATGTGAGAATTGCAACACCTCAGTCCGGGGCTCGCAGAATCACGACGAAATCCTAAACACGTGATGTGCGAGTGCCGAGTATGATGTATATTAGGTAGGCGCACTTGTGTCCGATGGTCGTTTTATTTTTTCTTCTAAATTTTATTCACCGGCAGCCGCAGGCCCGCGATGACGATAAAAGCCGAAGGACGGTCGGCGGAGAACGTTTTCGCCAGAGAAACTCACTAGGAGTCTGCGAGACGGCATCACACACTGCACATGACGACACGGCGTTGACCCCGTCTCTTCTGCAGGAGATGATAACGCTCCGGGTGCCTATAATATTATACGTTTATTGCGATTTGTAACGTCCGCAGTAATCGAAGGACCTGGCGGCGTCGACGGCCAAGAAGACGACGACGACCTGACTGTAATCCGATGTATAACGTGCACAGATATTATTATTACGTCCGATCCATACGATTGGCAAATCTCTGCTGTTATAATACAACATTGTTATCGTTGTTGTTGTGTGCTGTACCGAATGCACTGTTGGTAGATATACACCAACAATAATTATTTGTCGATACGTTTTCGTTATCTAGCAAATGCGTGTTATGTACAAAATAATAATTTTATTTATTGGCTAGTAGTTGTCCCCCGGCCAAATTATATTATTTTTTTTTTAACGAAAAAATACGTAACACGCGTGTTTCGAAACGCTTATCCATAGATTAAAGAATAGTACTATGTGCTTATCGTCGTCTACGGCTATATTTTATCCGTTTTGTTTACGAATACGTCGTATAAACCTATTATGACAACAATAATACACTATAGTACGTCATATTCCTAAACATTTTTATCTTAATGAGTTAGCTATAGCTATAGCAATATCAGCAATTACAATAGTAATTTATATATTTTGTCTATGTCTGAATGTTTTCGGATTATCGTTCTATAGCCGAAATCATGTCAGTAGTTGAACGTTCGCTGTATAGACAATTATGTGATGATAAGTATAATAAACATGTTCCATATTTTATATATTCCAATTACTTGGGTAAATAGATATAATAAGTTCGTTTCTCCACACAAGGGATTTATTTTTATTTTTTGTGCTTTAGTTGTTATAACATCACATTCAAATACAAAATAATATGATTATTTATTTCGATAATAAATTATTTCAGAGGAAAAAAGTGACATCGATGATAAGTGTTTCGCCTATTTACTATTTAGTATTAAAAACCCGAAATCAGTGGAAACTAGAAATTATTTGTTAAAACCAGTTCCTAATATGTCAAAGGGCATTCGATGAAGAACACGTTTTTAGTTTTTACTCGATTTACCTACTTTTTACTCAAATTCTAATTGCTAATGTGAATACTAGCTGATTTAATTTTGTATTAGTGAAAACCATTTCCTACTACAGAACAACTAGTTTTTTTTTTCTATAACGTACTAACTACTAATTTCGAGTTTATTTAACTGACCTTTTTTTACTGCCTCTCCATAAATCGTACGTTCAATATAGGTAATATAATTCGAATTTATTGTTATTGCCTTTAACAGTTAAATATCCGCATTAATTTAATTAATCATTTATGGTTTATAGTGACTAGTATTAAAATACTAAATTTTCTAATCACAATAGGTATACCTATATAAATAAGACGCCAGTTTTATTCACTCATTGCTCAGTAGACACACAGTATACGAAGAAATTCCATCGTGTAGGTACAGTGTTTCAAAATTCATACATAATATGGTTATACCCTGTAAATCTATCTTATATCTTTTAGTTAGCAAATATTATACTGGGCAACATTATAATAGGTACTATTTGTGTATACTTACCTAACTATTAGGTAATATTTAGTAAACCACACACAATACTCATTATTTAACTAGGTATCGGGAAATTTACTTTTACGTCTTTGAAGACGATACCGTAAAAGATTTTGAAAAAAAAAAGAAACGTCCATTAGAATCGCACCCACACTAAACATATATATACCTACATACGCAGAAAACCACACCATTCTTAAACACCACACCCTCAAGTTTGCTAATATAACTGATGGAAATATCTGATTGTTGTTAAAAAATACTTTGTATACAATGTAAGTACCTATATAAACGCTGTGTATGAAATAATAAAACCCACACGAGCTCTAAACGGAAAAGGAAAAATGAAATTATTAAGAAGCACCACACCAGTCTATTTTGCCACTGCAATTATCGATTGACGATTACACGCACGACGCTACAAAGTTGCGTTATTGGTTTCGCAAACGGAATAATATTTTAAATTTTAATTGAAAACATATGGCGTTAAAATGCTATTTTGAAATCGAAAAAAATACGTTTTACTATAGGTGATAATAGTAAGTAGGTATGTAGTTGCCATTTGTCGAAATGAATTCCATACCACTACTTTTTTACATTATTATAATATGTTACAGTAACGTCCAGTATTTAATTAATTGCTAAATCCACCCCCTTTAATCGATCACATAATTTATTAGCTAAACATGCTAAAAATGTGCGTATTATTATTAAGTTTAAACACTCATAAGTGAATCGTTTTTATGCATATTTTTACTTTTCTATTCCATACTATGTATCTTACGAAATTTATGGTAAAATAATTTAGAATAGGTTTTTATTAAAGAAACATTTTTGATTACTATAATAACAGTGTTATATCTGACTAATAGCAAATAATATAATGAATTAGACATTAGTCTTTAGGCAGTATTATTTTTATTTATTTTTATTATTATTAAACTAAATAAATTACAACATTACTTACTCAAATGTACCGACTAGATCCATTTTGTAACCAGAAACTACCCTCAATTTTGAAGATTGAAGAATTTTTCCTGGACCAAAACATGACTAGGTGCAAAACACATATCCTTGTAAAACCAATAGAATATAGGTACATTAATTGCTCCGATACGCTTAATATCTAACACACATTGTACGCGCGAGGTATATTTATTATTTAATATTTATGAATTATTTGTATTTTATGTTTAACATGTATTAACAACAAACTATTGCTGGTGGAATGTCGGTTTATTTTAAGGTGTTTCAACAATTTGTTTGTTATTTCCATAATTTAAATGATGATGATCAAACAAACGTGTTTATAATGCAAGTAATGCAACTAATAACCAGTAACCGGTGAAGATCCTGTTAACCGTTAATATTTTTATAATATAATATTCACATTTTAGAAAAAAAAAATAAACGGTCTTATGCAAACATCAACGTTGGTTGGAAAACTTATTAGCGTCTCGCCCGAAAACATTGCTATCGTACTCGAAGATATAATATTATTATGTTATTTGCTATAGCTATATAATACCTACCACTTGCAAGCGTCTCGTGTTTGTTGATTAATTTTTGTGCATACATTTATACATAACGCAGATGGGTGGAAACCGGTTAGTAACTGTAAAGTATTATAATATTCAGTACGTTACCTATGCGCATATTGCAAAATATAATAATATAATACATATAAAACAACTTCATATAACATACACAATATATTTCACCAAGTCCCTGGACAGCATTCAAAGCATTTGGCAGGTGACGAAAATCACAAACGGTCTTAAGCTAACGATATACTATTAGATTGTGTTCTACCTAGTAGGTACCGCTGTATGCGTTTACACTCGATAAATCCCTTTTGTGTGCCGCAAATAGCAAACCGCATGTCCGTGCTATTATTATTATTATTATTATTTTCTTGCTTGTCGTGATATTACATGCTATACATTACAAAAACAGTTTATCTAATATCGTATAATTATAATTTTTAACACATCACTAATAAAACATAGCAAGACTGTTGCAAATTAACAACATTAACTGTCATTCATATTCTCGGATAGTGTATTTATAGATATAATATCTGATCCTATAGTTTAAAGTGTCAATAATAATACTATCTTCAATAATACAAGCATGCCTGCTGATGTTTTTTTACATTTTTTAGAGTACATTTCTTTATCTTAAATATTATACCCTAGTTACTTTTGTCATTAGTGAATTATTAAGTTAGGTATAATAATATTTTTTAAGGGGATTGGAAGCGGCGATTTTCTGTCTTTGTCTAACACACGCGTGCAACATAGGATTATAGACGTGTTCTATTTCCAACGTACCGATTAATCTAGTGAAGCGATAAGAATTCTGAAAACAGATTTGAATTTGTCGTCAAGTCTACTTGAGATCGACTTTTCCACATTTTTGATATTTTGATTAAAACTTCTCCAAAAATTTAAATATGGCAATTTTTTAATTACTCATTTTAATATATCATTTTTATGATTTTTGGGGGATAATATCAAAAATGTGGGGAAGTCGATCTCAAGTAGACTTGACGACAAATTCAAATCTGTTTACAGAGTTCTTATCGCTTCACTAGATTAATCTGTACGTTGGAAATAGAACACGTCTATAATCCTATGTTGCACGTGTGTTAGACAAAGACAGAAAATCACCGCTTCCAATCCCCTTAAGCCAATATTACATTCTTGTAAAGTATGTGCGTTAATTTTTTTTAATTACTTTCTGATCGGATATATTAGTATACGTATTTAAAATTTAAAAATTTAAAAAAAATGTAAAGTAATTGAAATTTGCTATAAAAAATTTGGCAACGTCGTTTCACGAGCGTTCGTACGCTTTTAAAGAGTGAATATCATGTTCTTTGTTCTTCCGGAACTGCGCTCAATCGTATACCCAAAAAGGTAAAATGCGCTCAATCGTTGGTTTATTTTATTTATATTTTCTTTTTTTCACTTTTTTCTGCGCATCTCGAGGGCAACTATTTTACGGGTAAGGACTAAGGACACTGTCCAAGTTATCGAAGTGTTATTGCAGGATACCAACGATGAACGGAAACCTGGTAGAAGGATTGACGGAGCAACGCTTACGCCCGCTGTGTTGACCAAGGCAATATTACGGGTAACGGAACAACTACAACGGAACACCGCTGCGCGTTTAAACGACGAAGTGGTCACGAAGCAGTCAGCAGACGCCCGCCGAGGTGGTCAAACCGAATCTGTAGACGGATTTCAATATTGACCGTACACTAAAAATAACCATTCATAAATATTAAATAATACATTTAGTATTTATTTATTTTGTATACCGAGAATTAGATTTAAGCGAAATAAGAAATTAGTAGGTATAGTCCAGACCGACGGAATAAAATGTGTCCACAAAATAGTGTGCGTGTGTTGAAAAACGGCTGTTTCATCTATCGAAATTGTTCTACTTCTTAACGTGTCAGTCGTCGGATACTGTCTTTACATTTATTTTATTGATTAATCTAAATTCCGTGGTCATTAAGAATAAAGAAATAGGTAATTACACGTATTATTTTACTATACAAGATTCACCCTACACTATTCTGCGGTCATCCGGATTAATATGTTAACAATGTATATGAGATCGGTACGTCATTATCCTGTCGGGCTCCAGTTGGACTTATTCATTGCTTGTTATAATACATTGTGGTTGTCAATAGTTCGGACGTGCAGCTTTAGCCAAATTGATAATATTAACCATCATTGGTTAGGTTACATATACCCGATACTAAATATACTACACATCATTGCGGTGGTATTTTATATTATAACACTACATTTTTTTATCTAAGTGGACCGCTTTCCGTTTATATAAACACAAAAATCGACTTTGATAATTAGTTCAGCGATTTAGCATTTTAAAAATCATCATAAACAATTTAGATAATATTATGTAACATAATATTTTTTTATAAATATATTAATATATACACGTCAATATGTCACGGGTTCTCATGTTTGCAATTTATTTATAGACATTCCTTAAAAATAACGTAATTTTTACTCTAATGAAATAAATAATGAAACACTGACTTTTGGGTATAATATTTAATTGTTTACAAATGTATACATTTATAATATTCTATTTTAGATAATCATGGATCATATGAGTAATATCACTCATAAATCTCAAGCGTGTAAGCGTATTCGACGTTTTAGAATTATTTTTAAAATATTTCAAGTGTGCAAAATGTACCAAAATATGAAAATTGTAAAAAAAAATTTTTGGGTTTACGCACAACCGAATATATTTTAAACATTATTAGTCGAACCACGGAAGAATAATATAAATACTAATCGTTCGGTATCAATATTTATTTTTTTACCGACTTTAAAATATTTGTGCACACATAATATTCAGACTAGTTGAATTTATTGAAACTCTATACAGATATCGTATCGTGCGCAGAATACACTCGTGACATTTAAACATGGTTCTAAAACTTTTTCCACGTAGTTGTAGGTAACTACTAGTGTACTAGCTGTAATGAGCAAGTTTTGAGTGCCAGTACCAAGCAAGTTACGTATACCAGTACAGAAAAACGTTATCATCCCAGACATATGCCATTACTGTCTGCCTGTAGCTCGCCAGTTTATCAATCAGTTCCATGCCCGTCAGTGGCGTTGCCGTGATGGGTGGGGGGGGGGGGGAAATGGTCCATACTCTCCCCACCATTGACCGTATTATTTTTACCTATCATAAGTATTATAGAACTGTTGAACAATTTCCAAAGTGTTTTTAACTTCTTTGATATTGACAACATTTTGCGTTTATCGTGTTATTTGTTATTCCGGTACTACGCGCAAGAGGTATTAGACACGCGTAATAGTACTCCACCGGTCGATACCGACTGTATAATAAAATTATAATTATTATCACAGAAATATAATAAATATATTTATGGTTTTTTCATAATACATGCTGTATGTACTGACATGAGTTTTTATATACGAGTTTGTTATTACAAAGTTCAAAGTTGTAGCGAGTTGTATTACGTTGATATTAATTATGCCCATCGTTTGATTGAGAAGTAGTCCCTTTATAATTTGTAACATTTAATAAATTCATAAATATAATATAATAAATAGTGTATTAGTGTATATACATATAAGTACTTCCTGTACTTGTATATTGTGTTGTGACTCTTATAGCCAATAATACCTATTCTTTATTTGTGCAGTTTTTAGTAACTCGAATGCTCATCTATTCCTATACGACTCTAAAAGTCAAAGTTAAATTATTATATCATTATAGTACGACTACGACGCGTCGACGCGAACAGTCAAATAGTTTATAATTACCTATATTAATTATATTGTTCGAATGTGCTTACTGCGTACATTATATATTTATATTTTATCTTTTGCGAATAATGTATTCAGGCAACAGTTCTGTTTGGCAAGTAGACAGTGCCGTGATTTGATTTGTGACGATCTTATAAATTGTATTTTATCTATATTATTGTATTGAACTTTTGGGCCACAGCCCATATAAGGGCTGTTTTGTTATTAATTTGAGCTAAAAGGGCTATTTTAATAAGGTACCTGTCTACTTGTTAATTGTTTTATAATTATTAGTGAATTATTTATTATACCTAATTGTTGTAAAATACCCGAAATATCATTGTTCCAATTGTTTATAGATTATAATTATAATTATAATTATCAACACCGAAATATCTATACACTCGTGCACACACAATAATTATTCACCAACATAGGCTACAACACAGATCATCTGAAGCAGCTGCATTTCGATCTACTCACGTTTCATACCCGGCGTACACGCGGACCATAGCAGGTACAATAAATACATGTTGTGCTATGAAGTTGGTTGGTGTTGCTGGCACAAGTCATAATATTATATTATCCAACGTCGAACTATCAACGCATTGATCCTTATCACGTGTGTTATCAAACGCGCCGCCGCGCCGACGGTTAATAACGAAACAAAACCAGTTGATTGTGATATTTTTCGCATCTATCAGTTACTCAGTTTGTACCCGGTGAGTTAGCTGCAAAGTTCTTGTGCAACGAATTACCTACTTAAGTATTTCTAATATAACACCATTAACACCATTTACACCAATACACTTATGGTTTTTCCAGTAGGTACCGTACACGCAAGGTGTGTCGATAGGCAATATTGTCTACCGTTATCACTGCGTGGTGACGTGGTACGTATATGTATTATTATGTAGGCTCAGATATTTTTTGTATCTGTAGTAAACAGACCGACCGTTTTACTATATTATAACAAATATATTGCATAATATATATATTTGATATTATTTTATTACACTACAAATTTGCATTTAAGCAATCATAACAACATTTAGCCGCCGTACCTGTTGTTTCTACTTTCGTCAGTTCTAAGAATCAATATATTATGTTATATTTACTAAACGCACATTGCCGACAACCAAAATTTTTTTTATTGCTAATAAAAACTCAAAGATGGAAACACCTGCTTCTGTACTCTTTTGATCCACCTCCTAGTCTCTACCGTGTACCTATATTAGCTAGGGGAGACTTTGTATATATACGAGTCTCTGTCCATAGCCAAATTATAATTAGTTTACCTTACACACTTTTAGGACTTAGTTGGTTGTGGAGCGAGTCCTCCACATCTCCACCAGCCTAAGTCCATTTCCAATATTATTTTAAACAGTGTACTAATTTCTTGAGCAGAGTCTTTTCGCTATGTCCACAAACGTATCTAACTTATAAACCATGATAAACATTAACCTACTTATATTACTTCAACTGTGTCGTTATTGACTTATTTAATCCCTCTTCTTCATCATTACCTGATCAACGCTACGTAATTTGGTGTCAGGTGTGAGGTCAACCAACCCGAAGACGAGTAAATCAGCAGACCTCGAGTTCAACATCAACGAACCGATCATTGGAATCAGCATCAGGGACGGAGAACGAAACCAAACCGACTGTTCTTCACGAAGCAGAGCATACCAGGCAGCCAGTAGAGCTGTCAACACTCATAACAACTATTTTTCAAACGGACCAGACAAAAAAAAAAAAAAAAATGTTTTCATTTTATGTATTAATTTAAAGCTTATATATTAGTACCTATATGTCTGAGAGTCCAAATCGTTGCTGGGAAACGATCACGTGGTTGAACATACGTAACCGATACAATGTTTTTGGCATCAGACATAGATGTTTATTTAATAAAAGCAGGAGGGCAAGGATCAGGCGCGTATCCAGAATTTTATTTCGGGAGGGGCTGAACAAAATTATCAACATAGTCACACAATAAACAAAAGTGGGTAAGTGGATGTCGCTCTGCTGTACAGTAGGTAACAAGTGGGTAACTGTAATGAATGGTATAAAATTTGAATTCAATGATATAATATCATTGTATAAGAAAAACGATTCTAAGCGAAAACGGTCAGTCAGCCTATGATATTACCAAGTATATTTGATGATATTATTGTGAATAAAGTAATTTATATATTTACCTATTTACGTGGATCATTGTTTTAAATTTTTAATCCTTAACTATGAAAATTGAACATTTTATAAATTTTTAATTACAAAATATTTATTATATTTTAAATTTGATAAATTTTGTCAAAATTCGAACTTTAAATGATTATAAGAAAAAATTGTGCCTAGGTATGTATTTTTAATATTTTTCAACTAATATTGTTACAATATATCAGGAGCCTTGCGTTAAATTTTCACGCTTTTTACCCAACAAAAAATTTTTTATTGATATTTATAGAAAAAAAACTAAGAAAAATGAAAACTTTCAATGTCCGTAAATAGCTCAAAAAGAGGCAAAATATTTTCAAATTTTTTTGGTGTATAAAAAATGAAAACATTCAGCAAAATTTTAAGTTTTGTGATCTTTCAGTATTTTGTCAAGATTCGAACTTTAAATGCTTATAAAAAAACTATGACTAAGGATTTTTAATATTTTTCAACTGCTATTGTAACAATATAGCAGGAGCCTTGTATTAAATTTTCAAGCTTTTTTACCCAACAAATAAAGTTTTATTGGCATTCATATTTTTTGGATTTTCTTGAAATTTCAGGGGGGGCTGGAGCCCACCCAGCCTCCCCCATAAATACGCCCCTGGCAAGGACGATGAACTAAGTGTCACTGTCCACTGGCTAGGCTATACATTATTATTATCACATCGCCTTTTATATTGTATACATATAGGTATATCATAAATCATAATAATCAATTTATACGATTACAACTCGAAGTTTAATTATTAAAATTAAGATGTCTTTTTTTATATACTTAAATATCAAAATATAATTCGTCAATATTTTAATTTCAAAATGTATGGACTGGGGCCAGGAGCGTATAATAAACGCTCTGGTCACAAACAAGTAAAAACTAAAAACATACACTTTGCAGAACGTGCCAATATCCGCCGACCGCATATCTATGTTTGTGAGTGTGTGCACGGTGTGTAGCACTGGACTAAATACATTATTTACACTAATTACAATGTATTTAATTCAGTGGGTGTGAGCAGCTCTAAATTTAATCAGCATTCAGCAGTATAGTGGTCAGGTTTGCCTGACTAATATAAATGATGAGTTAGTTGAGTGAATTGTGTTTGTATGTACCTATGATATTATATTTTTATACATCTAGAACTGCACGACATAGACAAATAAGTGTTTGTACACGGGTACTCTTGTAATATTTTATTAAAAATGGAACAATGGTAGGTATTTTAGGAATGCGTTGCCGTACAACAATATAGACATAATATGGTAATAAATCATACTAGGTAACAAATTAATATAATAAGATATTAACTATTATAAGATCAAGGTCCTTTGTGGCCTTTGGGACTCAACAATAATTATAAAATAAGCCATCAATATACAATATAATATAAATAGGAAAATAGGTAACTTTAGTATACACAAAGATAGAGCGATCACTTCCTACTAAAGCTGTTGGCCTGTTGCCTATAGAGTGTGAATACATTATTCACTAAAAATATAATATAAATATATAATATTTTATACTTGTGAATATATAAATATAATTATAAATTGTGTCTTGGTGTGGCGCAGTGCGTACACTCAACTGCGAGTGTACGTAACGGCTGGCATTGCTAGTTCCCGGATGGGTGACCACCCGGGATTTTTAGCAACGAATCCTTGCCACACATACAAAACGTGTTTTCAACCAATCCTCACCCTACTAACAACCTACAAACAAACAAAAAAGCTAATGGCCTGAGTTGCCGGGTTCAAGCTCAATAAAAAAAAAAAAAAAAAAAATTATAGATTACTTATAACATTTCGAGTCTAACTAAATGATATAATAATATAACTTTGACTTTTAGAGTCAATATGATCAAATAATAAATCTGTCAATCTGAGCTATTATTAAATAAACTGCACAAATAAAGAAGGACCTTATTTAGTATAAAAGGTATTAATACAATATAATACTATACTATAGTATACTATATTGATTGTTAACATTCATTTAATTATACGACATACACGCAATAAAATTAGTTTATTTTTAAAGATGACAAATATAAGTCGATACAACCCTTGCAAGTTTATACCCTCCCAATCATACACTTTCTGGTTAAAGTTAATATTTTATTAATGTTAATTGTGCCAACATCATCGGGTGCACTGGGAGCATATAGATGATATAAAAATATTATCTTTATATTATCTATGGGTGGGAGGGTCAGAGGGTCCGGACTACCAACGTAAAATATGAGTTTGAACCTAAGTACTTAATGGTTATCATATAGGTAAATACTGAAAATTACGAAAAGCGACACAAAACTTTAAAATTTAGGTACTGACTGTAAAAAACGTAAAATACTAGGGGTAATGTGGAAAACAATAACCGAAGACCGAAGGGTAACGCCTGACAATAATAATATTAATAATAGTTAATAATATTGACTGTAGGTTTCGTTTTGGTCGGATGACAGTTTATTATTGTACTCGATTCGAATGAACGAATAAACGCCGCTTCAACAGGTACCTATATTAAATACCTACTTCGATGCATTTCATCATAGAGCCGTCGAGTAAATCCGAATACAAATATTGTATACAGATCCGATTAGGGTATAGGAATCGTTGGAGTGTATACGAAAATGCGCACGAACTAAACAGATATACAATGTATAGGTAGTTTTGACGCCGCTGATGATGACGACATCAATGACAAAAGCGACAAGAGTTGACGATCGAATACATACCGCAATAGGTACTTGTCTGTGTCAGATTGTATGTTATTGTAATATCGTGTATAAAGAGACACATTTTGGCAATACTTGTGGTTAACGCTGCAATTCTATAGGGACGATTTTTTTTTTTTTTTTATATAATGCCAAGGACGGTTTTTTGTGTGTTGAGAGTAACAATTATATTGTCACTAACGCGCTGTACTCGTATTATAATATCGTAAATTTGTCATCTCAATTATTATCGAATTCCGGAATACAAAGGTAGGTAGTATATAACTATGATATATGGTCTATGAAACAAGAGTAAAAATGTCTATATTTTTGGCTAGTTTCACGCCCGTCTAACAATTCATTTCCAAGATAATTTATTGAACATGTAACATAATATACCTTATGTTACAATTTTACCTTGCTTATGTTAATCTTGTTACCTAATGAATCAGATAAAGTTAAAAATGGTAGGTAAATCATCAAAAAAGAATCAAAATATCTAACATCGTATTTTATAAGATGGAAATCATGTACGTACCTACTTATATAAAGGCGGGGTGTAGATGTATACTAAGTTTGCCTTGTTTGCCTATAGTTATAGTTATTAATATTACTCAATTGAAGGTTTTATATTTTTTCGTTCTTAATTTGACCAACCACCGTGACCAAAGTCATATTATGACACGTTATTCTGTTATAGTCACTTATTTTTCAGAAACGTAAATTAATTTAGTAATTTATTGTTCAGCAAATCGACACAAACGTTTGAGTGACATGGTAAGACATAAGTATCTTTTCAAAACATTTTCGTTCAACACTAAATAATAAATGTTATTAATAAAATTACAAATACATAGTTAAATTGAAGAATAATATTATTTATCTTATGGTAGAGCACTAGAGCGTAAAAAATATTAAAATATAATACAATAATTATTATTTAATACTTTGTTGTAATTATTGTCTTATTGAATCTATTTTTATAGATAACAAACATAACGTATTTTAAAATGTACGATTTGATGAAAATAAAAATAGATCATAATTCATAAGAAATGTCAATAATTTTATTTTATTATAATTATTATGGCGTATGCAGAGAAGTATTTAACAATTAACATTAATCAACCAGCGGTTCAAGTATACTATAGTGAGGGCCACAAAAACGTGAGGATGATTCTAAGGCCTCCTGCAGTGGCGTTTTTTCAGTAGGGCTATATAGTTGTAATTTTGATAGCCATACCAAAAAAACCCATATGGAGATGGTGCAAATCACTTATCTTTATTTTGTTACAAATTGACTACAGCCACTGGTATTTAAAGTAGGGGGAGGTCATTCGTATAAAAATTATCAACCTTTTTATTTCGGGAATCAACTAGTATGCACCCATTCAAGCATTTCCAAAGTCCGAGACATCATGCTGCAGGATCCGGGACACGAGTCATAAGACCGGTATTAAAAATTAAGCCAAAAACAGTCATTTCCAACAGAAACGTAGACCTAACCATCCGTTGACGGAATATAATATGATATATACACTGGTCTAAATAGCGACTCGTCGTACTCGTACATAATATAGAATATATAAGTGTGTAACCTAGTGCGCTCGCCGCTCGGGTACAAGAGGTTTCTCGTTCGCTGCTGGATTTTACGTAACAATAGTCAACATGCTTCATAAACGGGCCCTTACATGGTTTAAGTTCTCTTGTGTGTATTAAACATAATACAGTGTGTATAGGTACAACCGTACAGCTACAATAGGTATCTGGTAGGTATATACTATATGTATAATAGGCCGTGGTAAGACGTTTCGAAAGCTACCAATTACAGCAGGATTGAATATTTGTAACTGTTTGTTTTTTATACATAGTTACAGAAATGCATTATACGCTAATTTTATCCATAAAAGGACTTATCGATCGCCTACGGTTATAGATATATTTGGAGAAATATGATTTTACTTTATATGTATATTATTACATAAATATGTATACCTAATAATGTGAAGTAACTTGCTATAGCCTATAACTCATAACTGTGAGTATTTGTTTATAACGATGACCATCAAAATTCAAAACAATACTATTTAGATTCAGCACATGTATTTGTACAGCAGTGTTTAAATATTAAACATTAATACCTACTAAATAATATATTTAAAATTTAAAACCGATTGAACGTGTACCTACCCATAATCACTGTACCATGAGTATTTTATATTTATTGTTTTCAAATCAATTATGTTCTAGTTTATTTCACGGTTTCGGTCAAATCACCAGGCGACTACAACAATGTGAACGAAATCTTTCAATACCTATTACCTAAATAACGACTAATTTGTATTTTGTGTGAATAAATTGTTTTTAACGTATACATGTACCTATCATAGGTACCTTGTTCGTTTCGTAATAAACCGCACGTACAAAATTCACTAGTCATCTGTTAAGTAAATATTTTGCTTTTGGTATTAATTACCACTTAGTTACGGCCAGTCTGCGTAAAAAAAACAACCTGGTCGTGTGGACGTGTGGCGTATGTGGGGCTGAACATATTAAAAGGGTCAACCGGCCACAAGTGTATTGTCTCAACAAAACGTGTATATTACGTCAAGTTTGATAATATATGCCATAGAATCGGTACAATAATTAGTGTTATTAAAGTCCTTAAACCATTTGATGGCACGTATATTAATATCATGCGCAGTACCGTCAAACTGCGTATAATTAAGGTCAACGACGAATGTCGGATAGAAACATCTTTGCATTGTAATATTAATATTAGCAATTACTTTTACGTCAAGAAATCTCATGACTTCAATAACCGTAATAATTATTATCGTGCTCAACATTACAAATGAGAACATTTTAATTTATTTTAACATGTTTTATGAAGAGTTTATTTCGACACAATAAAACGTTTTTGTTGTATAGCATTATACCTAATCTATAATAATATATTAATATGTGAGAAACTACCCTGATAGCATTTTGTAATGATAATATTATAACAATATTATAATGATATAATAATATTTTTAGTCAATCATTTGCTATCAGGGTATAAACATAATATTAGGTAGGCTGAACAAAATTTAATTTCTTAAAAACCCTACTTTTAAAATATTAAATTATAATATGAGAATTAAGAATATCTCCCCTCAGGTTAGGTATGCATACAACATTTATTGTACGTAATATCGATAATATAGTTACGACCTACGATATTAATACAGTATTTCTAAAAATCTTATTACATTTTACAAGTGTTAATGTATTTTAGCTCGTTGATATGCGCTTGCTCATAATATGCATAATATTACTATTGACATATTTCAGTTATAGTCAGTTTATAGTCGTAATTTATAGATTTATAGTTGTACATTTCGATTTCGTACGAGTGTCTAGTTTATGGATAAAAACGAATAAAACGAAGATTTGGGAAGATATAATTTATGTAATTTTCGTGTTTCAGCGTGTGTTTGATAATAATAAAAGTGAAATACAGCTAGTGTTGGGTGTGTTTACAGGGCGCGGGTATGTCAGTATGTCTTTAAGCTAAATTTGAAAGCAATAATAAATAATTTAATTCGATAAACGATTCAGACCGTACTCATGGTTATTGATTACATTATTAAAATGGTCTGAAGATTAAACGTGTAAGTAGGTACACCGTGGTCTTTATATTGGTACACTACTTTGCGATTTTCTCGTAACTAAAATTTATATTAAAATAGGAAATTACATCATTGAATGTTCTATGATTACTGCAGGGACATTTTATACTAGAATTTAGAAGTAACTTTAAACCAGTAGCAAGATAATGATATTG
This sequence comes from Macrosiphum euphorbiae, assembly GCA_949089665.1. Lineage (NCBI taxonomy): Eukaryota > Metazoa > Arthropoda > Insecta > Hemiptera > Aphididae > Macrosiphum > Macrosiphum euphorbiae. Next base: position 23,560,177 of record CARXXK010000004.1, on the reverse strand, counting down.
TTGGAACTGTTTTAAAAATGTGCAAGAAGAAAACGGTCCGCATTGTAAATAACATTATACCTATAAATTTAATAATATAGCCACCAAATATATTATGATATAGGTATCGCCCCCAAAAATAAAAAGTAAGGACACGACGGAAGACGAATGCCTAATATTGTGTACATATAATAATATATTCTTGCTATATTGACGTGTCGCACAAAAATAATAAATTATAGCCGAGTCCTCGCCAATTCCACACGCAGTCCTATAGTGCTCGCGTGTACAGTACATAATATTATTATTATTATTATTATATTGTATTGTAGTTCGGCACGTCGTTAAAACCGCGTGGGAGACGCCTTGAATCCAAATAAAAAATTATTTACGGCCAATTAATAACGTATGCTTATATTATACACCCGTACGTGAAAAATCAACTTTCAGTTACGGCGGCGGCCTCCGTCGGAAACGGGTTTGCCTGCGGGCGGACGTGGGAAATTAGCGGCCGGTGCTGCAAAGGAGACGACGACGACGACGAAGATATAGCGTGGGCGTGAAAAACGGTTTTTTACTTTTTAAATTTGAAATTTGATGACGCGTGAAAAACGGTTTTCTACTGTCTTGATATAATATACTGTATATTATACAATATTTTTTATAAGATTTAACATAATAATAGATACCATAAAGGTATCAATATATGTGTATCCTTTGCGCTCTATATTCACGCCACACCTCCTACGGTCGGCTATGTCTATATACCCATAACCCCTATCACGTGTATATTTTATTTTGTGAATTTTTACCAATCTTAAGTACTATATGACTACGACTAAGTTATATCTATCGCCTACGATCGGCCCTAGGGGTGATTTTAATTGCATTCCCATGGACAATCTTTTTCATTATTATACTTAAAAAATACTCGACTGAGGTCGAAAGACAAATTATTGCAGCCTCCGGTCATGTGTTATAACCATGCAACCGGTAAGGTACCGTATCATATAATAAGTTGTCGTCGCTCCATATATCTTAACGTTATTAGTTACCTATTAGTTATTATCTTTATAGCACTTTAAACATCCCATAACAATAACAATATCCCTAATAATTTATAATATATTGAAGATAATCTTGTGTAATAAAGATATCTTTGTATCACGGTCTCGTATTTACTACTTTAATACATTATTATTAATGGTGTACGCCGAAATGCGGCGCTAATCGAACACTTTCTTCTTGCCTATTCGATTTTTTCCCTAGACTTTCTATATAGGTATATACGTCAATACGTGTATAATATAGGTTTAGGCAAAACTTTTCGGCTCATACATTTTATTATACGCCCGCACACGTACAAAACATAATATTATTATGTACGCTGACCTACCACATATTATTATCATACGATAGTCGCGTATTGTACACACACATGTAATCACCCGCACACGAAATCAACAAATACACACACACACACACATGATTATTATCGACGAACGCCCCGCGAGTTATAATATGCCATTGTTTCCGCCGCCGATTTCACCCAATCTCTTTCACGCCGGAGATCAACTACACACAAACACACACACACACACACACACACACATCGCACATTAATATCGTTTTAATATTCGTGAACAGCGCTGATTATGGGCATTGTTCAATCGACGGACATTTCTGCCGTCGGCCAGACTTCTATGTATAAATTACACTCGCAGGCACACAGTACAACAATATCGTTATTATTGCGGTGCCCCGCGACAGAAATATCGAAATCACTCGTACCTATTTTGTGCAGACGGAACGATCAAAATACTTCAAGTCAAGCGCTACAATGATATTCTGATATACGAGAGCGTTTCATGAAATTAGTTTATTTAATTTTTGTCTTAATCGCTCGTAAGTAGAACGAAAAGGTCAAAATATGTGCGAGCGGTCGCCGAATCGCGGGGCGTTCGAAAGTATGGAATATTATCCAACATAAGTCACGGCGGAAACAACTTTCCTCCAGTACAGCAGCAACTGTGTTAATTAAAATGTTTACAAAACACATATTGTGTGTTTGTTATTATTATAATATATTTTGTATTGACCACGGGTTACGTTTAAATAGAATTTTATGTACGTATTTATAATTTATATAACATACATTCGGATTTCGGACTATATAATACACACACACACACACATAATATGCATCAATGGCATGGTATTGTAAATGATGTCAGCGTTTATTTCACTACATATTATTATATTTTATTATATTGTGTATGAATACGGTATGTAAGTCGCATTGTGATACACAAAAATTCCCTTCTGAAAACAAAGTTCACTCAGTAAAATGAGTTAAGGATAATATTATCACGTCTGCGGTCTGCGTCATAGTTACTCAATTGTACTTAATATATTATAATAATACATTATATATATCATATTATTACAGCACGTCCAATACAAAGTATTCAATATACTATATTATACTCTAAATTATTACGATATATATTATAAATATTAAATATAGATATTTATTTATATTGTTTAATTATATAATATGTGTGACACTGAGGCATTGTGTGTATCCGGAAGTACATACACTTGGCCCATGAATCTATACTATTTCGTCATATTAATTCGTTATAAATTACAATATTATAATATATTATCTAAGTATATAAGTATACAATCTATCAGCTATCAGTGATAGGGCTAATACATTGAAACTCTATATCATCCCATACAATAAAAAAAAACATTAGCTATATAAACTAAATATTATTAGAATAGTACTTATACTTAATTTAATACTAATAATAATATTAAACTGTTTTAGATTCTGAGCGGAACGAGGAAGATAGTAGTTTTACAATGATGTTTATTTTTTTTCTGTTAACAAAATATCTATACCAGAAGGCGGGCTTCGAATTCAACATAAATTATCTTATCTTTTAGCAATTTGGATCAAGATGGTACTTTAAAGAGGTCATTTTCCAATTTTCTCAATAGTTTTTTTATCACTCGTGAAAAACCACCAAAATTTAATTTTCTAACGCTTTGTTTATCACCATAGATAGATTATAGGAATATTTTTATCTGAATTAAAGAATATTATACCCCTATCGTGTTTTGCAATTTATTTATTGTATACATAACGTGTTTTGAAATATAAAAATCAAATTTAGGGTAAGAAGTTTTTGAGTCATAAGTATTTAATGTTTAGATGAGCGGAGTAGTGGGCAAACATTTCGTGGGGTAACCCCGTACCACTCCACTCCGCTCGTGAAAACTTTAAATACCTACTTATAACTCATAAGTCATAAACTACCCACTCAAATTTCGTTTTTTAGATAGTTTCAAATTTCCCACCAAATTCGGAAAATGTTACTTTTTACTTAAATAGGTGTGGGCGAATTACCTGTTGAAGGCTTTTTTAATACAAATTTAAGTTATTATATTTTTTGAATGAAGAATCGAAGATCGAACTTCAAAACTAATACAGATAGTTTAAACCATCATTGAGTAACACTTTTGGCAAAAAAAAATTTCAAATATTTTAATTATAGTGATTGAACGGGTTGAAAACTGTTTTAAAACAGCGTTTCTGTTACTTAGATTATTAGGTAGAAGGAGCTTCTTTTTTCTTATGCAAATGGGCGCAACCATATATTTAAATAGCGTTCTTAACGTTGATACAAAAAAAAATTCAGAAAATGTTACTTTTTACTTCATAGGTGTGGGCGACATACCTGTTGAAGGCTTTTTTACTACAAATTTAACTTTTTTTCTTTTTTGATTAAAGGATTGAAGATCGAACTTCAAAACTAATACAGATAGTTTAAACCATCATTGAGTAACAAATTTGGCAAAAAAAAATTTCAAATATTTTAATTATAGTGATTGAACGGGTTGAAAACTGTTTTAAAACGACGTTTCTGTTACTTAGATTATTAGGTAGAAGGAGCTTTTTTTCTTTTGCAAATGGGCGCAACCATATATTTAAATAGCGTTCTTAACGTTGATACAAAAAAAAATTCGGAAAATGTTACTTTTTACTTACATAGGTGTGGGCGACATACCTGTTGAAGGCTTTTTTACTACAAATTTAACTTATTTTTTTTTTTTGATTGAAGGATTTAAGATCGAACTTCAAAACTAATACAGATAGTTTAAACCATCATTGAGTAACACTTTTGCAAAAAAAAATTTCAATTATTTAAATTATTGTGATTGAACGGGATGAAAACTGTTTTAAAACGACGTTTCTGTTACTTAGATTATTAAGTAGAAGGAGCTTATTTTTTCTTTTGCAAATGGGCGCAACCATATATTTAAATAGCGGTCTTAACGTTGATACAAAAAAAAATTCGGAAAATGTTACTTTTTACTTACATAGGTGTGGGCGACATACCTGTTGAAGGCTTTTTTACTACAAATTTAACTTATTTTTTTTTTTTGATTGAAGGATTTAAGATCGAACTTCAAAACTAATACAGATAGTTTAAACCATCATTGAGTAACAATTTTGGCAAAAAAAAATTTCAAATATTTTAATTATAGTGATTGAACGGGTTGAAAACTGTTTTAAAACAGCGTTTCTGTTACTTAGATTATTAGGTAGAAGGAGCTTCTTTTTTCTTTTGCAAATGGGCGCAACCATATATTTAAATAACGGTCTTAACATTGATACAAAAAAAATTTTTAAAATGTTACTTTTTACTTACATGTCCAAAAATCCTGAGCAGATTCAAACTATTATAATTTGATAAAATATTCTATGCCTACGTTTCGGATAGATACCTATACACTATACCTGCTGATGACGTTGGGGACAATAATATAACAAGTGTCTCATTTCATTTAATATTATATGCTGTAATGTTGTTTTAAGTTTATGGATTAATTATTATTATTTTGTTTACAAGGTTCGCGAATCCTAATTTTAAACAGCGGAAATCGTACCTATATGTTTATGCGTACACACTACACATACTCATTCGAAAAACTCCATTAACGTATGGAAATCAACTACACGTTTGTGTGCGCGCGAGCCTGAATACCGCATAATATATAATAACATTATTACTATGATAATTTTATCACATAATATATAATATATTTTGAGTACGTAAGGTCGTATATATAGTGGTCGTCGCTAAAGACAATATCACTTGGCATTGAAAGTAGAGGACAATATTTTATTTTTGTACGCTCGTAAAAAATTTTAATCCGTTCACTCGACAATCGGTACCTATATTTACACCATATATTATTTTATAAATTATAATACATTACCATATAATATTGTGCACGTGATGTATGGAAATCACCCGTATATACTCGTATATACTGATAAGTTTCCACGGAGTTAAGTATAGACTATACTTATAAATAATAATACTTTTCTCCCACTGTCCCTTCCATAGATCGGCAAGGCGCTGTTGTATGTGATTAATCGAAACGTTTAATATGGTTATATAAATCTGTGTATACATTTTAAACACCAGGTTATTTTATACTTTACTTACTTTGGATTACTTATTTAATTAAAAACTTATTTTGTAGAATATTATATTTTTTAATCCAAGTTTATTTGCAAAATTTCAGATAACCGTACTCTAATCGAAAAAGTGTCAAACGAATAGTGTTTAATTTAGTTAAGTTCGAACTACCCATATTATTATAGTATATTTTTAAATGCCCAGTTCAAATTTCAAAAATGGCCTAGCACAGTTCTTAGTTATTTTAATTAAGTGACACCAACCCCTAAGTGGGGGGTTAAGTGGCTCCAAGTATAAATTATAAAATATAAATATAAAATACTTAACCCGGCTTTACTCTAAAAGTTGTTAATTATTTATCATAGACTGAAATGATTGCAATATATTATAATATTTTAAACATATTATATTATTTAGCCATTATAGGTATATTTAATAAGTAATGCATGAAAACCTTTTTTTTTTTTTACAAAATAAACATTTACTAAAATAAAACTAAATCATCATATAAATTTGAATATTATTTTATTTAAAATTAGCTAGGGTGGGAAAGTTAATGATTTTTTTTTAACTCAGGTAAGTTAATATGCACCAATAACCAAAAGTTGAAAGTTAAAAGTTAATTTAACCATATATTAACTCAGTTAAGTTAAAAGTTTATACATGCCTTCTGTTAACTTTTTATTAAGTTAAAAATAAGTTAATTTATTTTTACAACGCTAGCGTACTTAATTTTTTTCCAACCCAAAACTAAATTATAGACTATAATGTTTATACTTTATACAGTATTTCCATATAAATTAGATTCGAATGATTTACATTTTTAACTTTAAACAATTCACTGTAAATATTTTTTGATATGAAAACGAAATAGACTGATATAGTGAAATATAATAAAATTAAAAACAAAATAAGTTAATTTAACTTATTTCTTTAAAGGCAAATTAATTTGTTATTTTCACGTTAATTAAAAAATAAATTTAAGAAGTTAACAGTTAAGTTAATAAAAGCCTAAAGTAACTAGTTAAGTTAAAAAGTTAAAATTAAATTAACTTTTTAACTCGTTAATGCCCAGCCTTGAAAATTAGTTTAAGGTTTTCAATATTAATTATTCATTATAATATGTGATTCACCTTTTTTTTTTTTATTTGATCCAAATCCCGGCGACTATGGGCATTAGTTTACAGATTTTGTAGGTTATATGTCGGTAGGGGGAGGAACACGTGTGCGGCACTTGTTCTCCGGACACCGTGACTTGCCCGAAGAAAAATGCCGCCAGTGACCGAGGTATCGAGCCAGCATTGGCTGGCGGCTGCGTCACAGCCGACGCCTTAGACCTCTCTGCCACTCCGTCCCTAGATTCACCTTTTAAATCTGCTTAAAAATATGAATGTTTAAAATAAAAAGAAAATAGATAATGGTACCTACTCCAAGTTATTTGTTTCATTTATTTTCCACTTTCTTCAGATTTTTCAATTCGATAGGCTAAAACTTTCTGAAGTTATTTTCAAATGGTTGATTATTAATTATTATTATTATTATTATTATTATCTTCCCAATCTTTAAATTTACTTTCATGTATTGATGTTTCTTCTCGATCAGTTCCAGCTAAATTCATATTTCAACAATGTGTGAGATACTTCAGCAAAAGCTAACTTGTTAACATCGTGTATACTTTTATAGTTGCGTCTATCTATTATAACGCGTAATATGCATAATATGTTATAGACTTATAGTATTATAAAATATATTTAGTTAACTAAGCGAGTATAATATGAGTTCAACAAAAAATAAATTGTTTCTTGTGGATTTCTCCTGTTCACATCGCACTGCAAGTATATACACTGCAGCAACCCTGTCGGCTGCGGTCTCGTTGATATAACATTATTTGTTCAAGTATGTTATTCCTGCGAACAGTCTCACACGGCAGTGTTGCGACTAATCGGTACACAAAAAACGCATAATATAGAAACTTACACATTACACGCGAGTGCACATAAAAATAAATAAATAAGAAAAAAAAATCGTATTTGAAACACACATCACACGCACATACTTTACCTATATAGACTATACATATACATATGTGTGTATGGTCTTGTCGTGATCGTCGTATATTAAAGGTGCAGATATGACAGGATAGGCGATGATCATCTACTTGATGACGACGATGATGATGATGACGATGAAGACGCTTAACATTTATATACAATTATATATATATATATATATACCTGCGGACGAGTAGAAAAAACACTGGCAATCCTTTTCGACAACGACCACGGTATAGGTACACACACACACAGACACACACATATAGTAGCCATGACTTATGCAATTACACACACGATAGTTCCATAAAGATGTAATTACACGTCGCCGTTGCGTAACGAGTCATTCGCACGTATATAATAATAATATAATGCAGCGGATATATATATGTTTATTTGTATGTCTATGGTATATAGATATTGTATATATAGGCACTGCGGCAGCAGAGTTCGTGCCGCCGCTGAATAATAATAATAATAATAATGTAATATGGTCAACTCGATAATAATAATATTATATTATTATGATTTATCTCGTGGCCCGAACACGTTGATAATAATAATAAAAATAATATTATTATTATTCTCGGCAGCCAGGACCGCGTAGTCCATATTATTATATCATATTATTATTTGTATTGTACCCGCGTCTTGTGTCTTGTCATTCGGATCGCCGGCCGTCTTGGACGCCGGTGAAGGGATATTTCATTACGATTATATTGTATTTTAATATCGCGGGTTAGGAATATAATATAATACCTAATAGTAATAATAATATAACGGTGAATGGCGGAACCGCGTATAGCTACTACATATTTCACCGACTGGTCTAAATCACGTCGTTATACTCGTAATATTATATTATGATTTAATTTTTATTGTTGTCGTGGAAGTTTTTTAAAACTACTTCTCTTTTGTAACGTGTTTTTTTTTTATCACCCTCGAGTCGACAAATTAATATTGATTTTACAATGTAAACGGTCGGCGCTCCGAACGCCGTACATATGCTATTAAGTTTGACCACTTTCGAAACACATTTGTTGGCGATAATTTTTTTTGGTTTTTTTTTTTTTTTTACTGCGTATGTTATACGTAAGTCGCAAAGCGTGACTTTACATGTGAGCGTGTACAATGGTACACCGTGGACCGGTATTATTGACTATTGTATATTACTATCTACGTACACCGACGTTCCGATACGGCGATACTGTATTGTCTGTTGGTAAATGGTAACTTTAAAGCAATTTTATAGACGATTTTATCTGCCTATTACTTTTATACTGTTCAATCGCAAACATGGTATAATATTCAATATAATATTGTTATATAACATTTATGATTTTTAACGACATAACGTAATATATTATGTTGAACTCTTGTCAGATATCTTGTATTATCTATACTGGTACAACTCTAGCCGGCAGTCTTTAAGGCAATGTTAAAAACGATGAAAATAGTTAACATCTAATTTCCTGTCCTTTTTTTTTTAACCTAACCAAATTAATAATACTCCAATATTTTCGTTCTTTGTTCTGTTTACAATATCTGAGGGTAGTACCGGGTACTGATGGTTGTCTCTAGAGCTGATGGTACTACCATCAGCAGCACAGTGTACTACCCTCTACCATCAGCACAGAGTACTACCCTCTATACTCATATACTGGGTATATCTGGCATATATATTTATCTATCTAACTAATATCTATATTAGACAATTATAATTGTCATTTAAACTAAATTTAACGTGGAAATATGCCATTAACTTTGCATTTTAGATCAATACATAACCTTTGACTGATTTGAGTAGGTACTATCAAAAAATAAGATCATACGATAGAAATAATTTACTTGTAATTTGATAAATTAAAAACATTATACGAGACACGAGTCACTGTATTTTCCCGCTTTCCTGCATACAATTTATGGCTATGTACGCGGTTAATACAATTATAAGCAACATAAATAAAAATCAACTTAAAGATTCGTTTAGTTATTTTACAACTATTGCAGTAACCTTGTAGTTTTTAACGAGAATAATAATTGTTTTGCGAAAAGAAAATTTGATTTAACATTATTCTTAGAATCGGCTAATGAATTTATAATGATGGGATTTTTATTTTGTGTTGCGTGCAGTGTGCTCAAAATATAAAAATAAACATCTATTTAAGAATTTTTATTTCAATTCAACAATATAACATTATTGCTTAATGTATTATGTTTGTATAATAAGTATCAGTAATTATTATTGTACCTAGTAAGACTGCATGTCATATTATTATTGCGGAAGTTTTTCCTGAGCCACAACGATAAACGATATAGTACCTACCGTAGGTATAGTAATATTATACGATGGTATAACTTTTTGTTTCCCTTGCAGTTCTCAAGGCCGAATTTAGTTGGTTAGTTTACGCATCAATAACAAAAGCACGCGATGCGATACGAAAATTGATGTATAGTAAATTTCTGGATGTCAAAAAAGGGAATTAATTCGCCGTGTTTACTGGGGCTATTGAAAAGATAATGGACGTGTTTTGATATAATAAAAATAAATAATTTATACTAGGAAATACGAATATATATGGGTACTATATAGGTAATCTTACAACAGATTATTATTATTTGTTATAAATTATAATGTATAACATTGGGCACAAATAGTACATAATGTCCACTAAGCAGCAAGTTACTATAGGAAGTCGTCTTTTTTTTTTAATTTTAGACCGTGAGTGGCCAAAGTTCGTTTTTATATAGTCTCAAATCTCACATCGGTTGATAACCGGGCACACAGACTCGTAGATTCAAAGACGCAGACTTTCACTCTTTTCAAAAATTAAAACAATATAATAATATATTATTTCTCATGTTTTTGTTCACGCTAGACGTTTACCAGCCTCGTTCTCGCATTTGTTTTACTATTATTACTTGTTTATTTTTTATTCTTTTTACGTTCGCGCGGATCAACGAAAATATTCGAGAACAACAACACTATCATCACATATTCACACGTCATTATCAGCTATAATCCTATTTTTAAACTTTATCGAAACCGAATCTTTTTTTAATCGTATATTGTACAGCGAGTTTTATCAACATTTTTTCCAAGTGCGATAAATGAAAAAATTGTATAAGGACACTATAACAACACTAGATAGTAGAACGTATGAAAGTTTACTGCAACAGTGCAAAGTGAGTGAGTTCAATATTATTGACAATAGTATACAACTATACACTATAATATTACAATCAAGTCGAGCAGTTAAATTTGATTGTAATCTTATAATAATAATATCGATAAATGTTAATGATGAAGATGACCGCCGACCGCGTCAACATCATTACCGTTGTTGAGTTGTGCACTTGTGCTTGTTTGGTGTACCATTTTGGTAGAAGGTGTATCAATCTGTTGTGACGATTATTCGGATATTTGCGATGGCTATATTTCACAAACATAAAAAAAAATAATTGAATTAATAATAAGAAAAACTTTTTTGTATTAATGATATCGAAAAATAAAAACGGCATCGTACTTAGTTGTACCAAAGAATAAAATTGTACAGCTATACTCTTTTCAGAATAAGAACGCACCAGATTTAAGTAACAAAACCGGTTTTGTCCGTGGCCGCCTGGTTCCTTCTTATTCTGAAAAGAGTATAGTAAATATTATCTTCGTTTTATGGCGAAAGTTTGCTTTCATAATAAAAATAAGAATATAGCCCGAGTGGTTCTTTTCCGAGGGAAACAAACAATACACGAATGGCGTTGCCGATAGTGTAATAGTGTATGATCAAAACAAGAAGGATAACATCAAAAAAAAAAAATAATAATAAATTGAGTTCCACGCGATTTGTCTAATATTATGTACATTCGTCGAGCCCGGTTTGTATACATGTCACATGATTTCCAACTGTTTCGAAAAAATAATAAAATATCGTCATAATATTATTTGGTTCTCCGGTGGGTGTTCATAATAATTTATGTTTTATAGATATTTCATGTAGGTATATGTACAAATTTATCGCGGACGCCACCATACGCTGAACTAGCCGTATACTGTTAATGCATGAATTCATAACAAATCGCATCTGTTGTTTGTTCGGCTCAGAGTTATATATTATATAAAAAAAATAATCAATTAATATAATAAGACACTGCGTGTATAGTCACGCAGTCACGTGGGAGTAATAATGGGCAAAGTAGTTTTATGTTTATCCATTTAAAAGGAGTATTCAGTTGTTCGAATTAATGCGGTTAAGATTTATTTGTTTACAGTAAAAATTTACATACGACAAACGACGTGACAAGCTGTTCTCGTAAAAACAATTACGCCAAGTCTACACACACATTACTGCGTTTACTAGTTTATACGGTCTTAAACGTTTGTTGCTTTTGGTATAAAAGTTCTACACTTGAGCCTATTTTGTGAATTTATCGTGTGTTTTTTATAATTTACGACGAAATACGTTGCTACTTCGAAACTCTCGTAATATTATAGAAAGGTATATTATTATCTTTACGATGTGCGTTGAAACTTGAAATTACATTCTTGACGTGTAAGTATCGTCGTTAAGATTTTATTATAGGAGGAAAATCGTATTCGATAAAAATATTACAAATTATATTACTTTCGTAGTATTTGCATAAAAAAAGCGTAATGCCGGAAAGGATACAGTCATATATAGGTACACGCCGTTCGTTATAAAAGGCCAAGTGCATTTGATTTGGTCCACGTCCACCACATCGTTAATATTTCTTTAAATAAACGATTTAACGATAAATCATTCAATTCTGAATTTATGATTCTAATAATTTCACTATCAGAGACTTCTCAACCACTTTTCATTTTGGAAATTCGAAAATGACCTCCCCGTAATGACAAGATTTAGTTGGGATATCTATAACGTTTACTGGTTTTGTATGAAACTTGTGGAATTTGTTTACAATATATAAGGTTCAGTTAGTTTTACTAATTTAATTTATGCATTCAAAATGGTTGTTACTTGTTAACTTTATCGGGAAAAAAAAATGTTAACTGAACTTGACTGAGTTAAAAAATATCAATGACTCGCCCATCCTTGATAATATGTCACTCAAATATGTTGTTATAATATGTATAACGAACCGGTTGTACCGTCCATTGTCTTTACAAAACACATTTACCCACGTTCGAACACACAAAATAATTAAAAATTATCGTATATTGTGCTGATTTGACGACGAAGACTCTGACGATATTATACGAGTACCTTTATAATAACGCCTAATTTAGCTTCTTATTTATCGACCGTTTGTCGACAAAGCCTCGGACGTCGTCCGGTGTTGGTAATATACGCGTACTTACCTGAACATGATGGTATTATATTATTACCATGTACCCATTACACAGGCTTAAGCATTTTTTTTTAACGATGACGCACTTGTTCTGCAATTCTGGTATATAATATATATTTATATTGTCATATAATATTTAGACCGTGCCTACGCCTACTTTTCGTTCTCTATATACACACACGGGTGGTGAAAAAGGGAGGAGGTTATAACTGTATAATATATTGTATCTTGGACTTGGCTGCGTCGCCGGCGTGTAGTGAACCAAATCGGCGCGCGGTATATAATATAATACAATATCATTTCACACATCTATATGTTTATTATATTATAATTTTATCATCATGTATATACGCATACTCTTTACCGCAGTTATTGTATTATTATTATTATTATTACTGGTTTTATCGGTATTGCAGGAATAACAAATGAAACGCATATTTTCACGGTCCAAGGTGTATACATTTCCCGCAAACGCGTGATGTGTTTGCAATCCCAGTTGATTCACATTTTTTTCTTCTAATTATAGTTGTAATTATTTTGGAAAACTATTTTACTATTATTCAAGGGCCATCACTATTAAAATTCATTTTAGTTTTTGGCGAGAACTACTAATTTATTTATATAAATGTTTAAAAAAAAAAGCTGGTAAGTGGATGTCGCTCTGCTGTACAGTAGGTTACTAGTGGGTCACTGTATAATGGATCATATAATATACGATTTAAAGTTTACGCATGAAAAGTGGATAGAGAGTTATTTTTAATCCAGGTGGTCGAGTAAACAAAGAAATGCACAACAAGATACTGCAGCTATACTCAGCTATAGCATGTATGGTCTTATAATAATATATTATAGGTACACAATTATTATATTATATACAATAATAGTGTGAACCAATGCTCCTACTCGAATAATTCTAGGGTGATGAGTTGATGAGCCACACCAAACCCGACGATAATCTAGAATCTACTATTCTACTATCTACTAGATCGTTTGTCAGGAAATTAATCAACGCGGATCCACAGCGTGCTAACGAATTGACGGATTGTTTTACACATTTGAAAGTCACGGTTTTTGTTCAGAAACACATTATTATCCGCACCGCCACAATTTATTGTGCCTGTAGTCTGTACAGCCATCGAGTACAAATTCTTTCTATGATTTGCGTGGTTTTTTTATTTTCATTTTACAAAGCGTTCTAGGATAACTCTACTTCTTTTCCACTATCTGTCTCTTGCTTTGTTATATCGTCGACGTTATATTTTTTTGCAAGTAACGTTTGTTCCATTAGTCCGATAAAATGTAATATCGCACTTGAGTATATGATCTCGAAATTATATTTCGGCTCGGTCTCTATAATATGTATGCAAGTATATACGCCCATAGGTATGTATGTATGTATACATATGTACATCAGTCCGAATGACTATTCCAATATTGTTAAAATAAATATATAGAATACTGCAGCAGTCAGGACCTCTCAAGTGACCAATAAATCGTCAAAAGCGTCGGCTGAACCAAATGAAAATTGTAAACGGAAATTTCAGTAACACTGGAAAAACACAAAGTCTAGGTCGTCACGAGTGGCTTCATAAAAAAAAAACAAGATAACCAGATAGATTATCAGAAACGATTTGATGTTATATATAGTGTGTAACGTGTGTTACTTATAAAATCAACAACAAAATTAACTACGTACATCGTACATACGTGGATCTCATTGGCAATGGTTGTGTGAATGTGTTAATGTGAACATATAATAGTGCAGATACACTGAAGCGGTCAGTCCTGCACGGTGGTCTCGGTCAAGAACGTCCTCAGAAATTTGTCAAAGGGAGGGCAAAATAATTTCCCTTTTTAAATTTTTTTGTTTCACTATCCTATTAGAGATAAAGTATTGTTTGTGACATGTTTTCTTTCACATAGGTATAAGGTAATGTAAAAATTATTTATGAATATTCGTATAGACATACAGTTAGTTACAACTTAATCTTACAGAATTAATTTTTATGTAATTTTAAATTGGTGAATGCATTATTTTTTTTATAAATATGGTACCATTTATTTGATAATTTGAGGTAGTTTATAAAATTAAATATTTCCCGCTTATTTTGTCTTTGACACCACTAACTTGAAAAGTTGTAGCTATTTTATGCCATCTATATTGTACCTACATTTAAATTGTTTGTCAAAAAAGTAAAAACTATTGGTGACACTGCAGTATTCCACTTGGGCCACAACATTACTTATTATAAATCTATAAAAGCAATACATTCTTATAGTTCCGACGTTCATAATCGATTGTAATAAAAATTTTTCTATTTTTAATTTTAAAAATATTTATTTTGTGATATTTTATAATATTAAATAGGTAAATTTTCCCCTCGCGAGGACGCCTTGGCCTCAGTAGGCACACGTGATAGTGAATGGGCGGAGGCAATACAATATTAAACTGATTAACAAACAAATTAAATAATATAATATGTATATTGTGTAGCTCACATAATAAATGAATATAATGTCATAATATATTGTGACCAGGGCTGGATTTAGGAATGTGGGGGCCCTGGGCCCACCTTTAGAAGTAGATATTTTTTTCGATTAAATACATAATATATTTAATAACCAGAATTTTGGTTATGAAAAAACAATGATTTGTTGTGATGAAATAATAAAGATAGTAAATAAGTAAATACATTTATTAGATTATAATAGGTATGCACTGTCAATTGTCATAATATTATATATAGAACTTAAATAATAATGGTTATCATAATATATTTATATGATAACTTTGCGAGATTTCGTCGCCGCAAATTTTTCAACAACTTGTGAAAAATCCAATGATCGTAGTAAGTCGCTTTCGATGCTTAGCAGTGCAAGGCCTGATAGTCGACTTTGTGTCATCGAAGTTCGTAGTCGGTTTTTTATTAACTTCATTTTAGAAAATGACCGTTCCCCGCTACAGTTGGACACCATCAAAACTAAATATATACGCAACACTACTTCTACATTAGGAAATGTACACTGCAAATTATTTTCTTCAATAATCCTATATAAAAACATTTATCATTGCTCATTATCTTTAAGCGTTTCTATATATATTCTGATAAATGAACTGAACTGTATCAATTCATTACCAAGTGAAGATTCTAAATCATTGGGGTAAATGCTAACAAGACAATTTGCAGCGGATTGTAGCTCAGAAGTTTCTAATTTTTCAAATTTATTTAAAAAACCAAATCGTTGACAAATTGTTTTGTAAGCAGCTATTCTTTCAGTTAATGATACCACCAATTGATCAATTACTGAAATACAACTTTCTGATCTAAATTTTTCTTTTGGTGATAACTGAGTTGCGGCTGTTTGATTATTATTTAACGAATTGAGCCTCACATTTTTTTTCCGATAACGAATTGGCGCATAATCTTTTAATCCTGACAATTGTTTTGCTTTTTCTTCGTACTCTTCATATTTATTTCGTATTTCTTGAACAAATGATAAAAGAGAATTTAGGGCATTTACAGCAGTTTGAAGAACTATTTTCGGGTCTTGTAAAAGATGGCTTGTTAAATCAAACCTCTCTAAAATGTCATTCCAAAAAATATGTGTTTATTTATAACTAGGGCAGAGGACTTGTAGCATTTGCATATTTTTTTTGCACAGCCACAAAAATAGCAGAGTGCGAAACAAATACGTTTCATGCTTTCACAAAGCTAGTTTTGAAATTTTATTGTGCATATAAATGCATATTTTACGTTTTTTTGGTTTTTAGGGCATATTTTACACTTTTATACGCTATTTTATATTTTTTGAGACATATTTTACTTGAATCGATTTTTTCTACAGTGACATTTTTTTTTCAAACAATACAGTCAAAATGTTTGGATAAAAATTTATTTATTTTTAATTTTTGTCGTTTAATATGGTTTTTGACTGTGCTCGGGCAAACATTTTTCTTAGAAGCGATAACGATTTTAACGTAAACTATACCTACGACATCACCACCACAGATACGTTAATGTATTATGTAGGTATTTATTATTTAAATAAAAAGGCTAAAAAAAATTTTAAGTGCATATTTTAATTGCATATTATGGGTTTTTTTAGTGCATAAGTGCTTGCATATTTAGAGCTTTTTTAGAGCTACAAGTCCTCTGCCCTATTTATAACTGTTTTTAATTAAAATATCTACAAGTCTATAAGATAATAATAACATAATAACATAATAATCGATTTTAAATTCACATGCCCCTGGGCCCCCCCATAAATCCGGCCCTGATTGTGACTATATTCAGTGAATCGAATATTTGGATGACACCATTACTTTAAAAAACCAACTTGTCATAAAACTGCACTACAATTTCTGAATTATATTTCTAATTAGAGCTACCGACTTTCCAATTAATTAACATAGGTACTGTACATAATCTATAATATATAAAATTTTCGTGTCACAGTTTTCGTTGCCATACTCCTCCGAAATGGCTTGACAGATTTTGATGAAATTTTTTGTGCATATTCAGTAGGTATGAGAATCGGCTAACATCTATTTTTCATACCCCTAAGTGATAAGGGTTGTCCAGAAAAAAATAAAAGAAGTGCTCAAACAGGGATTTTGATAATTTACGGTAGAAATAATTGTTTATAAATGGTTGCTAAGGTATTGGTTATATATATAAAAAAAAAATAATAGATACAACATACAAAAATACATACACCCTTCTACGATCAACCCTTATTTTTTAATAGCCATTTTAGTAATTTAATCATTTTTCCTTTTAATCAGCTAATTTAAAAAGGGTTAAATTTGGTTTTTTTTTATTCATCTGATATTAGTACAGTTAGGATTTTGTATTAATTGATTATATTAATCCAATTTAGGTGGAATTAAGTAAAAACGACAAACTTGGTATAACTTTGATACTTTAGAGTTAAATCATACACTTATTACAAACAGCACGAGCACGGGGTCCGCGATCTACCGCAGATAGATTGCCTACCTGATAATATACTACTGCGAATCAGAATTTTTATTCCGGGCAACAGAAAAGTTCAGATTAATCTAGAATATCATACACCTGAACAAAGTTTGAGTCATATACAATTTGTACATTTAACGGGTAACGAAGTGCACGGGATCAGCTAGTATATATATATAAATAGATACATCATACATAATATTATGTACCTACTAATAATAAGATTTTTGGTTATATTCGGGCAATGCTGTACCGACGTACAGGTACAGTTGAGCAGGTAATGCATGTAATGTAACTTAAACATGACGAGTGAAAAATACAATTTTCAATATGCGTGGAATAATAAGAGATTATATAGGTCAGTTCTCAATGTAGAAGAGACCTCTGATATTTTTGTTGATAATATTGATATATGTTACTTGTGTTATTTTTGGCATATTGGAAATATCTGAACCGAGGAAATCGTTTGTGTTTATTATGTTTAACGCGAAGTATGTGTTAGTAATGTGCAATGTTTAGAATAAAAATACCAAGAAATCAAAAAAAATTCACGAATATTACGTTATTCCATTTTTGTTTTATATTACTGTGTTATTATGACGTTTTCGTTTTATTCTTGTAATGGGAATTACTGATTTTAATTTAACTCGATAAATCATATTAAAATATTGAATTGTTATTAAAAACAAAATGATTTATATACGAATTATTTTTTAATCAAATTTATTTATATATGTTTATAAATGCAATTTTTTGATTATTTTTTAATTACTGATTAATATTCTATAGTATTTGTTGACTGTTGTAATACACAGCTAAGTGAGTACCTAACCCTTTTTTTTAAATTCATTGTGCTGCAGTATTTGTGTTTGAGACCAAGTGATCCAACGTTATGCACAATTGTGTATAATTAAATGTATAAAGTTTTACCCGTGATTTATATAATACACAACGATATAACATACATTTTACCCTGAAATGGTTATTATTAAAAACCGTTTGTAATACGCGTATTCGTACTTTTACCCGCAAGTGGCCGAGTGTGTTTTGTCCGTTAAATGCTGGCGGTGATCAATCAATACAATACAACTAAATGGCAAAAATCAGAGTAAAAAACACCATCTCTCTTATGCAACATAACCGTGCCTCGTGCAGACAAACAAGACTTTCGAATTACTGTAGAGAGTAATATACTCGGAGTCTACAACAGTGCAATGGCTTTGCAGTTGAACTCGTATGAGGGTTAAGCTGTGAGGTCGCCAAATGATATCGTATAATAATATTGTGATACCTACGAGAAACTCAGAAACCGTCATCGTCGTCGTAGTCCTAAAACCTATAATTATTGTCATTATCGTAATTTAACTCCAATCCTAGGTTAGACATGCAATATAATAGGGTTTCGATAAACAGTTGTAAAAAAGTGATGTAACAATTATTTGCGGTCTAATTATAAATTGTTTTACGTTATATGGAAAAGTGGACCACACGTCGCGATAGTCTATGACCTAAGTAAATTGTATCTTATACCTACCATGCGTTCTTTGCAAAGGTACCCAATAAAGTACAAGTTTATTCAATGGCGATTGTTTTTCGAAAACATATTTTACTAAACATTTTAGAGACGGGTTTTTTCCTCATACCATTCGCAAATCATAGTATGGGTGACTGATTTCATTTAGAATTATATTTCACAACATTAGAATGCCATTATCGTAGGCGTAGGTACCTATAATGTATAGTATACTATATATATATTTGCACAGTAGGTAATAATATTATTAAGACTTTTACTCAGTTATTTATATTAATGTCAAATTCGATTATCATTTTACTTAGATTAAAAACAAAAATCCAACTTCTCCGAGGTATATTTTGTCATATGGATACCTATACTACACAGAAGGGAATTAAATACCTACATTTTTAAAATACCTCAGATGCATTGAGAATATTTGGTATAATGTTATTAACTTCTCGAATTTCGAAACATTCCGCACTTAATGGGATATTATATACTGTATATACTATATAATAATAATAATAATATTAATTATGTACCTACAAAAATTATGGCTGTTGGGAAACGATAAACTAACCTGTGAGTTGTAATTACACCTTAATTTATGTTGTTTGTTTATTTTAAGAAGTTCAGTGCGCAACGAATCGGATTTTTGATATTCCAGAAAGTGATTATTAGAGAATTAAACCATATCGGTTGTCACAGAGTAGAATTTAAGGATGTATACTAAGTATATGATGTAGAAATAATAATTTCTTTGATCAAAATTTACCATCATAAACGCAATATTTTTAATACAATGTATTCTTGCATGAAATATAACATTACTCACAAATTTGGAAACTATTGTAGGCTACGGCCCTACGAAGCATAAAAGTGAAAAATCTAAATTAATTATTATTAAAATGTAGGTACATGGTAAAAGTTTAAAGTATACAGTTTATGCAATCGATTTTAAAATTAAATATTCTATAATTATATATAATATTTTATGTTATACAGTGTTGGTTCACCACTAAGACACTTAAAGAGACTAGAGAGACATTTCTAAGTAATGTTTGTCGGTGTTCAACCTGTTATTATTCAGTACCGAGAGTGTTCAATCAGATATACCTATATATATAGATGTCGATCAAATGAAAGAAATGTGCATAACTTAATTGTCAATCAATATTCTTCCGTATCATGATCACCTGCGAGTTCTTTAATTAAATTAAAATCCATTTTAGCGATGTGTTTTGAATGACGTTTACGAGTTTACGACCGATCAATGTTGTAATTGATCGAGAGGGCTCGAGGTGAATTCGCAACCATGAATCTTACTAGCAAATCATATTCTTACACTGACAGGCAAATTTGTTTTAGTATGACTAATCAATAAATACAATTAAATTTGATATGCAACTAAACAATTTTTTTTTCTTAAATACATTTTTTATTCATATAATTCGTTTAATTTTACTTTTTTTTTAAGAACAACATACAGTTTAAATTTCAAATTCCAAAGAAGAACTTTTTCTGAATAGTTCAATACATAAAAATCAAATTTTGGAAGTTTATGAGTTATAACTTATAAGTATTTAAAGTTTCGTTGAGCGAAGTGGAGTGGTATGACGAGGGTACACCGCAAAATGTTGGTCACTATATCCACCACTACATTTTAAATACTTACAACTCATAAACTAGTCGTCCGAAATTTGTGTATCAAACTACTTAACAAAATATTTTGATTTAGAATATGAAATTGAAATAGTATTCAAAAAAGTAAGAACTTAAGACATTATATGGATAAAAAATATTAAAATATATAATGTTTTTATTTTGTAACGCCTTGAAACCTGTAAAAAAAATATTTTCAAATACTTTTTGAAAAAATTAGTGTATCATCTTATAATCTTATATCTTTTTATCTTATCACTTAAAAAAAACACTTAGGTACAAGTCTTTAAAAATGTGTGCAAACGTTATACCTTATTCATTTTAAGTTATATATTATTATATTGCGCTGTAAAAAAAAACCTAGCTTTGCTTTGGACGCTATCGTAAATAAAAACTCGGCGATATGCAGTTATTTAAACGGCTGGTCGATAATAATATTAGTGAATGGTCAATTTCGTGACGTACAATAATTCGGCAGTATAGATCAAAATTCAAAGCATGTAAATAACGTGAGAAGATTTATCGTTTATCGATACCAGGTTCCTCCTCTCTGGTTTCGTTCTAAACCTATATTATTATAGTGGGTGCGTTGCATGCATTGGTGTATGTGCGTATATTTTATTACATTATTTTATATTATAGGTACAAGGTACGTGTATTATAATTTGTTAAATTTATAATTTCACCGTTATAGACTAAGTATAATCGTATAGAGTGACAATAAAAGAGTTGTGTACGAATTGTAAACCTCTAAACGTTTAAAGACAGTGGCATAAATAACAATTATTTTTGGTAAGGTTGAATTAAAAAAATCCGGGGGGGGGGGAAGTAATTATATTCCTAAAAAATGTAATTTCATACTAATTACATTAATGTTATCACTTATTCTAGCTTAAATGATATCAGTAAAGGTACTTAATTATACTTGCTTGATTACAATATTAGAAACAAGTAAAAAAAAATATAATTTCGCCTTTATATTCATAATGTGCTGCAATTATTACAGTATCCACTTACAACTTAAAATATTGTGAAAATCTGGTATGAGCTTATGACTTTTTTTTTTTAAAAAAGCTTTGACGTGATTTAAAACGCACAGGTCACATCTTATACAAGTACGCGTATGACCAGAGTCTTGCTCAAGAATTTTGAATGGAGGGGGGGCTTGAGATCCATAACCACCAGATTTAGCAAAAACTACACAATTTTTGCAAAAAGCACCTTTTTTAGAACAGCATATGCATAACCAATAATATATCACCAACCAATCATGTAGAAATTAGATTTTTCTTTTGCCATAATTCTAAGCTGTGGAAACAAGAAATTTTATGGAGCCATGGAGTTAACCATATACGGTTGTTAATAGGTTTTAATGAATCAGTTTCAGATGCACTGGCACCCATGGGTACAGTTGACGTTGTGAAATAAAGTAAGTAATTTGATTTCGAAACATTCTTGTACCTTTAAAATCACAAATGTTTAGAATTCAGATTTTTGAATGACAGAATCTGATTTCACTATATTTTAGAATAGGTATTGGAATTATGTACTAATTTGTAACTTAATACAATTCGCTGTATGAGACATGAGTCACTCAAAATTAGGTCAATGTGTAATATAATGTGTAATAATATTATCCTGGATTTATAATTGATACATCCAATTCGAATTCAGTACACATACATTATTTTAAGTATTTCAGTTGAGTCTATACATATGATAGTTGGCATTTAATCAAAATGTGTATATATCAAAACTTTTTCATCCAATAAAGTTAAACTCACGTGTCAGTTTTGAAAGGTATTATAGTCTATAGATCAAACATATTATATTGTATAATTTAACACAAACCTACTTTTGGTAATATTATTACAGGCAACACCTACAGCAAGATAAATCATATAATACATTTATACCCAATTACATAATTGATACAAAATTAATTGCTTTTACCAACTAAATTCTAATAGATTGAATTTTTTCAGATTATGTGTGTAGATTTCAATAGGTTGACTCCTGTATACTTTTTATACAGTATAAATTGTTTTAAATACTAATATTTTGCAATGCAATAAACGATATATTAACATGTTGTTTTTCGGAGAATTTTGATCTGATCGATTTATTGGTAATATTTAGATTGTATTTTAGGTATAGGTACACTAATGTCTAATACAGTATATACAGTATACATGTTACTATAGGATATATGTATAAAATATTAAGTTTCATTCAACATTCACCACCATTAAATGAATATTATGACTGTCCATGAAAATAAATGATTGTGTTGTATTATTAGCTTTACATATTGTAGCATAAATATTATTTTACTACCTATATGATCAACATTTTTTTTTTGTGGTTAGAGTTGGTACTTTGAATAGGTCATTAGGTTTGCTCACTACTGAGTATAACTTCTTCAAGCACAGCCTTCTGCCCTTGTAAAATATACTTTTAAAAGTATTCAAGTCTCAGCCCTTAGGTAGACATACAAAATATACTTACATACCTTGGAAAGTATTTAAAATATTTAAATACGTATTTTATAACTATTAAAGAGATAAAAAACTGTTTTTAATTCGACGTTTATGTTACTCATACTTAGGTAATTAAGTAATATTTAATATTTTTATGTATCTCTGCGATATATGTTTTGGGTTGCATACGGTACATCACATTGCAATATTAATAGATCATTTTCGGAATGTTTGGCTTATACTCTATGGCTTATACGGATAAAAATCCTCATAATATAATATTACTAGCCCTCCAATCTAGCCAAAATTAAGCTAGATAGCTCTCGTCACCGGAAATTTACATTTGGCAAAAAAAAAATGCATTACCTACCTACCGTCCTACCGACTACCCATAGGTTTCTTTATTTGAATGTTTGGTTGAGTATAATAGTCACATGAAAATCTTAATTATGGGAATAAGCATTCGAAGTGTTTATCTCCATAAAGGTTATTTCCAAATTCTTAGTATAAAACCGATGGGCGATAATAGAGGTTCCTAGTCTTAGACTTATAGTATACTTTATGTGTTTGGAATTAAATGGAAGGTTTGTGCCTCTGAAAATGATTATGTAGGTTTTAATCAATGTGTATAAATGAAAATGAAGCTTCAATCCTATTTGAGTTATTATAATATATAAATGGTGTTTCATTTAAAAACACCAGACTTTATAAGAAAATAAATTTTTCTAAATTATATGGACGCGTATGTAGTATAAATTCTTCGATTATTTACGTACGCAGTATAATATCTTGAACCCACGGCTACACTGACAAGAACTTAATTCTGGACACAAAATTTCCCATCACTCGAACGCATGGTTCGGGGTTTGTTTTCGTAGACATGAGTTCTAAGCTTAACCCCAAAATAATAAATTAGTGGAGTTAGATCACAGTATCACACGACCTGGAATAAAGTAATAATGAGAATAAATCCGGTGTTCTTAATGAAACACTCTATTATTATGTATAAAAACTTATATGCATTTATCCTTTTTTTATATGATTTATTTTTTTTTTTTTTTATATACCTACTCTTACTAGATTGCCCTCACTAAGTCCTTCTTTTAAAGTAATTAAACTACGAATTTGAGTGTTTAAAAAATAAAAACTATTAAAATATTTTTTTCAAGTTGATACTTAATAAGGCTGTCTGAACATAATGAAAAACTACAAAGTACTTACGTTGTGTAGCTTTATACGTATAAGTTATAAAGCCAATGTTATAAGTTAACAAAGCCAATGTAAGTATTTACTCACTCACGACTCACCACTCCACGACTTCACTCAGTTTTCTACTGCGCAATTATAGTTGCAGAACACAAAGTTCATACATGGTCGGGCCACCCAGTATATATAATATCATCAGTCTATTTTGTTAAAATGTTGTTTCATATCGTGTGAATGTGTGAACAGGGGCGTGCTCATGGGGGGCTTCATGAGGTTCACCCCCCCCCCCCCCCTTGACAGTATTATTTTTATTTTTTATTATAAAACAAATAATGCATCTTTATAATGTACTTGTCGAATTATATTTTCATAAAATTTCCCAATTCGTATTTTATCTTTAAATGCTTCCAACATCGAATATGTACACTGCCTCGCAGTTGCCGATACTTCAACGCAATTGCTTCTCATTATTTAATATTTATGTGTCAGCACTGTCAGTGTCAGCCTAATGGCGTAAATTTTGGTAGTTTGGTGCATACATTAAAGAATAGTTTGGTGTAAACTGTAAAAACAACGTGCCATTTAAC
This sequence comes from Macrosiphum euphorbiae, assembly GCA_949089665.1. Lineage (NCBI taxonomy): Eukaryota > Metazoa > Arthropoda > Insecta > Hemiptera > Aphididae > Macrosiphum > Macrosiphum euphorbiae. The sequence goes on along the minus strand of CARXXK010000004.1, from coordinate 23,534,885 downwards.
ATGTAATTGCTGTGTCGTTGTGTGCTGTAATATTATTTGTATAATATCCAAAAAATAGTTTGGAAGCGTTGAGACAGTGTGATAAAGAAATATTTCCCAATATACATTTTCTATTAAAAATACCAAATTCAACATCAACCCCAGAGAGAACGTTTTCTTGTCTCAAAAGATTGAAATCTTATCTACGAAACACAATGACTGAGGTATTTTCTGGATATTAAAATAAAAATGTGTATCGATTTTTTTTAACATTTTTTTGGTTTTAGACTCGACTTAATGGCTTAGCTATGTTAGCTGTTCATAAAGAAATTCCACTAACAGAAGAAGTTTTAAATGAATTGAGCAAAAAATCAAGAAAACTAGATTTTGTTCTTTAATTTTTTAATGTATATTGTATATTAGTATAATCGTTCCTATATTAGCAATATAATATTTAAACCTATAAATTGAATTTGTTGTTGATTAAAAAAAAAAAAATGGTCGTTAGGTAAAAGACTAGCTCCTTCAATTTTACTTGAAACCCCCTCCGCCCACGTACATTTTCTGAGCACGCCCATGTGTGTGAATGTTTTGAAATTTCTACCGATAAAGGAATAAGTAGGCCGTATCTCAGTACTTGCAGTCTATGATTTACAGTAGAATATTACATAAATAATAAGGTTTGTATATTATATCATATAGATGCCAAGTGCTTACTAACCACAAAGTATAGGTACGTCAAACTAAAACGTCAATAATTTTTTTTTTACATTATTAATCGGAGCGAAGCGAGTTGGATCTCATTAAATTATAAATAAAAGCATTTTTAACGTTCTACAGAATTATGACAAGACCATTTGTTCACAATATTATTATAACTGTTGTATAGATACTTTTATCATAAAATAGTATACATACCTATAGCCAATTATTACCCAATTTAACCCATAATACAAATTACAATAACAAAATGTGTTATACCTACAAGTATTAGGAAAAATACAATCTTGACATTTTTAACTATATAGTCAAACTTAAATATGAAAACCATTAAAGTATTAAATAACATACCTACATATTAGATAGAAATCGGATAAAGGATTTGAAATATTGATAAAATACGAGTGATTAGGTACCTATATATTATTATATTTTAATATTTTTTCTTCTGATTATTCATATTAGGTATATATGATGATGTGTTTCGACAAGGGTCTAGGATTATCACTGTAGGAGACTATGAGTTGTGATTTTAGGAAAAATAAAACTGGTTATTAAGCCAACTCTAGTGCTATATATATTATATTGATGAATATATTATTAGATTTGGTAGGTATGAAATTATGTTGCAAAAGAGATGTTGAATGAGATTTGCCGGTTGACTGGATCCGAATGCCATGTTTCAATAGAACAAGTTAAATATTAAATTACAGGTTAATTATTTAAAACGTATTTATTTATAATTTTGTAGATTTTAATCAAAGCGAAACTAGATGCTGATATCTTTCGACACCATACACAATATGGTATAAGTATAATAAGTATACCTATTGCCTATTTTTTGTTCCATACTCATAGTCGTTAACTGCAATCAAGCTAAGAACTTCCTCAGATTACAATCGTATTTCTACCACCGAAGATTATATAACGATTTTACGGGGACAAAGGAAAAATGATTGTATTTTTATTTCAGTAGAGGTACTTAAAATCTCTGGCACAATCATTTTTAGACCAAAATAATGTATCAGTATCGAGAAAACCTTCACTAACTTGGAAACATTTCCATAATATAACTATCGATTTTATTAATAATACTATGTAGGTACCTATAATACTTATTTATACTATTATAGTATACCATAATATATTTTAGTATATGCGCATACAAATAAAAACATTGTTATACTAAGTAAATAAATACACAGTTATTCTTTAAAATGTTTACATCGATTAAGTATTACTATATGTATACAATATACATACCTATCTGTATTAGTTTTGAAGTTCGATCTTAAATGCTTCAATCAAAAAATATAATAAGTTAAATTTGTAGTAAAAATGCCTTCAACAGGTATGTAGCCCACACCTATGTAAGTAAAAATTATTATTTTCCGAATTTTTTTTGTATCAACGTTCAGACCGCTCTTTTAATATATAGTTGCGCCCATTTCCGAAAGAAAAAATAAGCTCCTTCTACCTAATAATCTAAGTAACAGAAACGTCGTGTTAAAACCGTTTTCTTCCCGTTCAATCACAATAATTAAAATATTTGAAATTTTTTTTTGCCAACAGTGTTGCTCAATGATGGTTTAAACTATCTGTATTAGTTTTGAAGTTCGATATTAAATACTTCAATCAAAAAATATAATAAGTTAAATTTGTAGTAAAAAAGCCTTCAACAGGTATTTCGCCCAGACCTATGTAGAAAAAATTTAACATTTTCCGAATTTTTTTTGTATCAACGTAAAGACCGCTATTTAAATATATAGTTGCGAACATTTGCAAAAGAAAAAATAAGCTCCTTCTACCTAATAATCTAAGTAACAGAAACGTCGTTTTAAAACAGTTTTCATCCCGTTCAATCACAATAATTAAAATAATTGAAATTTTTTTTTGCAAAAGTGTTACTCAATGATGGTTTAAACTATCTGTATTAGTTTTGAAGTTCGATATTAAATACTTCAATCAAAAAATATAATAAGTTAAATTTGTAGTAAAAAAGCCTTCAACAGGTATGTCGCCTACACCGGCTACACCTATGTAAGTAAAAATTATTATTTTCCGAATTTTTTTTGTATCAACGTTCAGACCGCTCTTTTAATATAGAGTTGCGCACATTTGCAAAAGAAAAAATAAGCTCCTTCTACCTAATAATCTAAGTAACAGAAACGTCGTTTTAAAACAGTTTTCATCCCGTTCAATCACAATAATTAAAATAATTGAAATTTTTTTTTGCAAAAGTGTTACTCAATGATGGTTTAAACTATCTGTATTAGTTTTGAAGTTCGATATCGATATTAAATACTTCAATCAAAAAATATAATAAGTTAAATTTGTAGTAATAAGCCTTCAACAGGTATGTCGCCTACACCTATGTAAGTAAAAATTATTATTTTCCGAATTTTTTTTGTATCAACGTTCAGACCGCTCTTTTAATATAGAGTTGCGCCCATTTGCAAAAGAAAAAATAAGCTCCTTCTACCTAATAATCTAAGTAACAGAAACGTCGTTTTAAAACAGTTTTCATCCCGTTCAATCACAATAATTAAAATAATTGAAATTTTTTTTTGCAAAAGTGTTACTCAATGATGGTTTAAACTATCTGTATTAGTTTTGAAGTTCGATATTAAATACTTCAATCAAAAAATATAATAAGTTAAATTTGTAGTAATAAGCCTTCAACAGGTATGTCGCCTACACCTATGTAAGTAAAAATTATTATTTTCCGAATTTTTTTTGTATCAACGTTCAGACCGCTCTTTTAATATAGAGTTGCGCCCATTTGCAAAAGAAAAAATAAGCTCCTTCTACCTAATAATCTAAGTAACAGAAACGTCGTTTTAAAACAGTTTTCATCCCGTTCAATCACAATAATTAAAATAATTGAAATTTTTTTTTTGCAAAAGTGTTACTCAATGATGGTTTAAACTATCTGTATTAGTTTTGAAGTTCGATATTAAATACTTCAATCAAAAAATATAATAAGTTAAATTTGTAGTAAAAAAGCCTTCAACAGGTATGTCGCCTACACCGGCTACACCTATGTAAGTAAAAATTATTATTTTCCGAATTTTTTTTGTATCAACGTTCAGACCGCTCTTTTAATATAGAGTTGCGCCCATTTGCAAAAGAAAAAATAAGCTCCTTCTACCTAATAATCTAAGTAACAGAAACGTCGTTTTAAAACAGTTTTCATCCCGTTCAATCACAATAATTAAAATAATTGAAATTTTTATAGCATTCTTGTTCACTATTTGAGTAAATTTGTTTAATTACTTTCTGAATCGAGGTATTTGTATACTTATTTAAAAATTAATAACTTATTGTAAAATGACTGCAAAGTCAATTCTAATTTTACGAGCAATCGTACGCGCCTTTAATGAGTCAAAACTCGTGTTCTTTGTCATCCCGGCAATCCGGCATATCTATTCCAAAAAAGTAAAACTCAACGATTGATACCAACTGTGAACTGAGTATATCACAGAAATCTGAAACAAATATAAATTTATGTTTTTTTATAACAATATGTCGTGATGCTGTACGTACTGACACGGCTTTTTGTATACGATTTTGTTATTACAGAGTTCTGGAATAAATTATTTAACTGCTGAAATTGTTCGTCGCATGCGAGCTGTAGTATAACGTTGAGATTAATAATTCCCATCGTTCGATTGACAATAGTCCCTTTATAATTAATAAATTATAATTGTATCAATGAATAAATACATAAATATATACTAGTAGGTATTGTGCGTTGCCAATATTAGCCAATAATATCTGTTCTTTATTTGTGCAGTTTATAATTTATAAATATTTAATAGTAACTGCAGGCATAGCTCAACTGATCCTGTACGACTCTAAAAAGTCAAAGTTATATTACTTATTATTATATCATTATAGTACGGCATGTCAAATAGTTTATAATGATATTAATTAAATTGTTCAAAAGTGCGTACATTGTTTATTTATATTTTATCTTTTGTGAATAATGTATTCAGGCAACAGCTCTTTGTGGTCGGTAGACAGTGCCTTGGCTTTATTTGTGACGATTGTATTTTATCTATATTCTTGTATTGAATTGTTGGGCCACAGCGGCCCTTACATGATCAATAATATTATTGACCATGTGTTGATTATATTGAAAATATCAAAACCGTTTTGATATTTTTATTGACTGGGTATTATTGAGATCAATAATATAAATCGTGTATGGGCCACTAAAGGGCCGTTTTTTTTATTAATTTATGCTGTAAGGGCTATTATATAATAGGGTACCTACTTGTTAATTGTGTTATGATTATTTGTGAATTATTTATTATACTTTATTGTTGTAATATGGTAACACATACCCGAAATACAATTGTTTATAGATTATAATTATAATTTATAATAATATTTATAAGAAAGTGTACGCACAACATTGAAATACCTACAATTGTGCACAATTCACCAACATAGGCTACATAGATCACCATCCGTATTTGTTCGGCAATCCCGATCACTGAAGCAGCTGTAGTTTGACACCACGCGTACACACCGTGGGCACGTGTAGTGAGTGGTGAAGAGGTTTTTGAGAGGCCACGGCCTCTGTGTTTGTCAGTGGGAGGGTAGTTTGGGTTGTAGGAGGCTCATGACTAATATAAGGAACTGGGCACTGGGGTCTATTTTATACGGCATAGGTACGGATTTTGTTCGTGCATACGATCGTTCGTATTTTTACACTCTTTGTTAGTATATTTCTAAGTAAAAAAAAAATAAAAAATCAGAAAAATGAAATTGTCAAATCATAGATAATTTAGTGACGAATTCAAATCTGCTTTCAAAATGAATATCAGAACGTTATATTGGGCGTAGTGATTGAAGTTGTGAGCTATGTTTTCGACCGATAATTAATCACGATCCAGCTCCCTTTATCTATGATAGAGAGCAAGTATTTAATATTTAAAACAGTTAGGGTGTAAGGGATACCATTGCAATTTGCGGCGTGCTCATGTAGTGCAGACTGCCGTATTTCGGCCACAACGACGATTTAAGCACAAATATCAAAATATAACATAAATCACGGCCGTATTATTATAACAGTACAATATAGACATAAAGGTAAACAATAAATAATAATTAATAATTCTTATCTGGCGACGACCGGACAGCTGCTGACCCTTTAATTCCGGCCAAAGGTGGTACTTTCCGGCGGCGGCACGCAACGCACTGACGCATGATGCGCCGTTGCCATACGGTCGGCGGGAAAACACGAGGGCCCACCAATATGTGCGAACGGCGAGCGACAGAAGTCGGCATAAGACCGAACGGCACCGGACAAAACAAACGGAGCGACGGGAGCATTTGGTAGTTCACCGCGCCAATGGTCGGTAGGTCATTATGTTATACTATTAAGTTAGTTGATGTTAACAGAGTCAAAATCATGTTCCTTGTTATTCTGGAACTGTGTGAAATCGTATACTCAAAAAGGTAAACCTCGTGAAATCGTACTCCACCGAGCTTAGTCAAGCATCAAGTACACTCAAAAATTCTGACTGTGATTTATACAGTGGGTTGTGAATTAATTTTATATTTAAGAATTAGTAAATCAAACATGATTTGATTATTATTTTGAAACAAAGTTTTTTATGGCACGATGCGGGGATAGTCGGGAAGAAACGTTCCTGATGAAATACTATTTTTTATAATATATTAAACAGTTATTTTAGCCAAAACATCCAATTTTCATTCCATCATACTGATTGATCTAGTAATACGATAATACTTTTTGAAACAGATTTGAATTCGTTATTATGTCTTATGTCTACTTGAGATTGGTATTGAATTGAGATTGGACTTTTCCCAATTTCACCCCCCCCCCCCCCCCCAATCTCTAAAAATGTAACTTGAATATTTTAAAATTTTGGAATTTTCAAACGTTGATTATTCTGGATTTATTGGGGATTTAAAGCAGAAATCTTAAAATGTGGACTGACCGATCTCTAAGATAAATTCTAATGAATATTGAATTCAGATCAGTTTTCAGAAATATTATCGTATTATTGGATCGGTTGGTAGGATGGAACAAAAAAAAACGGGATCGGTAAGTTCTAGTGGCGGTCAGCGATTGATTAGGTATTAATTTATAATTTATAAATATCTAGCGTATAATTATAATATAATAAAATTATTGATAATATATCACTACACTACGTATAATATGTATTTATAATTATTATAATTAATAAAATATAGGTATAAGTAATAAGTAATAACTAATAAGTATATATATAATAATATATATTCAATAGGTATTGAATTGTACGTAATATATTTTTGTCAGGCCTGCACTGAAAATTTGGTTGTCACACCTGTACCGAAAATTTGGTTTTCGACCTCGGTTGAAGCGTTAGAGGTTGCGTTTAGATTGCTTCCTAGTGAAGTGGGAATCCCTATAGTGCCGGGAGGTAAAGTGGAAATTCCAAAAAGTGCTGGGAGCGCATATCACGCGTAGTCCCTGCAGAACCAGACACTGAAATCTATACCACGGTCTTTACAGAACATAAACTTTTGGTTACATCATATATATATATATATTATATTATATCCTCCTTGAATAGCGCGTAAACATTTTTATTTTATGAAATTGTTTTCGTATAATAATCTGATTGTTGCATAATATATTCCTGCACAGTGCATTATCTTTGCCGTAATTACATTTTTTTGTGTTGGTACGTTTGGTATAAACTAGGTAATAGAAAACTGGTATAACGCGAAAAATGTTCAGCTATGTCCAACAACACGGTATCGTGGTTAATCGTATGGTAACTTAACTTAACCAACCAATCACAGTAAAGGATGTGTATAGTGGAAAACCACCCTAATAAGATCTGCATATTATGAATTTATAATTAGAGTGAGTACTGTTTTATGTGATCACATTGGTTCAGGCCATTTTGATTCTATTAACCAGTTGATTCCATAAAGCATCTCTTTTTCAATATAATATTTGGTTTGGGATTTTCATTTTTGATTCTAATCAATTGATCAATCTGATCAATTTCTAATCGTTTGATTCTATAAGCCAGTGATCACATTAAGCGGAACTCGCTGTATTATATAATTTATAAATTATAAAAATTTGGGTAAAATGGGGAAAAAAACCAAAACATTTATCCAAAGTGAAAAAAAAATAGAGGACATGTTTCATCGCTTATAAATTGGCAAACACACCGCATACGAAATACAATAAGTGAATATACTTATTGCTTACTTAAATATTTGTTTATCATAACGAATTTAGTTTTTAATTTTAGTCTTTATTATTTATATTATTTCGAAGGAGAACACCGATAGTTTGACTATTCTAAATGATGGTCAAACGAACTACGATGTAGAACAAAATAGTATTGAATTGTACGTAATATATTTTTATATTTTATTTTTCATTGTACACTTTTAGAATAGGGATGTTAAACACGGTATTTGTTTTTCGTATAATACCGTATCAATGTATTATATCGTATAGAACTTTGAATTAACTTAAATTATCGGAAATTTAACAACCCATTGTTAATTATGAATATGAATCATTTTAAAATGGATTAATCAAAAAATAGGCTAGAAGGTCAGAAAACATTTAAAAATGCATAATACAAGAATTATCTTGGACCAAAATGACCAAACTAATATTTATAGTTATGCTACCAATTATGATGTACCATAATATGTCCACATATCTAGTAACTAGAAATAATTTAAATTTAAAATACTTTTTTAATTACAGTTTATATTTCATAGCAAATTATACTCTTAGAATATCAAATACATTTTTTTAATAAACTTTGAAATAAATTAGGATTTGAGTAACCTTAATATTTTAATGAATAAACGGAATTATTTATTTAATCTTTAAAAAGTTTAAATCAGGGACTGGAACCGTACCGAAATAGACCAGTATTGGACCGAAACCTTTTGAAAATCTTGGGACCGAAACTGGACCGGAACCCTTTAAATACGTTTCTTTAGCAATCGAAACCGAAACCAAAACCTATGTTTTGATTTGATATAGACATACCTATAGTGATATAGCGAAACTTCCGCAAACAGTCAGTAAATTATTGAATATAATAGTATATTTTTTGTAGTTATAGTGCTAATATATTATTTATTTATTTTTTTTTTTTTGAAGTTATACTTCTTTACGCACGGTAGTGAGGAAAAAAAAGCGAACGGGCGGCGCGTACGAACGGGCGGCCGTACGAACGCGAAAGCGTACATGTCCGTAAATAAATAATTATTGTCATGGTAATGTTGTTTTATTATATATTATAATATATATATGTATATATCTGTATATATAAAACAGTAAGCTGATTGACTGCTATCAACGCACAGCTCAAACCATTGGACGGATCTGGCTGAAATTTGGCATACAGATAGCTATTATGATGTAGACGTGCGCTAAGAAAGGATTTTTCGAAATTCGCATTTTAAATAGGTGCTCAAACAGGGACATTGAGATTCAAGATAGAAATTGGAAATTTTATTTTTATTTATTAATAGTTACCATTGGTTACAGTCTACATTAGAAATTAGCATTTATTTATTGGTTGCCATTGGTTATTCGGGCAGATCAGGTACAAGCTTGCATCAAATCAAATTATTGAACATTGCCTACCAGAGTGGCTGAGTTGCACTTACCCCAGCAAGTTACACCCAAAAGGAGTTCAACAATCATAATTTTTTAAGAGTTGTGATTTTTTACGAGCAACCAAATTTGTTATATGAATAATTAATGATCAATTATTATTTATTTTTATTATTATTATTAGTATTCACTCACAAATCTATTGTCTGGATAAAAACAATACTACAAACAATTACCCATCGATCTGTCGAATAAAAATATAAAAATAATAATAAAACTATCAATAATAAATAATTCCGGATACTTCTTCTCATTTTTTAAATTAATTAATATTTTTTTCTTTCTTTTTCACTCACTCACGTGTACCATTCAAAAGAAGTTTAACTTCCCGCGCGCGTACTGGTAACACACATGGTTTTTTTTATTATATTATCGTAATGATATTATATTACCTAAAATCTGAAATAAGCACACTTAATTACAAATACCTGTCATTTAAGATAGGTTCTTAATTGATAAAAATAAAATCAAAATCAAAAGTCAAATAAAAAGGGTAAAAATCGATATTAAATGAAACCAAAATTTCAGATTTTTGAAAACCGAAACCGAAACCGAAACCGATAAAATAATAAAGGTTCCAGTCCCTGCTTTAAATAAACGGATAGAGTACGATTGCGCGCGTTACTATTAAGAGCGTACACTTTTGTTTTACGTTTACACGATTGTGCAATTTGGCATGTTGCCAAATTGAATAACACGATGATATAAATTCGAAGATAATTAATGTCGTATTTATCTGATTATCATATTATTCACATTATTCATATTTTATCGTAATTTTTAATTCCCACTAATACATATAAGCACTCCCATGTATGTAATTAAGTTTACCTACTAATATCTGCACTACAATATAATTTACCATCACGGAACTAGTAAACGAAGTAAGTACGTGTTATTTTGTCTGAAAGAAAAAACTTTACTAGTGGTAAAATAATTTAAATATCGTTTAGTTAATAAACGAAAAGATAAGAACTACAAATGGTCCGGAAAGTTTTCAACGTACTTTTAACGGACAGTTTGCGTGCTATCCTCCAGTCCAATAGAAATTTCTGTTTTGATTCAAACGCAAGCCGAAACGTCCACAAAAGTGTATTCGATCGTCCAAAAAGGTTCTGTCAATAAAATGGCAAAAAAGATAAGCTACTCTATGCCTCTATGAGAAAACTATCAGTTATATAACAATTATAAAAATAATAAAACACCTGAATTATATAATTATTTAAGTTAACACAGTCAGCTTTATAAAACTAAAAAGTTGTAAAAATGTTAACCCATATTATGATATTGTTTTATTTTTTCACTGTTGATGGTGTATACATTTTTAACATATTAGGGACATTCTTATATGTATTCTTGTATTTTATTATTAATATTGCATTGCATCTGTATGAATTTGGACTAAATTTGAATTTTGAATTTTTTTTAAGCTATTTTTCTAAATTATGCCTAATTTGGCAACCACGCAATAACTTTTATGCGTAATCGTGCATATTATGTCTTACCCAAAATGTTTGTTCTAATGTCCCGTTAAAACTTGCGCAATAGTATTCTGAAAAAGGTCAAATGCGCGCAATCGTATTTTACCGAAATAAACATAGGTAAGGGTAGGTACCTACCTATCTGTTTTTTAGGTTTAATTTTCAATTATAAATAATTATTTTATTTTGAATGGTTCCACTAAAATGTATTTGTAAACTATAAATAAACTTAGTTTCTACCGGGTGTCCCATGACACCACTCACTTTTTTTTAATTTATTTAACGATACGTTTCAAGGACTCAGATTTCGACCATTCATCTATATAAATAATGTTATTACATATACTGACAAATAAATTTGGAGCTTTTGAGTAGTACCAATTTACTAGTTTTTACATGGACAATGAATGAGTAATTTAAATATTTAAATTTACAAAACATAGGTTAATTTTCACTGTGATTTCTGATTTTACACCTCAAATTAGTTCATTGTGTAAATTTTCACAAAATATGTTGTGCACATTTCCGCCAAATATTTTTTACAGTATCTACCTACTGCCCTACCCTATCCGTACCAAAGTATGGCAATCGAACAATAATATTAATTTACAGTTATATAGAATTTTGGCTCACAGATGAATGATGGTCATTACTTATATATTATACCTATTATATACTTTAGGCGTGTGCAGACTAAAACATGCACACCACAGACAGATTCACAGTTAAAATGTGTCCAATCCAAATGTGATTTATATTTATATTTTATTCGATTAATTATTTTTCTTATTAAGTTATAACTACTTGTAAATGTATTTAACGTGCTAACATTAAGTCAACTGTGTATTATAAAACTTGGGATACAATTTTTAGAAGTTATTAATTGTCTGTTAGGAAATAAAATTTCCTTAAGATTAGAGATATTTATTTATATATATAATATATTAATTTATTATACCGAAAGCAAATAACACTGTTAGGTTAGTGTCTATAATCGTTAGATAATGGACCAGTTAAATAGTAGTAGCACGCTGCACCTCATCATGGAATCGACGGTGCACCTGAACTTCTCCCCGGGCCTGGTAGGCAAACGTGTCAGTGGGCCAAATTATGCAGGTTAGACCGCCAGGAATTCGTATAATATACGTGTACAAAGAATTTTTTACACTCGTCTAATGCATTTTTAAAATGTGTTATAAATATTTATACTAATCAATAATCATCCTTAATCAATTATGTAAACACGATTAAAAAAATATTTCTTGTTTACAGGAAATACGTACCCTATGTTTTTAAATTTTCTAATAAGTTACATATAAGTTCAGGTCTTCATTATAATACTATGATGAAAATCGAGTACCTATATTATAATGACAATCGTTTATTGACGAAATGCAAATGATAATACATTGTAATTGTTTCTTATATTAACAAAATTTGTTGAATCGATTCTTTCATCGTTAAGAATGTGTTTTATTATCACATAAATTATTGTTGAATAATATTTTATATAATTGCTTATTCAAACACATTGATGTTTATATTTTATAATAGGTAATAGGTATTTTAGTATTTACCATTTTCCTATAAATCAAAACTAATAAAATGATTGTGATAATCAATTTTATCAATTTAGATTAGGTACTTACCTACCTAATGATAATAATTGAAATTGAAAGACAACATTTTATTTCTTCAATGTCAGCTTAAATTACTCATCAGTCATCACGTTTATTAATGAATACAATTATTTAATTATCATTTTACTTTGGCTATAATTTTATTTCATAATTGCATTAGGATCTAAAAAATTAAATTATTGTATAAGTTTCACAAAATTATGTTACATTCTATAAAATTGATTGGTAGTTAATAGTTATATATTAAGACCTATCAATTTGGGTAAACGATAAGAGTATACCTATAATAATTCAGAATATAAAATTGCTTGTTTATAAAAATTCACTTTTTTTTCTCTTCGTTGAATGCAACATAGCATATTATTATGTATTCCATTCGATAAAGCTATTCCTTACGTCCTTAAGTAATATATTATTTTCAATTTAGAGACAATTTTCAATTTTACTTTTATTTTTGATCATCTTGATTAAAATTAAAACCCATACAAATAATTTCCTCGTAAAATTGCATAATTTCTACTATAGGAACGAATAAGTATCCATAACAAATATAGTATATATTTTATTCGTATTTTTATACATTAACCTTCAGTAAACCTTTAGATTACCTTTAGTAGAAGTTTAATTTGTAGTGCGTTGTTAAATTGTCACAATAACATTTAGGTACAATATCAGAAATCACAATACACATACTTGATATTTCCTTTTTATAATATTCTATATTAGTTTGCGTATCTTTGAATACTATCGTCTATCACACCCACATTTTCGTCAAAATTGTCGTAGGTATATGAAGTTTTTAGTCTTGTTAGTATTCAGCGGGTATTGTCTAGAATCAGAATTCGTCAACCAACGCGTCAACAAACTACTACTATGCAAAAGTGCATAAGATGTAGAAACTTGTGATCTACTACTTGCACTACCTAAAGAACCAACGACATTCCCATGGAGAATAGGTAACAGTTTAAGATTTTTCTAATAATTGTTAATAAAATTATAATTATTCAAAATATTTTCAGGCAAGATAGTATTAAAAAAAAAAATTATTAGATGGCTGTATAATGAATAATGGTTGTATATTTACTCTTTGGATGCTTCATATTTTAACCGTAGTTTGAATATTGTAATCAGTTTCTCATGAATGAATAGAAAGACTAATATCCTATTGAACACGAGTGTCGTGGCGGTCCCTGTGGCCTGTGGGTTAGGAACTGCTGGTATAGTGTACAGTACTGTGCTTTATACTGAATATAGGCATATTGGTGGATTTTGTTAATAGTTTATATAGCGCATGTAAAAAGATAATTATTTTTTCAAAATTTTATTAAATTAGATTAATATTTGATCGCTTCAGGTTTTCGCTGAAATGCTGTGTGACACAACCACGTTAGTTTTTTTTTTTTAATGATATCAATAAGCTTAATATACTGTAATACCTATTGGCTATTCCTGAATATTTGATTAAATTCCAATAAAACATGTAGGTACCTACTCTAATAATCTACGCTACAGTACAAGTGCACCTATATTGTAATTTTGTATCCACGAATTATTAAATACATATTCGTTTGATACAATACTGAGTATGAGAAGGTACGGTAACATGACCGTTATACTTCCCGCAAGGTTAATGCAGATTTTATGGACATCTTGACACACACTACACACAAAACACCATTGTCATAGTGAAACTTTTTTTCGATTTATGTTTTAGGCTAACACACAAACTAATATTGTAATATTATGTGTGTAAATCTAATTAGAATACATCTGCATTCTTCATATAAGTAACAAAAAAAAAATGCGTGAAACTATTGTTGTCTCGTTAAAAAATTCCATCATGCATATGACACGTTGAATATTATAATATTATACAGACACACGTCCGGGATATTAATATAATAGGTAGGTATGTTTGTTAGTGCCGTAGTGGTATAATTTGAGAACGGGTGTCTTCTCGAAATAAACATTAAACTGCAAATAGTGTAGTAATAGTTTCTGAATTTATTGTTCTGCTGTGTTTTTTATTTGATATGCGTAGTACTGCAGCAGCGTACATTTTTAATTTTGAAATATTTTCGTAAAGAGATTCAAATTGTTAGACTTTTTCATTTTTTAAAACGTATTATATCAACGCGGGCATTTTAATTTCCAAATTTTTATTATAAGTAAACTTTGGTACAAAGTAAGATGACAATTTATTTTGCATACTATATTATAAGTACCTATTCTTATATATTTTACGAGCTTTGATATTTCAAAGTCAATACATTTTTATATTCTAATTAAAGTATTAAATAGTATTATTTTTATAGTCGATAGTAAAACTATATAAGTTAGTAAGTATTTCTGTTGTACTATGTGTTCCTCCATTCACAAATTAGTTTTATTTTGTGTAATTCGATAAATTTTTCGCTATATGTAGGTAACGTTTTCTCGAAATAAAATTGAAAATATCATATTGTAGCACCTTAAGGTCCTAGATATTTTCGACTTCGATATCATTGAGTTTAAATATTTAGGTAGATTATGTACATACCGATTAAAATGACATAACTTATTATAATAACTTACGCCCAGGTGATTGAACCCAAAACATTTTGGGACCTGCACATCCGTCTCGGATTTTTAGCCTCTAAGATCTTTGTACGAATTAAAAACAAATCCTATATATAATATGGAAAAAATAACGAAATTGAAAATTTCTCCGAATCTTTACAGCAGTTTCGCTGGCACGAATATAGAAATATCGCAGAAATAAATACACTTTTTATTTTATTAATAATATTATTGTTATTATCTATGATTATAATATTATTAACAAAGATTATTCTCCGAACAATTCGAGTGCTGCACCGACCTGCAGAGGTGGCGGTGCGGTGTAGGAGGGATGATGTTGTAATAATTTTGAACCCGTGTTGTACCAATAATATTATAATGCTATACCTAAATACATACGTATTATAATTGCACACATTCGTCTGACGGACCAAGCACAGATTATAGGGTTCTTTTCGAGCACGTGTGTTTGCCGTCGATCGCCTTTGACGAACTCAACGGGTTTGCGTCGACCGCAGACAGACCTGCACACCGACCGAGGTATATAATATTATTGGGTTATATTCGCGCGTTTGCTTTCGTAATAAGTATAATAACTAATAAGCGGCATCTGATGACGACGGTGACTACATGTGCGAAGACCGACGGTCGTCCTATCCTACAGCATTATAATAACGATAATTATAATAATATTATAATAATACACGCCGATATCGTAAAACTAAATAATTGCCGTATACCGCGTAATGACGTATCATGACTATTGTGTGCGAGGCTCTCGGTAATAACCGGCGATTATCACGATTTTCACCGTAGAAATCGTCTCTGTGGGATTATAAACACGTCGGCCCGGCGCGACGACTGAGTTCTCAAAAATCGTTTTTTTTCTTTCGTCTGTCGATATAGAATTCGTTACGTGCGCATGTCCACGCGATTCGTTCGATGTGGCCATGTGCTCATGTGCAGGGTTCTATATTATATTATATTTATACATTTATACTACCTAGTTATAGGTATATTATATTATGTTATGCTCTGTTACCGCACTTTGACGATACGCATTACGCATTTTGCCGAAAACAAAAAAAAAAAAAGTGTCTCGTCTGTTGCTTAACGAATCTTTATAATATATTATTATTGCTGTGCCTTACTGAGATGATATCATACGCGGCCGATAAAAACGCACCACTAGCGTGATCGAATCGCGTTTATTCGCTGTTGTGGTGGTCAAATTAAATATTACATAATACGCGACGTGTTATCGAGAAAAAAAAAACATTTTTACCTTCTTTTTCGTTTTTTGTTCATTCCTTCGCCGCTCAGGTTAACCTTTGTTGTTATATCGTTATTTTCACTCGTTCTATTCCGTTCACCTCTTCCATATATTACTTATACCTATAGTATTTTCAGAACATTTAGTTAGGTATTATTTATTTTTTTAAGTTGTTTGTTGTGTAATGCGTCTTGTATAAAACGAACACATATTTTACGCTCAAGTATAAGTTCTATCTCAGTGTGTGGAAATCGTACTCCCTAACAAACTCGGTGTGTATATGATATAATTAATTATTATTATTAATTAATATTAATATGAAAGTTATTGCAGCCATAGACTGCATTGGGTTAGTACATAAATGATGTGCAATATTTATGATATTCTCCAACGCACTTGAATATTATATGTATATAATAATTTATAACGTATGTGTTAAAAGAAAATATCTATAAAAAAGTATAATGTATATACCATAGAAAAATAATACCAATTTACTATTTTTACATTAAACTTTACCCATGTTAAATTTTTTTGACATTTTCATTTTTCAAACAATTGTTTTTAAATGTTTGATTGTTAGATGCATTGTTTCGTACGAACAACTCGCCACATAAAAAAATTAAAACTTAGTTACCTACTGTTGCATGTCGCAGAAACGGGCGACGTAATATCATTATAATATTATATTATATCGTACTATGTTGATTTTGGAACTTCGATAAGTAAAGCATAGCTGTACCGGTCTTAAAAAAAAACCCGTTTATCTTGGAGATCCGAGAAATAAAAAAGATGATCGAAAGACGCTATGCCTATTATATTGATGATGTTATCGCCTATCAAAACGTTACGTTTCAAACGGCATTACATATATTATAATATTATGTGATACATAACATTAGGTATATATTATACTAACATAATTATTATTGCACTGATGGTACCTATATAACATAGATAAGTGTGGCGTTTGTCGTTACTGCAGCAGAGTATAGCTTTTACGTAGTTGACGTGATCCAGGAAATGTTGCGTTTACTCCGACCCGAAGCTATTGCTCGTATAATAATAATATTATTATATAGGTATTAAAATTATTACACTTGCATCTTGTATTATATAGTTGCGTGACATTCTCGTTTTTACACGAATACCCAAACAGTATACGAAATTATGCGCTGGAAAGTGATTTCACACACGCTCAACAAAGTTACATGCGAACACCTATTTAAGTATAAAATAATATTATGATGAAGATTCTCGCCTCGGTGGTTCAGTACTGCGTTTCTGAAGTACACTTGTTATAATACACCAGCTCTATATTGTATATTCTTATTATTATGTAGACTATAGGTCCTAATTAGGAAATGGTCGTCCTGTTTCGAGAATGGTGCGATAATACATAATATTATATTATATACGTGTCGTTCTTGTTATTACCTATCCGAATACAGTATATTATCAAAGAGCTGGTCGTTGGACGAATCCTATAACCTTTTTTTTATCTGAAAATGGATATACTGTTTGGGCGAGTTTCATATATTACATACCGTTTGTGCGAAGAAAATAGACCGTTTGGGCGAGAATAATAAACTCTATGTTACCAATCAATCAAAACTATACGTCATTGTTTTGTGCTCTCACGTGTGCTTGATACCCAGCGGTTATATAATGGTATGTAGTTTTGGTTGTATGGTATAGGGACAGTGCTATATTTAATTACATTTAAAAGCTGTATAGTATATATAAAATATTATGTCCAGGCTGACTATATAATCATTGTACAAGTGTACAACCAAAGCATTCAAAAAAATTAATCATCGCTTCGATGTTGTAGCGATGTGGTGTATTGAAACGCGTAACATCGCTATGCGAGTCGCATTGGAGTTGCAAACAATATTCCTACAAATGGTAATCGGCTGTCTTTGCTGACATGCGTGTATCCATATTTTCTCGCGACATTTTAACAATATTATAATTATAAATAAACATCTATGCGACGTTTCAATAAAACGTTGGAATAACAGGCCAACCGCGTAAGAATCGCAAAACAACATTACCTAGATGTTGCACATCAATTATTCAGTAACAGGAAAACCATTTTCTTAAAAAAAAAATGCAAAAAAGAATATACACTTTCCGGGGTTCGATCTGATGCTCGAGTGAACACCCACATTGAACCTACCTACCAGATGGGGTTTGATGATGAATAGGTTATTAAATATAAATTTTAAGAGTTTATATCAACTGCCGATTATAGTAAGTTAAAATAATTTGATGGATCCTGATTAAAATTGTATCGAACTGAAATTGATTGCAAATATTGTTTATTTTGTTATAATATTCACACGTATAACTAGGCCTAAGAATTTGTAACATTTGCATTTTGTTACTCCAAAACATAGCTTATCAAAAACTAAATTAAATTCATAGACTACAGACATCTTTTTTTTTTTTTAAATGAATTTTTTATGACTTGGAATATTTGGATGTAGGTGAGTACTGAGTGGTAGTACTATAACTTACAATTAAATAAATGAAGGACTGAAGAATGGTACCTACTTATCCAACTAGCTATTATAATTACAATAAAGTTTTAAAGAGTTAAAATTATTTATTTTTATATACATAAATAATAATAATAATAATAATAAGTTTATTTCGCCAACATAAAATATAACAATATAATATAAAATTATAATACAATAAAGTTAAGATAATATATTGACTCACTTCTAAAAAGCTAAAAGCTTGTGCTAATAAGTGAGAGTTTCTTATAGTATTAAATATTAACAATTAATTAAATATATAAAAGTATAAAATCTAATTAAATAAAAGTAGAAATAATGAGAAAATAAAAAAAGAAAATATATACAAAATTACAATTCATAATTAAGTGTAACATTATCAAACTGGTTTAGCTTAATATATAATTTTAAAGAGTTAATATTATTAAAATGCATAAGATTTAAATTTAATTTACGACACAACACATTGCATTTGTAAATAGTACTCTGAGAAGTTACTGTCTTATAAAATATAATAGAATTAAGATTAGAATGACACTTATTTCTAGTATTATAATATTATGCTCTGTGGTTTTCAAACAATGTCTATATTTATATATAAGTAAAAGCAAAGATTTATAATATAATATTGATATAGGTTGTACATTAAAATCAATATATAACTGTTTTGTTGGATACAAAAAAGGCTTTGAGATAATAAATTTTATTAAACTATTGATAGTAGTATTTAAAGGTGTCAAATAATCTTTATAAGTACCACCCCAAAAGGGCAATCCATAGTAAACTAAGGACTGAACTAATGACATATATATAATTCTCAAATGTTTAAAATCTAAAACATATTTTAAGATTTTAAAATTATAAAATAAATTCCTAATGGTATTAACCAATTTATCTATATGGAAATTCCATTTAAGTTTGTCATCAAATATTAACCCTAAATATTTAATATGATTTACCCTTTGAATATGTTGACAATTACAGGGTACAATTTTGTTTTTACAATTTAAGGAATGCGGACAAATGACAAGATTATTCAAGTTAATTGAATTAGGTCTAAGATTAAATAATATATAATTAGACTTTTTAAGATTTAACTCTAAAAAATTATTATCATACCAATTCTGAACACTATCTAATGAGAGATTAACTTCATCAAAAAGGACTTCGATACTTTTATTATTAAAAAGCATAACCGTATCATCAGCAAAACTATAAATATCACCTTTTATAGAAACATTAAGAAGGCCATTAACATATATATTAAACAGTAAAGGGCCTAAAACAGAACCATGTGGAACACCAATTTAAATATTACTTACATTACTATATTCATTATTAACCCTGACTATTTGAGTTCTATCGTTTAGGTATGACTTAATTAATTTTAAAATATTACCTCTCATCCCAGCATAGTGTAACTTTCTAATTAATAGATCTAACTTAGTGTCAAGTGCCTTTTTATATCAAGAAAAACACCTATTACATAATTACTTTTATCAATATTATCATATATGTAATTAGTAATATGAAATAAAGCGCCATTAGTGGACATTCCCTCCCTAAAACCAAATTGCCTAGCCGAAAAAAATTTATATTTATTTAAAAAGTTTACCAGTCTGACTTTATACATTTGTCTAATATTTTGAAATTGATAGGGTTAGAGAAATTGGTCTATAGTTCTCAGGTAAGCCTTTATCACCAGATTTAAATATTGGGATAACCACTGCTTTTTTGAAGGCAAGAGGAAATATACCTAACTCAACTATTTTATTAAATATAATTGCTAAAGGTTTAGAAATAGATGTAGAACTGTAGAAGTCATTTTTAAAACCTTATTTGATAAGTTACCCTCATAAAAAGAACTATGATCTTTAATCTTTTGTATAAACTTTATAATCTCATCATGAGTGATAGGAGTAAAAAATATACTTTCATAGATATAGCATCAAAGTATTAAGTAAATTTCTAAATTTATTATACTTAGAAATTAATGTAATATTATTTGGATTTTTAATTTTTTGACCATACATTTTTTCTCTGTGTCTGATACAAACAATGATTCCTTTTGTTATCCATGGTTTAAGTTTGTAGTTATAAGAATTAAATTTTCTAGAAATTTTTTTAGTAGAATTAGCTATACATAAGTCAATCTTATTCATAAAATTGGTAACATCAACATCAATGTCATTACTACTTAATATAATATATCAATTAAAGTTATTAATACTTAAATTTAATTTATCAAAATCAATAACTGATAAAGCATTATTAGTATTATTACATTTACTATGTTGTAAATGATTAACATTTAAGCTAAATGTTAAGATTATACTAAAATGATCAGTAATTGAAGAAGGATAAACATAAGAATAAATATTAACTGGTAAAATTCTTTTAACAAAGAAATGATCTATGCACGAAGCAAAAGTATTAGTTTGTCTAGTTACATTATTAATGCAAGAATAAAAACCAAAACCAGAAAAAATATTTAAATATTCAATTACTTTTAGATTATTACTCTTTAAGATATCAATATTAAAATCACCACAAATAATATGATTTTTAAACTCAGAACTTTGTGTCAAATAACTATATAAAGAAGATAAAAAAGCATCAATATTATCTGAAGGGGATCATAACACCCAGTAACAATATACTCTATGCCATTAATATCAAAATGTACTTCAATTGAATTAACATTAGACATTAGGTTAGTACAAACATTTTTAACTTGATAACTATTAATTTAATTAAAACTATTAATAAAAAGAGTAACACCATCAGACTTATTGTTTACACCAAGAGAATTAAAAGATTGATAGCCATTAATAATAAAATTTACATCATTTAAAAGCCAAGTTTCATATAAAACAACAATATCAAAATTTACTACTGAAGTCTGAAGTACTTAATAATACCAACAATTCATCAAAATGGCACTTAAGAATTTGGAGTGTCATAATTTAACTGATAAGTAGAAGAGCTCAAGATTTTGTCAGTTACAAAATTAGATGTTGAACTTGAATCAACATCCAATGTTTTAAAGCACTATTATTTTGTATGGTTACTGATGATGATGGGACAGCAGAATGCTCAAGCTGAAACTGCTGTTTTGTTACGGTATGATATTTCTGCAGTTTTTCTGAATTAAAGGCATGTCTGAAATATTTTGTTGATAACTGTCCTACTCATCTTTTTTCGACCAATTTTCTACATTGCTATAAAAATAAAAGTCAAAAGTTATTTAATTTAATTATATTGTTTTAATCAATCAATCTTAGAATTAAATACAATATTTTTATTTAATTAATAATTAACAAATTTTCTTTGTAAAATATATAAGTATTAAAAATTAATCTAAATAATATTATAAAAACAAGATAAATAATGATGTTTCCTTTGACATCTTACTCTTAAAACTTGAAATTAAGTTTTGTTTGCTCTACTCAGTCTAGTATTGGCATAATATCTAAGCCAGTCTGATACAAACTTTTCATACTCGACATCAGTAAATACATGTGTATTGGTGGACTCATTGACAACTTTTGTTAAAACCACACACAAAAATACGAATTTAAGACCTAAGTTACAATTCTCAAGTCAGTTTTAAAAATATTAATAATATTTATAAATTCCATTATTATTAAGTAAATATGGAATATCTGAAATTGATTTGAATGGTAATTTTTTCTATACTTTGTTTCCCGTATGTTGACCCACTTTTATTTTTGGCACACGTTGAGTATGGTGAAAATGTTGTAACAATACAGTTTACCAGCCCCCCCCCACCCATCAAATTTTTGGCCTCTGTACTAAATGTTCTTACGGGCCCCATTAAAAATACAACCCATTAAAAGTGATATGAGTGTCTCATACACAATTTCTAGGTAATATAATATATTATGGTTAACCCACAACACAAGTATTCATATCAAAATTTAAAAAATTACAGATAAATTTCAACGGGCCGCTGTAATTCAGGTCCAACAGCCCACCCTTGTAGGGGCCCAACAGTTCACTATAGTTCTACAGTTTTACGTCTCAAAATACCAGTGTACATGTAGTGAACTGTATTGTCCAGAGTTCACCATACTCCATGTGTGCATAAAAAAAAAAACAGGTCAACTTACAGAGTATAGAAAATTGACCATTCAAATCAATTTCGGATATTTACTTAATAATAATGAAATTTAAAAATATTATTATTTCTTAAAGAAATATAATTTCCTTATAGGTTAATTACTTTTTAAAATATTTAATATTTCTGAATTTCCCACTTTTGCATCTATTTTGTTTACTCCCCAGTCCACAAACATTGTACTGCGAATTTGGCGGAGAAGATTTTGCTCAAAGTCCTGTTAATGTGATTCTTTTGATCATTTCCTCCAAAAGATTTAATAAAATATGCCTTTAAAAACACTAACTTATTATTTATCATGATAATTAATTGTTTCATACCAATTATCAACAATCCTAAATCATTCAAAATAAAATCATGAACTTCATTAAATTTGACTCGGCTATTGATTGGAAAATGGTTTACATACTGCAACATTTGTATGCATTTAATGTGTAAAATACCTACCTATTATCTATTGCTTTTAAATACAAATAAAATTGTTTAATTTTTATTTGAAGTTTCATTTTTTAAGAAGTATTTTATTTATTTTTATAAAATATTTTGCTTTACAGATAAAAACAACATTATAGATGCTGATATGTTTATCATGTGTACAATAAATATCGAAATTAATAGTTTAATTTTATTAATATACATTTAGGGCTCCACAGAAACTTGTTTGTTAAAATAATTGTATAACGATAATGGTATGAACTTAGGGTTATAGGCTATTAACTAACTAAAATATTAAATATAATGAATATTTAAAATGTATTATTACCTCTTATGCATCAGTAATAGATTCTGGTATATAACTGTTGTTAGCTTGTAATATAGTAGTAGCCGCACTGTTCTGTGAAATAAATTGCTCATTGCTCGTTGAACTTTGATAATTTTGAAGTTCGGTATATTTTTTGGTATTCACCACAGATAACACAGATAAAGTATGGTTATCTGGTACAAATTAAATACTTGATTAATATTCAAAAGGTTAATAATATTAATAAATGTATTTAAATATTTCTAAGATATGATAAAATAAATAATATTTAGATATTTATAATTATAAATAAGTAATAAACTAATATGTACCTTCATCAGAACTCTCTTCTACAAATTGTTGGTACTTTTTCTTCTTGGCCAAACTATCAACTTCAGTTGAGGAACTTTCAGACAGCAGATAATCAACTTCCCGATGCCAGGTTTTTTTTAAATTAACTAGACAAATTTTAACATTGAATTTCTAGTTGCATACATTGAGAGAGGTATACATATTATGTTTTAGTTAGGTATAAATATTATACGTTGTACACATAATATACTTATGTTAAAATTAATAAATATAATATAATCGTATTATATATTTTGACACAAGTACAAATACTATGTCATTGAATTATCAAAATGTTTAAAATAATAATTAGGTACAAAATTCAGGATCACACACTTAATGAATCATCCTCTATATTAGGTATTTAAGTAAATTATTTTGAAACAACTTACAATACTCTTTCCCATCATCCAATAATTTTATTTTGAAGGAATGGTAATGGATTTGCTGCAGCACAGATTATATCACTTGTAACATTCAGCAAAGTTGGCAATTTCGCAAACAAACTACTATCATTGTTGCAAGGTAAAATCCAATTTTTGGGTACAACACTATACGTGTTTGTTTCTTTGCACAGTGCTAGAAACCAAGAGGAACGACTCTAAAATTGAAATACATATAATAAATCTTATGTTATATTTAAATTTACATGAATTTAAAACTTAAAATTAATTGTAAATTGTAATTGTGCTTGAATTGTAGGGTGACGGAGTACCTCTTCTTTTTAAAAATATTTTAGTGTATCCCTTCTAATGATATCCTAATCAATAAGAAATTTACATTTTGAGGTACGCATATTTTGCTTACACTTTTGCATACCCATTCTATTTGGTATTTCCCCACTTGAAGCACTAATCACAAATTAAAAGTTTCTTAAGTTACAACCTTTATAAGTCTTAATACCTAACTCATGTTCTCATTATTTTATTTTAGATTAGATAATCATTTTAAAACATATTTGTTATGACTTATGATACATATTTTTATATTATATTAAAATATATACTGATATGTACAGTTGTTTTTAGGTAATTTTAAAGAATTATGCATCAGATTCTCTAAACACTTAACAACTTTTTAAAATAAATGACAATTTGAACCAAACCTAAAGCTATATTATTAGAAATTGTTATTTAATTGTTTAATTCTGTAGTGTGAAGGTACATTTCTTTAATTTTTTACATATCTGGTAAGTGTCCACTGTGTAGATATATCTATAACTCACTAAAATACTTATGCCGGGTTCAGGGTTGCACAAAACATTTAATGAATCAATAGTGAGCTTATGATCCCTCAAACAAGATTTAGTAGCCAATGAGTGGTCCATTAAATTTTTAGTGAACCATTAAATTTAATAAATTGTTTATGCAACCCAGCATAAAGTGATATAATATATAATAAAACTTGTAATAATTTCTTAATTTCTTACCATTTTCTGTCATGTTTTTTTACTTGATAACGACAAACGGCACAAAGAAAAATGATAATCGCGAAATGAAGTATGAACGGCGTGTGCAGTTAAAACTTAAAAAGTCTGGAGTATCGAGTATGGGTCTGGGGCCTGGGCACTCTAGCAGTTCAGCCGTACTTCTACTGGCAGGCGGCGGAGTCCAGACTCTAGAGAGGGAAATTGGTGGCGAAAACAATAATAATAATGATAATATTCTCGATAAGACGATAACTGATTGTCCTGGGTTTTTTCTATAAATATCTTTTTAATAATATTTTGCTTATTATAGTTAACCATAGAACATATTTTAACGATATTGTTTATCCACAATTAACAATGGTAAATTATCATACAATATAATATGTCGTACATTGTCTATACAAATAATATGACTTTCCAATAGTAGAGCACGGATATTAATAAGACATAATATTATACTCAAATAATTATTTGTATCACATATAAATCGCGGACGTAAAAATAAAAATTATAATTCTGTATCCAGTATTTTTCTACATTATGTACCATTAAACGTCAATACGTCATCGTCATTCTCGTTATCTGCATCATGCAACATTTATATTAGCTGTTTTCGGGGCTGTATTTAGAAATTATGCACCCCGGGGCACTCATGAAATTTCATCTCTTTTTTGATGACGAAGGGGGAGGGGGGGGGGTAATGTCTAGTGTTCAAAACGAAAATTATAAATACCTGCAAAAAATTATAAAACATTCCTTGAATAGTTGTATTTTAAATAAAGAAACCGATTCACTTTAGTTTCCACGAGTTAAGGGGACGTTACACTGTAATTGTTGTCTCCGTATTACAAGTGAGTAACATGGCAAATTTTACAGTCAGCAGATGCAGATCACATTTATCTCCGTTAGTTTAAAAATTAGAGTGAATTGACTCTTATACAATTTAAAGGTAAGATTAATGATTATTATGAAAGCAATAACATACTATGCCTACATAATAATTCGTTACACTTGTAAGATGGAGACAACAAATGTCACTTTAACTCATGTTCAATCTCAAGAACAATGGTGCAAAAAAATGTTCAGAAATCATTGTTTTGGAAGTTATATTCTTCCGAAATTGACAATTTTCTGTTCACCACCGCGCAATGGCCCATCGGCGCCTTTAAAGAATTTTAATTTTTTTTTTAAATCCTACTAATTTTAAAGATTGAAGAACAGTACATAATAATATAACCACTAGGGTGGTTCCCGGATAAGTTCTGGTAGGTCCAACCCAGAAAGGTGTTCAAACTTTTAGATTTACGATTTGTTAATTATAAATTATTGCAATAATTGGTTACAGGTGAAATAATAAGTAAAATTAGTATTTATTTATTATTGGTTGCCATTGGTTAATTGGAAAGATCAGCTTGCATCAAATTGAATTTTTGAACATTGCCTACCGATGTGGCTGAGTTGCACTTACTGCAGCGAGTTGAACCCAGAAGGATAATTTTTTTAATGGTACCTTTTTTAACGGGAAACAAAGTGAGTGGAATCATCTAGTAATATAATAATATAATATAGTAGGTACCTATTCCCTATAGGTATCGTATAATTTTTTTATTTTTTATTAGATGCTCAACAATATTTTTAAAATACAAAATTTGTAGGTATGTATTTTAAATAGGTATAGGTACAATATAGCAATAGCAAAAAATTCTAAAAATTAAAAAAATCACGAACACATAAGCAAAAGCTATAATTTTTGTCATCCCCAAAAATTTGCCGCTTGGGGCATTTGCCCCTTTCATCCTCCCCTGAATGCGTCACTTTTGTATTTTTATAGCAAAAATGTAAGCTTTGTAATTTAGACTTTAGTTACATTGAAATATTACTTGTGTGTTACACAATTAACATCTAGCCATCCAGGTAATGTTACTTATTGATATATAAAACTTTATTTTTATGAAACGGTTATAGAACATGGCACTGATGTTAATCGGTGATTTTTGTGATCTAAATTCGACGATGTTGTATAACTCGCAAGTCGCAATGCACAGTAGGTATGATAGTTAGAGGCTTGAAATGCCCATGGTACCTTCTTAGGTTAACCTATATAGGAATGCACTAAGAAAGGATTTTACAAAATCTGCATTTTAAAGAGGGGATTACACAGGGTTTTGTCGGATCACGAAAATAAAATAGTTATTTGTTATTACAATTGTACCTATATTTGTATAAATTTATAAATTTGTAGAACGGTATTTTATTTTTGTCAAAACCATCTAAATGTCCGTGTTTAAAAATATGAGTAGTTTACATTTAATGGAGTCTAAGTAAGGTAAATTCACTAGAATTATTTAATTTTTCATGGGATACGCCATACGCTACCTTGCCGTAAAGGATCGTTAGTATTGGATATATATTTGATAATATTGGAAAACATTGTGTCCTTATAAACCACTTTAAGTATAGCAGAACAAACAAGATTTTTAAAAAGTACCTATTCCAATTCTGATCTAGTCCTGAGTCTGTTGAAATCGAAAGGAACATTTTATCGCTAAGATGGTATACTATTCTGGCAAAAACCTGCACACGAGCCTCAGTAAAAATTCATCCAAACTCATTACGCCTATCTTGAGAACAGCCGTAAAGTCACTGATAATGGTACTATTGTACCATTTGTATCCAAAAAATATTTAATTATTATAAATAATTATATTATAATAATTTATAGGTACCTATTTGATAATGCTTTCGATTTATGCTTCAACGATTCAATTATAAGTCGTGACGCTTGCATAAATTTCTTGTGCATTGTGCATAATATTATATAATAATAAGTTATTATATTATTGTACGAAGTGCATGATATTAAAAACTATTCGACATTGCAAATTCTGGGACTGTTTGCATACGAGGAGGAATCGACCGATAATACATATATATCATTTCTGGTTTATTATATTGCATACAATTCTGAATTCAGAGCTTAAAAATATTGGTCAAATGCGTTATTCAGTTAAGTCCTAATACTTTTAAATTTTAATTATTTTGAACAAAAAACTTTAATGAATACAATTCCATCTTGTAGTTTCCTCAGTACGATAAATACACTAATAATTGTATATAATACTATAATGAGACAACATTGGTTGCATGTATAGTCAATCGATATTTTGGACGAACATAACGAAGACGACATATTTTAGCCTTGGCTATATTTTTGCATCATTGAAGTATATACTATTGAATAATCCGCTGCTATACCATAACTTTGGTCAGGCATTGAGCATTTAAATATATGAAATATATTATTTATCATTATAATGTACACATTGCACAATGCACTATGCACACAGAACGTATTTATAACTGCAATATATATATATATACAAAACGATATACTGTATAATTAAGCTATTTTGTGTATTTCTGAACTATATTTTTAATTACATTTCGTAGATGACTTATACCGACTGATATACGTGGGGTAAACCTATATAGTCGATAATACGTCATTACGTAGATATATCTATGTATAGTCATATATAGGTACCTATCTTATATAATATATATTATACTGTGTTATGTTTCGAGTGTGTAAGTGTGTTTAGTGTTTAGTGTTTAGTGTTTTGCTCAATTATTAAGACGGACCGTATAATTTTCGTACTTACGTAGAAGCTATAATATATTATAATACGTATAACTGCTGTTAGTTGTTACCGTATTGAAATGGAACGGTCACCACTCACCGCAAAGTAAATTATACTCGAAACGTATTGTAATTTATCTGATTTCGAACGGTGTATATCATTTTACTATTTACCTTGAAAAAGGTATAATATTTTGACACCGACACTACAATGCGTGGATGGTGGATCGAAACTAATAGTTGTTTCCTTGAGATACATATTATATACTATCAAATTTAATATCGCCTTTTAATGGGAAATATACATTGGTAGGTACAAAACTATATTTTGCTGTAATTGTATTTTACAACTATAAAAATATGCGCGTGCGAGATAATATAACACACAGCTGCGCAATAGTATGGTTATTGGTTACAAATACTGTAATTATTTGCTTCTTTAAATCGTGGTCGTTTTTGAAAATGAAACGTAAATAAATTTTATTTGTATTTGTTTCATATATGTAGGTATCTAGTTATCTACGTATGTTATACTCGACATACGCAAGTTTCACGAGTCTCTAACCTAACACTCATATTTGGGTATTAGTGTTCTATATACCAGATAGGTACCTATGCTATACTTTTTTAATGTTATAAACTTATAACTTTTATTTTTTATTTATAAAGATATTTGCAATCTGTTAATTAAAACAATAGATAAAATTGGTACATAACTTATTAACTTACTTATAAACTTATTTCTGAGACTCTATCCAAACAAAAATAATTTTTACAATAAGATCTGACTAAATAGATATTTATATATATTTTGTACACAATAATAAAATATTTGATTTATGTTCAGTTTTTGGATTATCCAGTCTTTAATCCTCCTCCCCCCCCCCATAATTAAATCCCACTATTTGTGTTGTTCTTTTGGTATAGATTTATATAGCCATAAATTGTTTAACCTATATTTTACTAGCTAAATATATATTCAAACTTTAGTTCGTTTAACTTTGTATATGTATAAGCAGTAGGCACTTAGTAATAAAGGTTTATTATTGTCAACGAGGTTTAAATTTGAGTTGATTTCGGGTCTCTAAATGTTCCGTTTAGATACTAATTAACTGTATAGATTTTAACACATTATCGTTAGTATACCACTCAAATTACGATGATTGTTTAAAGATTCAAACAATCATTGTTAGTTGAATCGCATTAATCTAATGAATGCGTACTGTGATCATCAATAGTAACTGCCAATTCTTAATTAGTACTTTAGTAGGTACTGAAATAATATATGCAGGCGTATTCGTATATTGTAATTTATTTTAGATCATATATTCATATTGTTTCAACTTTTATGTGCGAACAAACAATATATTACTACTTTAAATTTATTCTAGAAAGCGTTTAAATTGGCATGAGTCATAAATTTGAATGCGCGAAATCATTAGTTTATTTTTTGTTTTATTATAAAATAAATACTGTCGTACTCCCGCTCTCAATTGGCTGCTGGGTTAAAATGAAAAATCTCGATTCCATTTTTGTACTTCGAACTATTTAGTATTTATTTAATCTTTTATGTTATATGTTGGTTATTTGCGCATATACATATATGGTGAATAATACAGTTGTTGATAATAATATAATAAACATTTATATAATATTATACTTTTTTAGTTTGTAAAATGATAAATAAAGGTAGAATATGAATAGATATAAAATGTAAGAAATCTAAACAATTATTTTAAGTAGAAACATGAAACCTGCAAATGTATTTACAAAAGAATAAAAATGTACATATAGGTATAGGTATTTACGATAGACAGATGAATTTCTGAGACTCTTTTTATGTCATCTTTAAACCGATCGCCATGAACAGCATAAACAATAAACATTCAATATTTTGAGTATGTGCATTGTGTACTACTAGTTGTATCAAAAAATCATATTTGTGATTTACGTTCATAATATGTTGAAATAAATACTAATTAGTTTGGAGTATTTTAACGGAATCAAGATTCCATTTGCATAATATATATTATGCAAAATGAAGTCAAATAATGAATAAGTTTATAGGTTGATATAGTGTTGAAAGAGTTTAGGGCATACATCAGAATATTTTGTTTTTTTTCTAGCAATGTAAAACTTTTGTTCTATTAATTCGTAATCCTAAGTAAATAAGCATCTCTGCAGCTTACGTTTGATTTTTCTTATAAAACCGACGACAATGACATTTTTTATCCCTGGTTAACGAGACGTTTTTGTTCAATAAGGTCAATAATTCTTCTTATAACTTGACAGTTAATAATTTATACATTATAATACTTTTCTCTGATGCTAAACTCCAAAAAAGAAAAAAAAGAAAACATATAAGAACATAGGTAACCAAACAACTTACCAAAAACATCTTGCTATACCTACATTTTTAATCTTCCTATGTTTGACGTTTACATTTCGGATGATAATCGTATTACAATAACAACGCTTCGTGTTACAGGCAAAATTATTTTTAATCGTATCGTTGTCGCACACAAACCCCCGAGGCACATATATCGTCACACACCACGTATATACATACCGATACTTCAGGTCAAATGTCGTCAGTAGCAGCAGCAGCAGCAGAAGAAATGTAATATAATGCCCTCTGCCCCACCCCCCTCCCCTCCAAAGGAAAATCCACCGTCTGTACATAGAGTGATTTCAATGAAATTTGTTAGATTCCGAAGTGTTTCTATACACCATATTTATACACATTATACAATTATAATACCTATAGGTACTGGCTATTACAATATATTTTATTATTGATCACCGGAGTCGCTGGCTCCTGTAGTATATACCTATGTACCTAGGTACTCCAACTGTTAAGACGTATATAAACAACACGACGGTAATTCCCGTATAAGTGATGATTTCGTTTTGAACGCCCTGGGGAGGTGGCGGTGGCGGTTAAGCTGACCTTGTTTGAAAGAGATAGTGAATGCTTGTACGTATTGTATATACGTATATATATTATATACACACACTCACACACACTCACACAATCATCATTGGATTCATATTCTCTCTCGAGCGAGTATTACTTATATATAGTTATATGTAGGTATAATATATAAATATATCATCAGATGATCCTAAGACGTGTGCGCCTATACCTATCTAAACGCATACGACAGTGTTGCAGCAGTAGAAGTGGAGACGATGAGGGGCAATTATTATCACTGGTAGGTAGGTAGTCTGTAAGTAAGTAAAACCGGCTGGAATAATATCATTATACGTACTCTATCGGTGAATGGGTAGGAGAAATTTTGAGCGACGCGTGACCTACAAACGAGTCATGGAACCGATGCGCCGCCGCGACGACGATATATTATTATTATTTATATTTTTTACGTATACGCCGCTCGCCGGAAAAATTTCTACCCACGCACGTCACACAATTCGATCATTTTTCCGATTGACGCGTATTGTACATATAATACATTGTGTATCGATTAATAATAAAATAAAATTAGTCCGTCACTGTGTTCCATCACAGTTGCTCCTAAAGGTACTTGGACGTCTTGTATTCTCTGCAGTTATCGTCGGAGAGCACGCTGCTTTTGGAAAAAAAAATAATCTCAAGTTGTACCAGGTACAATTACAATTACAATACGATAGCGGTGACACCGGATTTTTTATTTGCTTAAAATTTAAAAATTTATTATAAAATGTATTATGCCTATAAGGAAAAACCATGCCATGTTGTGTAATGTATGAGCGTGTATTTGATAGTATTGGGACACTTGGGACACATCCACCATATTAGTCAACATTTTGAATATATGATATGAAAACAATAATTTTTAATATTTCAAACATTATTGGTGTTGTTTACTCACTAGGTATTCTGTAGAGCATATACTAATTTTTTGATAAAAAAAATCATTGTATGACAATATTTTTAAAAATTGTACGAGAGAATTAAATATCTTCAAACGATAATTATTACAATATTGTTTAAGCTGATCATTTAGAAAACTATGATGACGACGTCTGACTATATAATAGTATGACTACGAAGCTATTATTGTTGAATGAAAATTATCATTAGGATAGTAACTCATGATGTGTCTGCCTTTTGTTGTTAGGCCACCCAACCTTGTTTAATGTTGTCTCTCGTTCTAAATTTGACATTCAAACAAATTACATTCGAACAATTGACCCCTTTTTATCGAATAAATAACCAAATTCGATTTCCAATTGCCGGTTATTGATGATGGTTTTATTGGCTATTTCAATATTATAACTATAGCAGTGTATCTAAATAGAATTATAGCTCAAAAAAAAATTATAGATGAATATTTTAAAATGTGTAAATTTGAAAGGGAAAATAATATGAAACGTTATATTATAATCTGAAAAGTGATTCAGAATTAATAAAGTTCATATTTTGACATTTTACAGTCGTAAACCTGTTTTGGTTCTCCCATATAGCTGCTCTAAAGTAAAATGTTAATTGAAACAAAATTAATATTACACACTTTTTATTGATACGATTTATAATTATAATTTTTGATGACAAATTCAGCAATACAGTATACTTGTATACTATAAAGTAGTGATTTTAAAATATTTTCATTTACCTTCAAATATTAAATATTTTTGACGATTATACTCGAAGCGCTTTATTTTATATTTATGTACCTACCACTTGAGTACCTACTCAACTTAAGGCGTAACCATAAAATATTTTATTATGTAAAAAAAATAAACCTTTTAATTTTATAATTTTCTGTGGGTGATCTGCTTTATTATTAGGAGGTCAAACGATATTATTTACAATCGTTTGGGATAACTCGAAAACCTTGATGACTCAATTTTTTTTCTTGTCCCTTGAAGTTATATAAAAGGTTATATGACTCTCAAAATGCATAAGTTGAATGAAATTCGAGTTATTGAGACTGTTGTATGTCTGTATTATTTTCAAATATATAAATAATATGCATTATACATACGATACAAATATACAATGTAATATGGGTATCAGCTATACAGTCGTAATACCTCTTTATGTACCTAATATCTATATTATACGAATTGCCCAGACACCCAGCTATATACATAATAACACAGTAGTGTATATATATATGCGAACGAGATTCATGTGTAGACATCATCGTAATGTTATTGTAATAATATCGCGGACAATCGGAGTTCGGGAATCTCGAGAAAAAAATTAAAACACAATTTTTTTTTGTTGAAGTAGCGTGAAATCAACACGTGCAGTCATGTAAAACAATCATAACGATTTAAACGCGTTTATGTGGCGCATGCGTTTCGTGACGACCAACGGTGTGCACTATTCATTATAATATTATTATAACATAATAATATATAATATCATTGTGCGCGAAACGACGACGTCCGGTCGGCCAGATCGTTTATTTACACTCATATAGGTACCTGGAGTCCATTATACTTCACGATTTGCGAATTAATTTCGAATGAAACCGAAATTATTTGTATTTTTTATGTGGTATTTCTAAACGTGTTTCCACCTCGGCGTGCGCAGTATACTGCAACAGAGAGATACTATTATTATATTTTCATAATAGCTGCATACTCGCTGCAGTACTACTTATGTAAGTCGCGAAATTATTGTCACGAGCTGATACATTTCATTATTTCAAAACACTTTTCATGTATCTCGTGGTAATTAACTCATCGTAGCAATAGGTAGTGTCTCGGCCTTAGTTTATACGAAACATAAATCACAATGTGATACGCCATGTTATAGACCATGTAGTTAAAGAAAACATTTAAATTATTTGTAGACAGGAATTTTATTTTCAATCAACCTTTCGAGCGATACAATATACTACAAATCGGTCACGTAATTTCTACACATGGATTCTTGGTTTTTAGGATTTTCAAAATCATTCAGATCAACCCGTTCTCCGAGACCGTCACTGACTGTTATATGCAAAATAACGACACGGTTACACACTTACACGGTGGCCGGTTTAAGCTCTGCGAAACGACTGTGATAGACATCATATAATGTAATGTACGTAATATGAAGATTAACATATTTCATAATGATACGAAAATAACTGCTCCATAAACGGTTTTGTGGTTCGACGAAAAATATTTTTTTTAAACTAATTAGTTCATACTTACACCACGGTGCACACGAATAATAATTTATAACTGATAACTTTGGCAACAATATTATTTTATTATAATATTATAAACTGTAATTGTATATAAATTATAGTCTATAATACTATGTGTATATTTAATTATATTCATCATTCACTTGGAGCATAAACGTTTCCTTTTTTGTAGGGGGGTGGGTGTAGCCTGTTAAATACCCAGTTAAATATATATAAATGTTATATAAAAACTTTTTTATGTTTCTTAATCATTGAAAACACTCAGTGAAAAATTAGTTGCACACCCCTCCCTTCTCCCTCCCTTCAACACACAACTCATGTGTATCAACTGTGTATAGAAAAGTACTAAAGATGATAATTGATAATGATTTATGATTTATATCACAATATATTACACTGAAACATACAGATACGAGTGGCAGGTATAGGTACTACAATATAACTACAGTAGTGTTGCACCGATTTTCGAATGGCATTGTCTTGTCTTTTTTTTTTATTAACTATGGGTGTCGCAATAAGAACGATAATAACAAAAATATTATACGTAAATACGGGAACCAAATTAAAATGAAACAATTATAAAACAATAGAACAACTTCGGCCTCGTAATAATAATATATTCCACATATACCACTTGAGTCCTTACATATTATATGCCTATATTGTCTATAACATAAATACAATGTTATAATGTTAGCGTAGAGTGGTGCACATCAAAAGCCTATAATCGAATTCATTAAACTATTAAACTATCAAAATATTATATTGAGCTCTTGACGCGTGAATCATTATTTTCAGCATTTTACACTTTGTCTAAACTATACATCACCAGCCACCGTAGACCAATAGCTACCTATCATAAATAAATTATAATAATCTGATGATTAATAATTATTACAAAAATTTCGTTAGACACGCCCATTGATTTTTTTCTTGATCAGTTTTTTCTCGCACTTGTGCAACAACACGCGTTGACCAAAAACAACCATACATTACTCCCTTTCCTACAAATCTTAATTTTGAAATTGTTTTGAGAGAATAATTTCTGTGAGCTCCTGAGTCCTGACCAGTTTTTGTATAATTTCTGATCTACCCATTTTCAAGGAAATTCAAACTTTCCAGCATTGTTATTCCAGCACCAGCCACCACCTAAAACTAATACACATTTGAAAATTTTTTCAAAAAATATTAGTTGTATGTGCTTATGCTATTGGTCACGTAATTTACGATGAAAAAGTATCCCTCAGTAAAATATATTTCTGATTGTGCAAACATTAAAGAGCAAAAAATTATGTGTTTTACTACTTTTACATTTCAAATTAAAATGACGATGGTATTTTCAAATTACAAAATTTCATGAATGGGTGTTTAATTAATGACTTTATACTTATCAGCTATAAAGATAGTCAAAGTCTTAAGATAGTTACTACTAGCATTTCGGAAATCCATATATAAATATATTTATGGATATTCTTCTTTGGAAATGTAAATAATAAATATTTATCATATAATGTCATGTAAGTTAAATATTTGTTTTATTTAGCTAAAAATAAAGTTGTGTGACGTCCCTCAACGTATGTATTAGGTGGCATTTTGGCATTTTAACAACCCGAAATCCTGTTGGTCACTATAATACAACGTACACAAAAATAGTAGATTTTATTGGGGAAGAACGACGTCTTCAAGAAAATGTCTATCTGAGTCAAAGAACAGATAGTGGTGATAGATAAATTCTTATATTATTTGGATTAAATGCAAATTATATTTTACATTTTTCAAAGGTTGTAAGTACATAAATCTAAATATCTTATTAGTAATCATACGATAAAATAATTTTTTTTAACAATGTCTATTTTGACTAGGTACTGTAGAAATTATTCACAGAAGCTACAGAAAACGTTATTAAAAATATCTAGGTGTAACGTTTTTATTTTGATAAAATAGGTAAATATAGGATAAACATTATTTTTTATAAAATATTAGACGTGTCACTAATCACTATACTAATATAAGCATAAAAAGATGATCTATATAACCAATCGAATTGTACATCGATGGTCGTGGTCATCACACGCCATATGCGAATATATATTATTATGACCCAACAGAAAAGTCCCATTCGAGAAATACGCATTGCTTAAATATACGTACATAATCTATACAATATTGGAATATAATAATATATAGCATTATGATAACGCATTCACTATCACAATTTTACTTTTCTTTTATATTTACCGCGAATACGATCATGCGTGCACACGTCATGACGCGCGTACCTATAAAATTATAAATTATGTACGCGTTAGGTACAATAAAATCGTCGTTATAGTTAATAACACAGTAGGTCTAGAACAAATTCGTGTACGAAAAACATCTACGAAATTGAATCATTCCAAAGGATTATTCCAGTCGGTCGATTTTATTCTGAAAATATTATTGTTGAATATTAAACACTCGCATACTGCGCGTATTTCATACGTTTGATTGACGGCTCGAGTTGTATACACATAAACGTTCGATCTGGACTACACGAGTAGTTCGTGTGTGGGTAAAAGAATAAAAAGCATTTTACACTTTCAAGAATCGAAAAAAAACTCGCGAACGAATCCTCTTACGCAGGTATTTATATTATATACTCTCTCTAAATATTATCATCCTTCAAACGATCTACATTCTAATTTATTCTCACTATATGTATAACATCATAATCTATACATCATCACAATTCATAGGTATATACTATATAAAAATATAATATGTACTTTACTACTTTAGACTGTACATTATGCATTTGACCACATCTGCAAAGTGAATTACAACCGAACGAAACGCCGTAAATTAATTCTGATTATCGAAATTATCTGTCAAAACGAGGGTTGCAGCCGTTATAGGCACTCGTTTAGTATAGATGCTGGCGATGGACGATAATGCTCCACCACGTATTTTCAATACATGAGGATCAGCAGCTTACTACCTGAAAACCAGGAAATAATACTACGACAGAAATACTACTGAAGAAAATAATTCACCGAGTATAATTGAAT
Organism: Macrosiphum euphorbiae; assembly: GCA_949089665.1. Classification (NCBI taxonomy): domain Eukaryota; kingdom Metazoa; phylum Arthropoda; class Insecta; order Hemiptera; family Aphididae; genus Macrosiphum; species Macrosiphum euphorbiae. The sequence goes on along the minus strand of CARXXK010000004.1, from coordinate 23,496,520 downwards.
CGATAGATAAATTTAAAAAAAAAAAAACAATTTATGAATTATTTATTTTTTTCACCCTATGTACGGACTTGTTACTTACCTTGAGATTTTATTATTATTTGAACCGGAGGTCTCGGAAGATTTTTTTTTAACGTGTTCACTGCAGTAGCTCATATACGCGTTGGTCACATTGTTGTTTAAAAACTGTATAAAATACTTTTTTTTTACGTCTATATAGCTGCAGACATAGATACACATTCTGATTGGTAGTTATCGTTGATCGTAAAATCGATAAACAATTCATTCATATAGGTTATAGATATAATATGGCTTATGAATATAATATGATAAAAATAATATAATATATAGGTATAGGAACCCTGTAAAAAGTGAATATTATAGTTGCGGGAACACTATCGTTCGCCATCCGTAATAAGTTTCCCTCCCACTATTATATTTTGCTACTATCGTGTTAATTTTTTTACCATTATTTATTAGCGTTTTGAAGATGCCCAGATTGTTACCAAACTCTTCGCGGATTTCCGTACACCTTTCTCCCGGTGAAATTACGACTTTCATTGTTTTATGTGCGTGGTCTGCACTCGCAGCTCACTAATATTCGGAGGCCCGGTGGATACGACCATGACGAATAGGCGTCCGAATAATATATAATAGATTATTTTATATACAACACTAATCCGCACCCGACAAACCACGATATTGTATCTAATAAGTAATAACTAATAAGCGTATACGCTGGACGAAAGCAGAGTTGTAGTTTCTCATTAGATATTTTCGTATATAGTGTTGTGCTCGTATATTATATTTACAACAAGTATTATTATGGTATTTGATTTTAATTAAAATATTTTCCGTCCGCCACATTCGAAAATAATTCTTGTGTGCGACAAGCGTCACTTTACTATATATTATGCTATACGTCACTACCTATCATATTATTATTATGCTCGCCGAACGAATTTTGAACTACACCGCCGGAAAGAACTTAAAAGGAAGTAGCGCCGCAATGAACACATTTTGAATGATTAATGATGAACATATTATTAAATTATATAATTTGTATATTATGTGTATATATTTTAAGTGTAGCCGTGTACTGTGTAGGTATATAATAATATTATATTACTATGACTGACGGAATGAACATGTCTAATTTATGATGTAATGTTTTGTAATGTAAATAGTTTTGTTCAAAAGATTGTTCTCTATTTATATTTTTTGTATATAGGTCCCTATATCCCTATATCTTTCAACTTTGTATAAATTTAAACTTTTAATCAATGTAAAATGTTATAAATCTGAAACTTATAAAATTACGCGGTTTAAAAACATAACCTAGGTATAGGTATACCTACGATGATTGAATATTTAATGAAAAAAAAGTAATACATTTTTATTTTTGCCGAGTAAATAATGATGAAACCATTGATTATATCATACGAATTGAACTACTTACTTTTGAAACTAGACTGCATTTTGTCATAAACCATTAAATTACAAAGACTATAAAAACCAAACCGGATAAACGTGTATGTTGTAAAATTAAAATTGTAATATTTCATTATTATTTTTGTTCATTATTGTTTTGTTTTTGTTATTTTTTTTTTTAATATCTGTTGAATTGTCAAGTTCTTTATTAATCATAATTTATTGTTTATACTCATGCACTGTACCTGTTTTGTGATACTGAGTGATGTTAGTTTGATTTACTTGATTAGGATAATTTTAAATTGTTCAACAATAATTACATTGTTGTAGGTACTTACCTTAGACTTGAAAACCAAATGTATCACAGTGTGACTTTTTACAGAAACAGAAAGTCTCGAAATTTGTCGTTTTTTTTTACTTTCGACGACTTCCTGGATGAATTTATCAAGCAAACGAAATAGGCGTTACCTATAGTACATTTTCAGAATATCTCGTTACGAAATCTGCAATCTGCATTTATTTTTTACAATCTTGCTTTAAGAATAGGCAGATATATCGTATGTGAACCAGTGTATAGCACATAGATACAATCCAGTTGATGTAATAATCCGGTTGTTGACAGATCGACATTGTTTATCACCGTACGTGGTTCACATGACTTCTTATATAAGGAAACAAATTGGAAGAGAAGGGGAAAATACTTAGTGTTGGGTAGTCGGTTGTAACCTCACCGAAAACGTAATAAAAATGACATCTTTTAATGACTGGTATAATGTTTATGTATATATTATTTTGTATTTACACGGCATGCACATTAAATTTTATAAATAAAAATACAAACAAATCGGTCCCAAAAAACACATGCAAATACTTAATACCTGCAGAGGTGTCGTCTTCTATATTATGTTATACAGAAAAAAAAACGTAATTGATAGATATAATAAGGAAATTAAGTTATACTTATTGTCTACCATTAAAATGTTGCCTATATAAGTTAACTTAATATACAATTCAATAATATTATATGCGCCAGCAACGACGTATTATATAGGTAAGATATAAAAAAAAATACATTCATAAATAAAATATATTAATATTTCGTTTAATGAGCAACAATCTGAATAGTGAATAGCTTTACTAGAGTATAACGCGAACGCGTAACGGGTAAGAGGGCGTAATATTCGTGAATGGCGTGTCGATAAAAAATATAAAACAGAATAATAATTGATCGATCACATTCTCAAAACTAGAACAACAATGACGTAATATTCAATATTATACTAAAATATATATAGGTTTACGGTCACTCTGACTTCGTACGATTATTTCTTATTATTAAAATAAACATACGTCGTATTTTAATGTCGTTTCCGTCCGTTTACTATCTTCCGGTCGAAGATAAAACGATGAAACAATCAAAGAATTCCCACGTAAAAGGAAGTAGAGTAAATTAACGACGAATACAGTGTCATGTCGGGGGCCCAGTTTACAAATGCCTTCGACGACGAAGACACGAACTTGACCTCTTAATACAACGACCAATGTGACGTGCAACCATAACGATTTATTAGATTTTGATTTAATGATTGAGTTTTGAGTGGAGAAAAACGATATTTAGAACAAAAAAAGTATGTTGCGGTGCTATGACTATTTTCATTATTAAAAAAAAAAAGGTGAAATAAACTATCAATTAGACATATAGTTTCAAATCATTAGAACGTTAAATATGAATTCATCATTCACCATTTTTAAATCGAATTACCCTACAGCTAGTGTTGTTACATGTGATTTATTAGCTGCAGATGCAGAAAAACAACATACAGGTGAATTTGAGCAATTTTTTGGTAATAATATTACGCCCTATTGCCCGACAGGCGGTCAGCGTGACCGGTTAAATCTATTGGTAACACGACGACGACTGACGTTCGATAACACAAATAAACTTTGTATATGGTACAATGAATGTAGGGAGCGCCTAGTTAATCGACAACTTGAACAGTGGCGTAGGCGCTGAACGTGACCTTTTTGGGTTCGTCGTAGGTATGTTGATAGAGTTGGCTCTTGTTGTTTTTCTTGATTACTGACTTGAGATGTCCGCCATTTTTGGCCTGTTGCCTATGCTGCTGTTGGAGCTGCTGCTGATAGAGCTGTTGCTGCTGTTGTTGTTGTTGTTGCTGATATTGGCCGAGTTGGTGATGTTGATGGTGGTGTTGATGGCTAAAATATTGATAAAAGTTGGCGGTGACAGATTCACCGACGCTGTTGCGGCGCCGAAAAGCTACGGGTTGCAGGTCCTGTAGTGGCGGTGACTGATTTCCGGAAGTTATCTCACGCAGTTTTCCGAAAAACCGGTTTCCGAAAGATGACGGCTGCTGCTGTTCGTTGTTCGGGTACCGGCTGAAGGCAACTGGCGGAGGATGTGACGGTTGGACAGCGGCCAGCTGCAACGGTTGTTGTTGCCGGCGACCCGGGCCTGTGCTCCTGCTTCGATTCCGACTGCTGGACCGCGATGACTGCCTGTGTTGTTCATACCGACCGTCCAGCCTGTCGTAATCGGCCGTCGACCACAGCCGGTCCGAGATGACGGTTGTTGGAGATTGACCGGCGGGTGACTTGGCCGGTGAGTCTTGGCCGGACTTCTTTTCCGGTTCCGGGCTGGCCGGCGGCAACACGGCGCAATGGTTGACATTGACCCTTATGAACTGGCCCCTGACCACCTTCTGTTGCCGCCTGTAGTCTTCGTTACTTCCGTCACCATCGTCCGGTTTCACCTTATATTTCCTCCTTTCCGGTCTCTGCGGAGGTGGTTCAATGCCACCGTCACCATCGTCTCGGTCTTGATTATCGTCTCCGTAGGATCGGTCTTTGGTCGTCGGCCTTGGAGATTCGGGAGTGCTTATGCTTATGATGCTTGACTGAGACGAGTCCCTGGAGGTAGAGTTAGCCGCCGCCACCACAGGTCCCGCTGTCACTTCTATGTGCGTCACCCCGTCGGTGTCGGTCCGCTGCACCAGGTTGAATCGGTTCACTTCGGGCATTGCCGTTAGTGCTATGTTGCCACTTATGTTGCCACCATTGACGCCGACTTTGCGCCTCTGCGATGACAACGGTCCACCACCACCATTCGTATGGCCGACCCAAGGCTTTGGTTCCAACTTCATGCGCCTGCTGTGCTCTTGGTACGCCCGACACACGTCCTGCAGCCGGTTGTCCCGGCTTCGGACCACGATGGCTTCTAGGCCTGCGGATGGCGTCCTCCATGGTCTTGATCACCCATACTGCGATACCGGGTAGTGCAGCAGCATCTGTGTGACAGAACGCCACGTCGGACAGCCCATATGCCTCCCGACCAGATCCGTCGGCCGTCTCCGTGGCGACCGTGACTGGAGTCTGTCCACCTCTCAGTGAAGCGGCGTCAGCGTCATCGCTGTCTTCTGAAACGCCACTGCTGTTGGCGCTGTCCGACGCTGCACCCGCCGCCGCCGACACAGCTGCCAAAGTTCCTGTCTTCCTCTTTGCGGGATCATCGTACGAGCCTAGCGACGCTAAGTCCTCATCTGACTCAAAACCCTCGTCGTCTGGCCGCTTTCTCTGGTACGGGATGATCTCCAGCCCGGCATCTCGGCTGCATGCCACCGTACACCGGCGTCCCGGTAACCGGCCACGTTGTTGCTGCTTCTTGCATAGCTGTCTGACCAGCGTGGCCAGGCTGTCCGAGTCAGCAGATCCTTGGACGGGCCCCCGGCCTAGTAGCTCGCAGTCAGCAGTCGTTATCGTTGTCGTCACGCTCATCGTCACCTGAAACAACAAAATACCGTCATCAGATTAATATACCAGTTATAATGTATCTGAATCAACTCCCGGATTTATCCCTATTTTATTTTGAATTTTTAGACAATATTACCCCTAATGCAAATATAATTATAATAATATCGTATAAACTATAAGTCTAAAATAATCATTTTTTCATAGTATTTTTATCCATCACCGAACAACGTTCGGGTTTGACCGAAATTACTAATGATTATGACTATTATTTAACCACTGTACCGTTGTAGATGTAGCATATGGTTTGAAATTTATTTCTAGTAACTATAGTTTTTCATACAAAAAAACGACATATGTATTTTACTTAAGAGTTAAGATCACTCATTAAAGTTTTAAATATTTAAAACTAATCATAGAAGCAATAATGTGGTTTGGTTATTATATGAACGCTGCAGTGGCCATCAGTTGACTCTTATGCTCGACACCTGTAGCACCTAATGTTGATTTGATGAAGATTAATTTTTGCTATAATTAATTTTAAGCGGTTTAGGTGTTCTTCTGTAGTCGGTAATAATAAAAGAGAATGTGTCATTGGGCGGAGAATATATGTAAATAACCTTCGGGTGGTGATTGATCGGTAAGAAAGTGCCCCACCAGTGAATAGAACCGTGAAACGTACAACGACCCACTGATAACCGTTGGTTTGGTCAGGAGGGGTTCTCCTTGTATCGTTGAAGGGTAAAGAAACTGGAAACTGGCACTGTTTTCCAGTGACCCAGAACAGCTTAGAGTAATTTGTAAAAAATGTATACTGACAGTGGTTTCTACCAATTTAAACATTTTTCAAATTCCAAATGTTGTATTTTAAATTGTTATGGTTAAGTGATGAGTTGTACCTATAATTTATGAGTACAAGAGTTTAAAAATGTATGAGCAATAAGCATGAAGTACCTATATCATGATCTAAAATATAAAGAAAAATCTAATTTCTCCTAATATGTTAACGAATTAAGTGTATTAAATTGCTTCCTTGCTTCCTTGTAAACACGCGTGGTTAAGTAAACGATAAATATATTTTTTATGATTGATATAAATTAATTTTGAATTCAATATTAATTTTAATACATAAAATATTATAGTATTGATTTTTAAATAAAACGTTTGCTAATTGATCGATGTATATTATATTATATATGTATATTTTAAATTTACTTCTTATTTGGTAATTAATTTTTGAATTACCTATTTGATATTTCATTATATATTTTATTCACTGTTGTATCGATTAGGTAAAATAAAAATATTTAAAGCAAAAACATAAAAAATAACTATTGAAGTCTTACAATCAACAAAATAACAATCGAATGTATGTATATTTACTATAGGTATATAATCTAATATTGGTCTATTGCCTAATGCCTCTATAGTTATATGTGTACCACTATACCAGTTTTTGGTATAACACACTGTATGTAATCAACATTTTGTTGCATTCAAATTCAAACGACCCTATAGTTCGTTATATTGATTTTTAGATTCTGAGCATAGCGAGGAAGCTAGTGTTTTTACAATGGTGTTAATTATTTATTTTTTTTTTTTTATATCCTGTATACAAAATTTCTACCAGAAGGAGTGCTTCGATTTCCACATATAATACCTTATATTTTAGAAAATTGGATCAAAATGGTACTTTAAAGAGGTCTTTTTTCGATTATATCAATAGTTATTTAATGCCACGGGAAAAACCCCCGAAAAATTACGAAAAACCGCTAAAAATGGGATTTTATTTCTAACGCTTTGTTTATCAGTTATCACTTATCACCATAGAAACGAATAAAAATAATAATATTATAATATTAATTCAACATACATGATATAATAAATAATAAAAATATAAAATATCCCGACTGACAAACCGTCTCCGCTCAGTATCGTTTTTCTTATACAATGATATTATATCATCGAATTCAAGTTGAATACAATCTATTATACAATGACCCACTTGCAACCTACTGTACAGCAGAGCGACATACACTTAACTGCTATTTTTCTATTTGAAACGAGTGCATATTACAAGAGTAATATTTATACTGGCCTATTACAAATCAACAGACATCCCGTTGCTTTATAGATTTGATTAAAATACATAACCTGTGATTATTATTGATTTTCGATCATTTATAAAACTGCCGTCATTTATTTGATACCGTTTCATATTGTATTGTAAATACATCGAATCGTTTCGTTTGTCATGATGAACGATTACCAAAACCAGTCGCTTTCCAATAAGAGTGAAGAGATGCTGAAAGTTAGAGCAGCGAAGTTCTACTTTCCACGAGAATGGGACGTGCCCTGCCGAAGCGGGATTTTGAGATACAACCGCGGCACAATCACGTCCAGGACACAGATGAGGACAGATCGGTGGCAGATCGGCCGATGCAACGGAGCTACATGTCCGACGCAAAAATATTGGGAGTGAACTGGTTCGAAAATCCAGCTGTACCGACACTGGTGTAAGGAAAGATCAGGTTACCAAACTATGCTGGTCCGGCATTCCGGTCAGCGATGGCCATAGTTGACGCCGCAATCAACCATCCGCTGGCGCTATCGGCAGAAAACGTGGTCGCGGTCGACCCGATCGCGGTCTCGCAGAAGACACCGTCGACAGAGCCAGAGGATATCCTGCAGGACGACGACCGGGTCAGAAGTTCGGCCAGGAACGATTCTTGGCCGTCAGAACCGGAAACTGGGACAGAGGACAGCAAGCCGCAAGCAAATAAGGGACGCCGCCGCTTCACGTTCTGGTGCAGGACAATGCGGTTTGTCGGCCGTATGTTTTGTTGCGGCGCCTAAGCGTCCGACGCTTCGCAAGTCAGCAGCAAGACGTGAACAGCTGTCGTGTCTGGCCGCATTATACATTTGGTATACATTGTAGTAATTAACGAGGGGGTGCAAAATAGACCCTGCAGCCTGCCCCTTGTAAAAAATTATTCATATTATGATTTTGTACCCCTCGTTAATTACTACAATGTATTACCAAATGTATAATGTACGTAAATATTTTATTGTAAATTGTTAGAAATATTATGTTTTTGTATCCTCTTAATACACTATTGTAAACCTTCAATGTTATAGTGTATCCCCTAATGTAAAATGTATAAAAATAATATACCTATTATGTACTGCTATATTTATGATATTATATCATAATTATTCACGCTGTGAATATAATAACTATTTAAAATATTTTGAAATATTTGTATGTTGTCATATTAAACACATATGAAAGATTTGCACTGCAGATTATCGGACGAGTAGGTTATCGGAAATAATCACGTTTGAAAATAGATCATATTATCCTGTAGACAGTTAGTCGGACCTGGATCAAAGCAACGGTATTGACTCGGACGTAAACCCATTAAGCCTCCGTACACGGTCATAACAACATTTCGATGATAGGTCACAAACACGAGTAAACACCACGGTAGTAATCCATTTCAGTATTTGTACATCTTCCTTTCCGGTTGACATTTTTATTTGTATTAGTCGGATGAATCTTTTCTGTTTGTTTAATGGATAAAAAAACGTGTTTCGAAATACTCGTCGACCAGACGACAGTTTAATTACTGTTTAAACTGGAACGTTATGCAACGCCGTTACAAAAAAAAAAAATGCATAAAACTACCTATACCATCATTCTCTTGTCTGTCGTACTGTCTCTCGTTCTCTTTCTCTGCCCGTTTATTTGTAGGTGTGACCAAAAGTAAGCCATCGGTTGTTTATCGAGAAACGTATTATATTACACACGTTAAACCTGACTGACGATGTCCACGATTATATTTACGTATATATTTAATCATTTAACATTAGATACGTTCGTTGAAGTCTCCGATCAGTATTTTATACGTGCGAGTTATAGCTACCTATTTTATGAAAACCTGACGTCATCCGGAACAATATTGGAGGGAAAAGACGAAGACTCTAGAATAAAAATTCTTGAATTGCAAAACTTACTTTCTATACATTTAATATTATAATAGTATATGCTTTTGTTCACATTTTGTTTTCAATGGAAACTTTTTTGTTTTACCCAATAATCCAAAAACGACTTGGAGACGGGTAAAAGACACTGCTATAATATAGGTCTAAATACTTTGTTTTCAAACACACTCGGAATGCGACGGGGAGTCAACTATTTGCGTGCGAAAAACTGGAGAAAGTCTTAGGCGTTTACGGTGTATATACCTACTGCAGTGTGCAGACAAAAATGCATCAGCCGCAGGTTTCCATTAACGAACAATATGCTCTGGGGGCCACGATAAGAAGTTTTTTTGTGGTGTTCGTGGTCTAGTCCTAGTGTGTGTCTAAAAGTACGACGAGTGCAAAAATATACAACCATAAAATTTTGCAGTAAATAACATTTGCCGACTAAAAAGCGCTTATCGCGATAATTATATTTATGATATTATATGTATTAAAACGATTTCTCCATTTGGGCTTGCAGAAGTCGGATCGTAGTCAGCTGACGTACCAACGGTGCCACATAGTGGAGGTCAAAAATTACCATCAAAAGAACGATCCAAAAAGAATCACGTACCTACCTATACCAATTCTTCAAAACTCATCATTTGTCAATAACGCTTCCCGACGATTAATTTTGGCACACCGATGGAGGTCGTATGCTACTTTTAAAGATAACGCTCGTGATCAGATTTTAATCGGTTACTGTTTATTTGGCGATAAACGTTAAGCATGGCATTGGAATCGTCCGGTCTACAGCATAAGTCTCTTTAGAATATTAAGAACGATCGAAATCAGTCGAACCAGATTGAGAACATTCTTCGTTTCAAAGACATCATAGATATAGGTATATATATATTTATAAATGAAAAAAACTGTCGGTGGAAAATTGTAATTTATCGACCGATAACATTTTAGCTGCATCATAAACCGATCGTTCGCCTAGTACAATTTGTATACAACTAAACGCATACCGCCTATTACATATACACATATAAACATACATATAATGAGCACACCGCACAGAGTTTACAACAAATTTAAGTGTATAAAGTTTATAATATTATGTATAGGTACGTATAATAAAATATAAGGTTTTCAAATACATCGATATATTATAGATATATTATTCTAGCACGCATATCATTATAATATTATTCCCGTATCCAGCGAGCATACAGGTAAATAGGTAATGTAATACAAAGAACTATGGCGAATGTAAACAAATTGAAAACGATAACATCCACTGAAGTTCCGTACCGATCGAATTTTATCAACTGCAACAGGCCTACAATATATAGGTACATAATATTTACTATGCTAAACGATTCTCAAACACAATAATACTGTTCGTTTATCACGAAATCACTTTCGTCGTTGCTCATTATATCGACCACCTATTATAAACTATATTAAGTCGACGAGATTGCGACACGGCTATATCTTCTTCTTGTACTTCTTACGTCGTGATCCATCCGCTTTCGTCGTGTCATCAACGAAATAGATGTCTTCAGAGTGACGTTATACAACGCGTAACGGCTGTGCTCTCGTTTTATTTTTTTTCACTTTTATTATTTTAAATAATAAATGACCCGTGAACACGGTGCTCACGAAATCGTCACACACACACAGTCCGAAGGTTCTTGAATTGCTCTTGTTTAATTTTTTAATTTTTATTTTTCGAGCAATATGCTCACAAACCACTCTATAAATGGCTTATGTGTGTCGTAATTTCGTCGCCGTGTACAAACACGCGTAATTAGCCGTAATTGTTCATCGCCCACCATGTTACGACATCTGAATAATAATTATACACCATAAACCAGTACAGATTCATAATAGGCAATCGGTAGACCGTAATATTATCACCAGAATCGGGTCGATATGACAGATCGACTGTGTAGAACTCGTAATAATTATAAGTTACTATAACGCACTAGGTATACTATCGTGTTATGTTTGATGTTGTGCCGAACATTTTAAAACAATAATTTGTTTAAGTCGTCTCCTAATGATGACACAATATTCCTATACGGTAATTGCATACATACAGGTATAGTGGTACAGAAAACTGACATTATATGTTACTAATATTTCAAGTATATTACCGATTTGTTTAAGACGGTAGTATTATTGTAAAAAAAAATACACTGCGCATTATGCAACATACAAATAAACTAGTATTATTCGAATTACGAACATTTATAGGAACTTAAGCTTAATTAACGATCACTCGTGTAAACAATATTTAAAAATAGATTTTATTAGGCATCTGAAGATTTAAAAAGTATACAAAACCTGAAGTGTGAATTATATGAAAAGCAATAGAAAGTGTTAACGGTGTCAAAAAAAAGATAAATAACCATCTGGGCCCACACATCAAATAACCTGTCGACAAAGATTCTTCAGAATAATTGTGAAATTCGCGTAATTATGTAGGTATATTACATTATATATTATCCGCCTCCGGCTTTTGTATAGCCTTTTACGTACGACCGTAAACCGAACTCTGAGTTATATGTATTTAACATCCATCATGTATGTGTAATTTTACGGTTTCGCTCGTAAAAATGTATGAAATACCTCAGATTATATTAAGAGAGTAAACTTTAAAGTACTTCAAGTTTTATTATTATTATAAATATGTATATACATTTTCGGGACGATTTTAGAATTAATATTAAGGGCCGTTCTTACAATGTCCGGTAAAGTGTCGGTTAACGCTAACCGACTGATAACAGATTTTATTACCGGCAGAATTCGGCCGGTTAAGTGTCGGTTAACTTTAACCGGACATTGTAAAAACTTGTATTATTTGTCACAGTAGATTAATAATTTAATATATTAAGAAGCTTTATTAAATTCGAAATATATAGACATATATTTTATTAGATTGTCTTTGGACACTTGCCATTGGGTCACATCTAATATTCATCCACGATTCCATGTTATGTTAATAATATATAAAATATTTAGACGTGTTCAATGAATAATATTTTATACACTGAGTTTATTTTATTAAGTTACATAATTTTTTTCATCTTGATGTTTTATTTTTTAAATTATTGTTCCTAAAATGATAATCCAAAGTCTTAACATAAAAAAACTGTTATATAATATCTTTGGAGGTATTTTAGACATTTGATTTTCCTTATAAAATATTTTAAAGTTAAATGTTATTCATAAGAAGAAATTTGATCTGTAGGCTAGTGCTGGGATATCACCAAATTGTATCACCATTCATTTCGGCATGCCTACTCGTTTTGACTATCATCTATAGCCAAGATCAGATATGGAATTTGATATCAGATTTTCTGCATAATACACCGTCATATTATACTATTATTATTATTATTAATATTTTTGAATACCTATAGTGCACTGCACTTGGACAAACAGAACGAACAGTATGTATTTTTTCGAATACAATTAAAATTATATTTTCGAGGTACTCAATAAACATTACTCTTACTTCAAATATTTGTTTATAGTTGTTTAGGTAAAGAGAAAACAATATGAAGTTTCTGCAGTATGAATAAAAATTAGAAATATGTGTAGATTGTGAAAGTTCGGCATACTTATAACTACTGGCGGCGTCGGCGGCGTGACTGTAAATACATATTTTATGATCGAAATGATACTGAGCTTTTTTTCTAACCACGGGTAAGTGTGTACCTTTGCAGACGGCCTGCAAAGCCGCAAATATTAATCGAATCGGTTTTTTCAGTCGACTACGGTTATCACCACTTGCATCTAAGGCGTTGTGAGCGTATACTTATAGTAAAAATATGCACATGTACCTACTGTAACTACTCGTATACTGACTATATCCAAACACAATACCTTACTCGCTGCAGAGTACGATCGTATTAGATTTGATACAACAATATTATTGTAAATATAATACTCGTTGTACCAGACGGGTTGCGTGCGTCGAGGGCATAGCATATAATAATATTACATTAGGTGAGCGCGATAGGAAATGATTCTAATTTTCCGTCAGACCTGAAACAATAATACTATCGTTACTACAGGTGTAATCGTCGACGTCTTCGTCGTCGTTGTTGGCGTCCAAGAATCCCATCCTACAGCCAACGTTTCCGGAGCAATTTGTGCCTGTGTGCGCAATCCGTCGCCGAATGATTCGTCAAACGCGACCTTGTACTAGTTTCACGGTCGGCGATCATCACCTCTACTCATCTCAACACACACACACACACGTGAGTTAGGGAAGTCTCGCATATAGGTATCATATTTTACCTTTGGCGGCGTTCAATACGCTTGCACTCGCAAATCATAACAAAATATATATACATATAGTAAGTCCGACTGCGGCGAGACGAGAAATGCGTGCAATCGATAAAACGACGACACAAAATCTAAACGCGAAGCAGGCTGGCCGGCGAGAACACCGGCAGAAAAGTCTCGGGCTGTCCGTGGCAGAATTGGATTTATAGTCGTTCAGACGACTCGTGCACATGTCGAGTATCATTGGTTCCCTTCAGACTGCATTATCGTCTTTATACTAAACTATATTATATATTATTATATTAGAGCACGATATCGGTCGGCACATGCACTTTCTAAACAACGTGTGTGTGTACATATATATACCCACGCGCGTTAACGAAATAACGTCATTAAAATCGCATTTGTGCCGACGATGTGGTATTATTATTATTATTATATAGCTGCAGAGTGCAGTTATAGGTATATGTCTGCCACAGTGAAGACAGTCACGGTTGTCGAATTTCCAGCTCAAACCTCGTCACAGTCCCAATGTCCGGCTTACGGTCGGACCAACCATATTGTATAATAGGCCGACTGCTAAGTAGAAAAATTAGTGCATATGCAAGTCCGAAATCTGGAATCCTGATTTATTACTAATTCCCCAATCATATGTTACTATTTATATACCTAATATATATGTTGGGTGATCAAATGCAAAGTATAATAGATCGGTAGATCAATAATGTCCATTTCTATAGTTTTATTAAAAGTGACATAATAAAGATGAACTTCTTTTAACAACGATAACAACCAAAACGTATGTATGTGTCGATAATGTCCATTCAAGTCTCAAGAGAAATATCTCTATTGTAGAAAGATACGATCGTGAAGCTACTACCATATAATTATTCATATAATACAAGTAAAAGAATATAATTATAATTTTAATAATATTTTTGAGTATTGTTTTTAATTGTAAACACATTTCCTGATTGTTACTTTGTATGTGAAGGATTGTACGTTTTCTATTACAATACTTTAATTAGGTATAATTACTTTTAAATTATTTAATTTTTTGTCACATTTTTTTAATTCTATCTAAGTAGGTATTTAATATGTAAAGGTACAATTGAATATTTGAGTAAGGTGCTTTGCCACCCTCGCCCTACATCGCCACTGACGTTCATCATTTTGGACCAAGTCGGTCAGCTGCAGGTCGCTATATATACAGGGCGTTTCGAAGCTGAGTGAACAAATAGCCGCCATACCTAGTAGTAATCCATTAACATTTGTCGAAAAAACAAACAAGGTCCTACGCTGCACAATATATCATGTGCGTTTTTAAAATTCATCTGAAATTATAAGTGCATTGTGTTCAGGTGAAAAGAAATACCATTTGTTCAAACATATACACTACATTTTTTAGACAATGTTTGAACACCGAAGACAACACCGGGTGTAAAATAATTTTGAATGCATAGTTAAACGAGTGATGTGCGTTAAGACTGCGCATCGTCTTTATGTTTTCTGAAGACATAATATTTTTACCTACATATTGTAGTATGTTAATCGTTAGACATCGTCGAATATTCGTCGTTCGAACGCATCATATTATATTATTATTCGTATAAAAGAGCACATTAGACATAATTCAATATCACACAGATATTAGATACGATAGCATTTGTAAATTGTTATCGTATTGAAATCACCAGTGAATGCTGCAGCGTGTGTAGCGCATAATAATATATAAAACGACCTACTTAAAAGTGATGCATATAATGTGTCCAACAAGCGTTTTCATGGTAAAGCGAATATCCAGTAGCTTCAACAACTATACTGTAATAACATACTATAATATACTATATAGTATTACCTACATTTCGTTTTGTGCAAATTGTTCAAACAATGCTCGACAATGAAAATGCTTAATTCATTAAATTATGTTAACACTGCAATTTGCAAGCAGTTAACGTATTTTCCTTACTGTTTTATTTAGCAAAATGAATACATTATTATTAAATTCACATGTTGTTATCGGGTATTAAAAATCTTGCGTTCAAGTGATACGCCCATGATACGTCACACAACACAATAGAATATTCTTAGCAGGTACAATAATAGTAATCATTTTAAAATAAAGTATAGAGTTACAGACAATACGTTTTTTAATTGTTTTAGTTAACAAGATACTAACTAATTTGAGCCGAGAATAATAGTTTCACTTGTATTAAAACAATAAACAATAATAAAAAAAATAATAATAATAATAAAACAATCCGAATTACGTTTTTGGTCGGATTTTAATGGATATTGTACAGTGTACATATAGTGACAAAAAAATAACCGTATAGAAGAATCCGCATTGACGAGTCAATTGTTTTTCGACGTCTAATTCGATGGCAGAAAGTTAAAGGAGGAATGTACACGGCGTGTCCTGCAACTATGAAAGATTATAAAATTCTATAATGCATCTTACGTTTTCGGACGTTTCACTGTAATCCGCTATGAAAACATCAATCTAGAAACATTTTTGATTTATTTGTAACGCAGACAATAAGGGCATTGTGCGTGTAATGAACGCATACAATATAATATTATGTGATGTCTAGGTCTCGTCTGGTCTTGGTTTTGTATGTGGGGTTTATCAAATTCTTTACCACGATAAATCCTCTCCAAATGACTTTCCAGGATGGAATAAACACACTATGTAATTTTGAGTGTTTGATAGTTAGTTTTCACGGCAAACACGTTTCAAACCCATTAGGTTAAACATTTATCTTATACCATTTAATATCGGTTTGCTGAATTCGGTGTTTTGGCAATCAACGCTGCATTGAACTTTCTATACTTATGTCGTTTTTAAAATATCTGTCTGTATCCTACACATATATAATAAGAACAATGAGCCAATTATTATATAGTAAAATATCAAAATATTTTTTTAAACAAATGTTTTTTTTTTTTTAAATGTTTTAATGAAATTATAGGGAACATAACTATAATACACAATGTACATAATATACAATATTGTATAGAATATGTTGACAGAATGGGGATCAATTTTATTCACCATACAATATAGAAATTAATAATCTAGTGTTTGAAAATTAAACTACCTACCCGCGACCCTTCAATAAGAAATAGAAAAAAATTACATTGAGGATTGATAAAGTTATGTTGATTTGCTAAACTATATTAAAAATAATTTTCTATCTGTATACAGATAATAATGATAATATATTATAATTTGTATATATACCTATATTTATACAAATATATAATCTATATTATATACGTATATGAATTTCAGACCGTTAGAAAATAGGATAACCATGCTTTTAACACCGTATACGGAATTATTATAGAGGTATATTAAACGGTATTACCAGTATTTCCAGTAATACACAACGGTTTGTGGATGCAGACAAAAATCCACGAAGAGTTATTGAATACCGATTGGGAATAAAGTATTATTTCATTATGAAATAAATTCTAAGTCCTGTAGAATTTGTCCTAGAGGACAACAATGCTAAACTGTTTCCCAAAAATACTAAATTTTCAATAATCATATTTAAAAGTTGAATTGTAAAAGATGATTTGTCACATGTTTCAATGATTGACAGGAAAAAATATTTAATTTCCCAAAAAATAATATTTGGAATCATCGGTGACATGCCACGAAAATATATTTTTGATTTTCAGACGATAAAAGTATTCAGTAGGATATACACAAATAAAATCCACTAAACCAAAATCTTCCTGCTTACAATTTACAAACGAGAATATATTATGTGGAGTGTTGGACAAAATATTTTATATTGATGGAATCATTTGATTCTAACAAAATGTTCAAACGATACTCAATTTATTATGAAAAAGTACTGTAAGAATATTTTGCTTAAATAATATTTAGAACAAAAGTTTAGCAATACACAGGTAGGTATAGGTACAGTGACAATCAACGATATAATATTTATTGGATTATTTAATCGATAAACCAATACAATTAGCAATTATAATTACTTTGTCTAATGAAAGGAAACTGAAGAAATGCACACCACATATATAAAGTAAAAACGAATTATAATAAAATTGAAGGCTTACACTTTTTTAGATTACAGGATTTTTGGTGTATTAAAATAAAAATAAAAACTGGTTTGATAATGATGTGTTTATAAATATGCAGTCACTTTTAAATTAAACTACTAATTTTCTCCAATTTACACTCAAGATGAAATAAAATATACAATATCAAAGCTCCATTAACATATGAATAAACATACGGACTATGGTAATTATTATTGGGCCTCATTCGAAATTTTTCAAAGATTTAATGTGATTTTTAATGTTATATTTTCAGACCACGTATTTCAATACGATAGTATACATATTCACTCGAAAGCGATCTACTACTATAAATACTGGTATACATTTATTATAAATTATAATAATATGTATATGTACCTACAAAGTATTTTAAATATTTTAATTCGATAATTTCACCCCATATAACCTAGCCGTTTATGGTAGTAACATAATACGCGCAGTATTTATCGCCAATAATATTGTCACGATCCGTTGGAGCACGAGAATAAAATTTCAAATTTATTCACGACGATATAGGATATAGTGTATAATACCGTATAATATTATTATATAGCAGATCAGAATTATCAGATACAAAACCGTACAATTTGCCTTTAAAAAAAATGTAAAGCGCGCACGCGTGCACCACACTGCAACAGACATGCAATCTATTCGAATATTATAATAAATGAGGGCGACGGCAAAAAATGAAAGTGATATAATTTCTCTCGTGATTACAGGATATCCGTCGACGGTCACGAATGAAGTGTACACGTACGTTCATGATGAATACGAGTGGCGAACCTCAGACATTTCGAAAACAGCTGATGACGGGGTGCGTGCAGGGTGGTTCCTGAAACCATCCCGTTCAAAGGATTTTAAGACAATTTTATTTGGATTTTACTGCGAATACCTACGTACAACCAAAATTACCCATATCGTCAGAAAATCCGTCATTCATCAACGGATCGTAAGCGGAACGGCGAATATTATACTGATATAGTGTTCGAGTTGTACACAGTGATGGTCTTGATGCCGTCATAGCAAGACATAATCATCGCGTACAATACGCTTAATACATAGGTAGATCGGGTGTATAGGCTCTATTCGTGTCATTATGAATGGCGATTGTAATAAATAATTACTCGTATTATCATCGTTTGTCCGCGACGTTCACAGTCATAATAATATTATATTGTCTCGACGGTGCGGGTGGCGGCGGAAGCGGTGGTCGAGTACGAGCACTTCCGGCGAGTTCCAGTCGGATTTCCTCGGCTACACTGCTCGAGGTTCTATATCCTGACCACAGCGGATGTAACGACGGTCGTCACGTCGTTTTTCCACCGCCGAGTCGGATATATGCATACACAATGATGTACGACGGACAGTAATTAAATGCGTGAAGAAAAAATACGACATCGTTATTTTTACTACCTATTAATAATAATTATTGCATCGTTTTATCGAGTCCGTATACCTACCTATAATATCGTCGAGTGTATTCGAGTCGAATATTATTGTGTACGACAAATGTGCGAGCCCATAGACATACCTATACAATATTATGTGTTTAAAAGCGAATACGCTGGCACGGGAAGGAGGCCAGTGTGTCCGAAGCCTACATTCCGACGTGGACGGCGGTCGTCGGTCTTTCACCGGTGGACACGCGCGAGTTTTATTATTTCTTTTTTATCATTTTCGTAAAAATGTGTTTTGACCGATCGGTTGTCGTCGAGAGAGAGAGAGGGACAAGCACTTAAAGTTGCACTTTTAACCCGCTTTTGACCGTTT
The DNA here is from genome assembly GCA_949089665.1 of Macrosiphum euphorbiae. NCBI lineage: Eukaryota > Metazoa > Arthropoda > Insecta > Hemiptera > Aphididae > Macrosiphum > Macrosiphum euphorbiae. Next base: position 23,477,194 of record CARXXK010000004.1, on the reverse strand, counting down.
AAAAAAATGTCCATGCGGCAACTGCAGGCGTTGTACATTCTACGCCATTCTACGAGTATAATAATATTATTGTTATAAAATATTATTGAGGCAGTTACATTTATTTTTTCAATCGTTTCACGGGCATAATGTAATTACTCGGAGTATACAATATCATGCACGAGTTTGAGCTCCGTTTTTATTTCTATTCAAACCTATAAAAATGTATTTCCACTGACGACGACGAAACTTATTGCTTATTGATGTCTCGTTTAATTGCAATTGAACGTTGAAGCAATAAACATTGCTAAACTTATTTAATTTATTGTATTGTTTAATATCAGATAAGCTAAAAAATTTACCTTTTGTTGGAATTGAGTGTCTCGGCCAAGTCCTACAATATTATGTATAATGACTAATAATTAGTATAATAAGTAGGTACCTGGTAATTAGGCAAACTTATTAGAGTTTTAGATTTTTCAATTAATTACCTATAATTTTATATTGTTAAGTATACTGTACACACTGCGCAATTGGTAAACATTTAATGGCGTATCAATTAGTATTATCATTTGTCACTTTACCTATACCTTGAACTTATTTTAAACATTCGTCCTTCGTTGATACAAATTATAGTCAAAACATAATATACAAACAATCGATCATGTTAATTATGTTAATTGAGCGATCTTTGCAAAATTATGTCAATTTGAATAGGTATTATTGAACTATGTGTCAATTAATATTATTAAAAAAAAAAATGTTATTATCAGTTTACAATGACGTTTATTGTTTAGAACTTAATGACAATTAAATATTTACACTGTCATAGCTCACAAATAAGTACACGTTTATTTGAAAATTGATGTGGGAGGGATTCAAAATGTATCTTAGTCGTAGTAAAACGGTGTACTTATACCTATCTATAATCTATAACAAAACCTAGTTTCAACGTCATGCACCAAAAAAAAAACATCGAAGTACAGTGAAGTCGTGATATTCTAATGTTTGTCAATCTTTAATAGAAACACTCACACACACACACACACGAAGTACGTATACTAGTGTAACACTGTAACAGTAGGTATATTATAATGTTATGTTAAATGTAAATAGTGTATTGTGTATACATTATTTTAATTTAATTAATAATATTATCATACGTCTATGGACTATACGAGCATTGTGTATATTACGAATCGCGTGACCATCTACGGGTTTTCCGTTCACGTTGATTGGGAACCAACGACATTGGTCTTTTCACTTTTTTTTTTTTTTTTTGTTTTTCTTCAAACGACAAAAATTGCTAATTTTACTTAACTTTTACTGGATTTCTATTCTTACTTAAATAAAAAAAAATCACATTAACAGATAATACGTAACAGTCGTAATAATTAGTATTATCGTCAATAAAAAGAATACACTAAAGTATAAAGTATAATAAGTATATTTAAGTAATTAATTTAGTTCGATACTTGATCCTTGTGTATTGAGCTATTTAAGAAGAATAATGCACATATATTAATAATTGCTAGTTAGAAAAAATTAAAGAATATGTACAGCAGTACAAGTATAAAATAAATAAATATGGATTTTTTGTACCCAGAAAGAAAAATCAATATTAGGTATTTTATAAAAAAAAAAACAAAACGTATTCAGTGTAACGTACCTATATACAAAAAAAAAATGCAGTGATTCACATAGTGGTAAGTTTGTTCAAAATTATGTCAATATTCATTGTAAAGCATAAAATAACAATAATAATAATAATAGTATTAAAATATTTCATAATATGTGCGTTCCTATCTAAATATGTATTGTGACAATTTTATATTAAAGTTTATTATAGGTCAGTGGCGTAATTTGGTCATGGTTGTGGGGGGGGATGAAATGTATGTACATTTCACCAATTACCCCCCCCCCCCTCAACATTTTTTTTAACCGTATAAGGCATAAGCTATAAACAATAAGCACCCCTCAATACAAGAATACAACCATTATGATCTGTATGTAATAACTAGTAGCCGGAATTATATTCTTTGCATATTTTTTTTGAGTCTATGCAGTCAGACGGGGGTTCGAAATCTTTACAAATCATGAAACAGGTGAGTTAATGGCAAAAGTTTATTTTGCATATTTGGGAATATTTCAAGATAAAAGAATATTTCGTATAATAAAAAATATTAGAGAATAAATCGATTAATTTTTGTAGATGTTCGATATTTTTTGTTGCAGTGGCCTAAATAATATAAATAGCACATATAAAAACATTTTAACCGACCGTTGTACAAATATGACATCAGGGAACATGGAACAAAATATAGTTGTCAACTGTTTTCAAACATTTTCTTAGTTAAAAATTTAAAATTTAAAATAATTAAATATTAAATCAAACTTTCTTAACAAGTAGTATTTTTTATTATGTAGGTACCTATTTATATCAGGTTTTTATATTATTTTGCATATTATGTACCTATTTATTTATATGAGTTCGTATTATTTGCTTAATTATTTTGCATATAAATGCATATTTTTAGTGCAAGAGAATATTTTAATAAAAAAGCATTTTTTTTTCCATATTTTATTATATTTTAAAGAATATTGGAAGAATATTTTCAACTTTTTAAGAGAATATTAGCATCTTATTTTGGCTATTTTAAAAGAATATAATTGTATCACAGTGTGATCACGATTTTAGGTACCACTGAATATCTCAGATGGCTGACTTTGTATTGAAATGGGGTTTTCGGGAGGTGATAGCCGATAGGAAGCACTTAAATACATATTTTCAGACCAGTTTAAAATGTTTAGCTCACTCGGTATGCGCATGCGCAATTTGACTTACTTTTTGTTAAATGGCAACCCCACTTTTTTTCTACAGATTCGGGTAGAGTATTTTTTTTTAAACATTTTTTGTATTGAAAGTTTTTCTATTTATAAAACTTACCAAGTTAGAGAAAGTCAAATTTTGGATTTATTCATAATACGTGTTTAATGCAATTTGCATTTATAACCAGTTGAAATAATAAAATAAGTGCCAAATAAATGTTTGATTAGGGGGGGAGGGTGGCTGAGTGGACTAAGGCGTCGGTTGTGGCCGATTTCCGTCCGCCATTAAACATTTATTTGGCTCTTATTTTATTATTTCAACTGGTTATAAATGAAAATATCATTAAACACGAATTATGCATAAATGTTCAATAAATGTTCAAAAATAAATACTCTACCTGAATCTGCAGAAAAAACTGGGATTGTCATTTAAAAAAAAGTAATATTGCGCATGCGGCATGCGCGTACAGAGTGAGCTAAAAATTTGAAACTGGTCTGAAAATATGTATTTAAGTGCTCTCTATCACCTACCGAAAACCCCATTTCAATACAAAGTCATCCATCTGTGATATTCAGTGGTACCTAAAATCGTGATCACACTGTATATGATAATATTGATGGATGATTATATATTTGTATAATATTATGGAGATTCGGGTGATTTTTGTATTATCTATGAAATATATATTAATAAAATTAGTACATAAATGTGTTTGACGATTAAAAAAAAAAAAAAAAAATGGTCAAGGGGGGGGATACGACACCCAAATCCCCCCCCGTAATTACGCCACTGTTATAGGTACACAATATACATAGGTAATAGACAATAGTATTATTATATCAATGACTGAACAAATTTTACGTTATTTCATCGGGTTAATAAAACTTTTGAGTATCAGAATCGACAGTCAACCGGATACCAATATACCATTCCGTGGTCTTGGTAATCTTGTACATTTCGATTCACTCAATTCGTGTTCTTTGAAGTGCGCGGTCAGAAAAACCAAACAATAATGATACAGAGGAATACAACAAAAAAACCTAAACTTCAAAAAGCCGAACCACGATGTGGGTCACGTATATTTTTTTTCGTTTTATTCTTAATTGGTCGGTGTAATTATCCACGCATTCGTGTATTTCATCAAGGCTCTCTTCGAAGGACCTTATATGCATTTTTGACAATCGTTTATTTTAATACTTATATTATATCTATATACATATTATATAAAACGACAATGACAAACAAACCTGTGTTGTTGTTGTTGTTTTTATTTATTTATTATTATTTTTATTATATCGCTTCTCGACCCGTCGTACTTGCAGTACAAAAGTAGCCGACCGTGGGTCAGGTGCGCTGCGGGTGCCGTGCCGTTACCCACCGTTGAATATTTTTTTTAATATAGGAAATTATATTGTACCACGTCAATAATTTACATCCCTATACAGGAGGGCAGTGATTTATCAGTTGGTACCAACTACGGAACATGTTCCTGAGATCTTATAAAACACAGAAGTAGCCACTAGCCATCGGCAAGGTTTACTGTACGAATGACCGTATATACTATAATATATATAGGTACCGACACTGTTCGGTCCAACACAAGTGTCAGCCGATAATGGATTTTTAAATCTTAATGCATTAAAAAAATAATAATAATAAAAACCAACCAAGCTTCATTACCCCGATCGGTCGGTCTGCATACAGAACGTCAGAACCAGTTTACAAAATGCATATCTAATATGAAAACGAAAATCACTGGGAAATCGTAAAAAATTCACAGTATTGTGAAGTTTCAATTGTTGTTAGGAGTAATACTTAAAAAACCATATTATCATTCAAGGGCATCCTTAATTATTATTACACTACTTAGAGGTCGGTTTTATATTATGTACCGACTTTATTTTCCATTATTTAACCTTCAAATCGTGTAATATGGGATACAAATTCAATTAATTTATGTTATTTGGTCGCAAAATATTCCTTAATTAATTTAAATATCTGTTTAACCTTTCGTTTGATGTATCTACTGTAATTATGTTTTTGTAAATGATCAAATTAATTTCATACTGTTGAAAAGAAAACCGACATCGTTGTGCGCTTAAATAATAGGGGACAGCAGCAGGAGAACAAAAAATGTCACCAAATATACTAAACTGCTAATACATCTGAAACCAATACCGATTTAGGGATAAGTGTTTGAATTTCCAAGTATCGCTTCAATTATAAGCAAAAGAAAATGGAAAATACTATAATAAAAACGGCACTTCAGGTAATAAGTGAAGAATAATAAAAGGAGGAAATTAGCCTCCTCAAATAATTCCCTATAATAGCTACCCATAAAAATATTAAATAACCTCCGTATCGAATATTTCTCAAAATGAATTTGTTTTTATAGATTGTATTGCTTGTAAAAGATAGCGGAACGATATATTATAATAATTAAAATTTTTTATTTTTTTATTGGCTTGTGTTTTTCGAAAATAAATACTGTTTAAAATGTAAACTAAACAACAAATAAACTGGTGTATGATATTTTAAGAATAGGTAATTAGTAAATATGCCTGTTTAGTGCCCCTGAGCCATGCCATGAGTATGATCAAAATAAATAATTTCATTCAGTTTATATGAATTAGCCAAATGCCCGAATATCATAATAATATGGTTAATAATATGCACAAATAATATTTTTATTTTATCTTTCTTTTTAGTTTTGCAAATAATTATACGTTTTCCTAATGGCTGAAGACGATTACTTAAACATGGCATTTATTTTAAATTATAAAAAAAATGGATTTTATATTTTTAAATGTAATAAAACAACCAAGAAACCAATGATTTTCCAGTACCTAATAATATTTGTGTACGTTTGGTAAATATATAACTATATAACTATAAGCATTTAAAATTTGCAATATTCCCATGTTTCTAAAACTAATCAAGTACTGTGCGTGTATAATATTATGATAATGCCAGCGATTCACACTTGTGTACATTTTTAAATCTAATTATGTATTCGCATAAACGAAATATTATGAGCGTGTCGAGAATAAAATATAATATTTATTTCGTACAGCCGGAAATTTTTCGGAACGCTTAAAAACTAAATCAGCACGTCGCCATTGTTGACGAATATATATGAATAATAATATAACAATTTGTATGATATTATGTGATATTGAAAACCGACAACACACCCGTTTCACTGGTCAGTGACTTTTAGTATTAAAACGAAAAACGATACACTCGACATGTAAGGAGAGGAAATAATATCGAAACTCGCGTTTACCAGTGCGCCATAATAATATCATAACGTCGAGTATAATGTTATAACCACATTGGACCGGAATAGAAGGTTGGACGGTTGGGTTAAGACGTTTTTTCCCCTGTGGTTAAGAGTAAAACAAGAATTTAATACGATAATGTATTTTGATCGTCCGCTAAACGTTGTAGTGTCGAGTTTATGGTTATTACTATTATTTTTTTTTTGTTTTCAGATATAAAAAAAAATTATTGTTTTGTCTCGAATACACGATAATAATATCATATCAGCCGTGTACGTATGCGATCAGCGTGCACACTACGACGTGGCTTTAAAAGGCTGAATACGGAATACTGAAGTATAAAAACGGAGTCTGTGTAACCGGGGTTACCTGTGTTTTTTTTTTTTACTTTATTATTGATTTGGCCTAGAAATCGTTTGGGAAATTTGTCACGCACGTAAGTGCATTGCAAACATGCGCGCATTTCGCGGAGACAATATAACAATAATAATCATCATAATAGTATATATAGTACTATTATACCTACGTAGGTATACTATATAGCGGTCCTCGCGGATTTCGTACACAGTTTTTTATCACTTAATCGTCGTCTTTGGCTTTGGTGTTATGTCGGGCTACGGGTACCTATTATATATTATAGATTTTTGTCTCGGTCGTCCGAATATAAAATAATATACCTACACAATAAGAATAACAATATAATCCCACTAAAATATCGGTGTTTCGGCCTCGTTAACGACATTGTACGATTGCCAGCTATATAACATTTGATATAATAATTTATTATAATATTATTATGATATCATAATAATGTGACACGTGGATTTTCACGTCGTGTCATCGCCTCGCCGTCGAGATATTGTGTTCTTCGCCTATATTGTGGCATTGTGCGTGGTACGATACGTCATAATATTATTGTTATTTTCTGTCGTAATAATAAAAAAATATGTTGGAACTCGAGTCGTGGTAGATACAACGTCGATACGGCGAAGTTTTGTGTTGCCGATAAACGTTTCGGCGAATGTCCGTCCGAAAGGGAAAACGGAGCGGTTCGAAAACGGCGATCCGCAAACTGCTGTTTTCGACACGCGGACCGGTCTCGGCAGAGCGGGGCGAAAGCATTAACGCTTCGGCGTTCATTGCAAGCCGAGTGATATTATGTATTTATGCGGGCACCCACCTGTACGCAAAATAAATATTATATGTATATTATAATGCGCGCACGACTACCGTCCGGTTTTGGGCAATGTGTTCGAAAGTCAAGGCCGCGTGATAATAAGATCGCAAAAATAATTTCCCTTTTCTGCAGCAACAAGTGCGCGCCCGCGCGCGTGGGAAACGTCGCAGGTACAACTCTATAGATAAGTACCATAGAATAATATTTATGTATACACGGTATGCTGTAGGAACTACGTTAGACGAGTAAATGGTTGGCGCAAAAAAATTGCTCCGAACGATTTCGCGGAGACCACCTTGGCATTCCGAGCGTCCGACATTATAATATTATGTTGAATACAATTCTGCAGACTCCTATCAAAAAAAAGTCAACACTATTTCTATTGTTATCAGTAGCTTGGTGACTTTACTCAGATAAACAAAGTTGTTCTAGCAATATACGCACCCAACAACCCCATCAATTTCCATATACTTGTATTTAACAAACAAACATTTACGTTTTAATAAATAATTTATCCGTATGTATATACTTATTATAGGCGTTTAATTTTTTAAAGTTCACGGTAACCCTGCCACTCATCTTCATTATATAACAATGTACGATGTACCAGGTACCTATACGCATATAAAATATTTATATGGTCGCCGGGTACTGTATATCATATTAATATATTATAATGTATAAAATATCTTTTTCCATCATTTTATATAATATTATTATGTTTGAGCCGAGCATTATGTTTATGTCCCGAAAAGTCGACCTATATAGCCCCCCTCCCCCCTGATATATCAATGTATTATAAGAAATGTACCAATTGTTGGTATAAGAACGTCTGTTGGTATATTCGTATGTATAATGTATAATAATATACTTATTAGTTATTAGGTGTACAATAATATTTGGGTACAATAAACTTTGTGTTCAGCCGCGTGTGTGACTATTTCACAATATAAATTAGTATAGGTGGAATCATCATATCGTTCCTCGTCGACTCCGTGATAATTTATTAATGGTGTCGTCGTCCACTCGATGTTGTATTTTCATTTCATTAGAGGTACACCGGCCGTTGTCGAACCGTAAAACAATAATAATATTACATTATATTACATCGTTATTGTGAGGTAATAGGTGATGTTATATTGTTATTATTATTAACATTAATATTATATTATTATAATATAATTATTTTAAGCCAGTAGCTGAGCACCATGACATTCGTAATGTGCACTGTGACTAGACGTGTCTGGTGGTGGTGATGTAAATATTATGTGGAATTTCGATAATTCGTCGCCGCCGCAGGTTTTCACAACGCGAAAGCGCATAAATGGAGCGCACGCGATTTAACGCATTTTCGAGACTATATTATTATTATATACAGTTCTATACACTCGCCTAGATATATTATTATTATTAAACAGGTAGCATACCAGTTAGCGATTTTTCCGATTGAAGGTACTTATAATATTATTATAATCGCCAGAATTGCCGCTGCAGAACATCGACAAATACTACAGTGCACACTCGTATGATATATCGAATAATCGATATTATTTCCGTCTAAAAACTGCAACTTTACAGACGTTTTGCTTTCCCACTGACAAACCTAGTATATTATATTATATCATTATTATTATATCTACGTCTTGTCTCGGTTAAAATGTCCGTTCGGTTCCGAAGTGTCCGCGTCATATCTTTATGCGCACCAAGCGGCGGCGTTAAGATCGCGCAATTTTTTTCACCACGGCTATGTTTTTTCTTACACAATTTATATCCTTAACTCGAGTAGTCGCATTCCGATTGTCTGGACCTCCATATTGGGAATCACGGGGGAGGCAAAAACGTCGTCTCTCGGAACGTATAGTTCCGTCAATATTTTTACGACACAAAGCTCTATAGCAGATATGATCCGAATCCGTACAAAAACGGCCGACACAATAATACTCGTTTGTTTGTTCTTTCATATATTTATAGCTCTAGATTATTATTGTTATTTATATATTATATATATTTTTTTTTTGCTTTTAGATGCGCGACGGCGTGAAAACTCTTTTCTATATAATATACAACAACTATACCATTTTCTTATTTGCCATCGACACACGTCATTACAAACGTGTCCGTCCGTCCGTTTAAGTGCATTATGATTACACTGTTATGGACTAAAATATTATTATATATATTATGAGGATCATCTCCCCTACTCACGGACCATGTTGGATGCTTTCGCCCAATTTACCTTTGATCCGTTTTGTTGTCTTGTAATACATTTTTTTTTATTTGTTCAAAATAGGTCCTTGGTCATGCCATATAGGTATATTTTTTTCAAACACCGTTTTATTGCTCTCGAAACATAATATTTGCCCGAAACGTCATCGTTGATATAATCATCGTAGACCGTTCTACAGTATAATATTTGTGTTATTTACGACGTTAATTTATAAGTTCAAAATGAAGTAGGTTCTATCCTTCGCATTGATATCTCTAATCGTACTAGGAAGATTGAAAGTATTATTCTACATCTGATCTAAGCAGTAACCCGAGAGGTGATAATAATATTACAGATTATGCGTAGACTGTAGGTAATAGGTATATTATATGCATTTCGATCAAATCACATACAGTGTATGGATAAAATATAAATTATGTAATTGTAATGCAGACTGCAGTAATTATCTACCAAATTTTACGAAAATTGGAAAACCATGAAACTCGGAGTTTCTCTGCTGATTATTCAAAACACTATTGCACCTACATAGATCCATTACTCAATGTCAAGGACAACATAACAGAGAAAACGACCAATTTCAATTCATAACGTTGGATCGCATTCGCAATCCTTTGGCACTAATATTCATTATTACATTGCCATTGTATAATAATAACTAATATCATACATCCATACCCGACTTTTTGTTCCATCTCTTTAAGCTGTAAAAATTTAATAAATCAACTGACATTCAATATGTATTTTTTTAAATAAACTATGATTTATTTTCTTCCATAACATGCTCTGGGCGCTGTCAATTAATAAAACATCATGCATCTTGTCATCGACTTGAGTCAAATATTATATAGGTATAGACGTATAGATACTTATTATAATACCTACGCTTGTGTGCAATATAATAATATTATATTTGTATGGGTTTATTAATTTTTTTTATAAGTTTGTAATTTTACTCTTTGAAAATAATATAATATACCTACATATAATACGTTTACGCGTCGCGTATTCTAATATTGTCATTATTGTATTTAATAAGGGTGATAATCATACGTTAGCATGGTATAGCGTCAATACAAACTACTGCGGTATTGTTTTTTTTTGTTTTACCATCTGTCGTCAACCATAAAACATCTTTTCAAATTAAATTTAAAAAAAAATAAAAGCCACATACACGATACCTATGTTATAGGTCTTGATGAATCCGTTTAAACGTACATGGGTAGGTACCAGAAAACCATAAAACATACGTGTATGTAGAGGTTACAGTCGGCTGCGTATTTATTCATTCCTTCTTTTTAAAACCATCGTGTCGTGCACACCAAACAATTAGTAAAGTCAAAATTACAAAACGACGTTTCGTGAGCGCAGGACGTCCCCGAACTCGCGCTGCTGTGTTATAACTTATAAGTTATAACAATATAGTAGTGAGTGGTTAGGCTATATAGGTTCATAGAGCACCGTTTATTCTGTGGAAATGAAAACAAAAGCGGTGTACACCTGTGTATTGAGAACGGCTCGGCGGCGGTTAGGTAAACACGGCCTATTTCCGATATAATATATCGTATTGCACTGTACGCGCATTATTAATCTGGCAATTCGTATTGAATGTCAAACCGTGTACTGATGTGTACGTGCGCATGTGTATTATACTGTATTAGGTATAATATATTATTATTATTATTCTCTCGTCCACCGACGTTCACGGTCTGACATCGTACCTTCCAATACGTTTATTGTGTGTATAAATGTATAATATTCCACTAACGGGGCGAAAACGTTTCGAATCATGCGCGCAAACGGTTGCAATAATATAGTTCTATCGATATGTATATAATATTATATAGTAGGTACATATTATTATACTGTTGTTGAATCGACAAAACGCTGACCCACATAATATCATCGCGTACACAGTACACATACACACTCACGCACACACACACATACGCACACACACTTGCTCGATTCCGATTTCCGTGGGAACTATAAGTTATCGAGACCGATTCATCGACGAATCGGATTTGTCGCGACGTAATTACGAATACGACAGCTGATGCAACGCGACATAGGGGCGCGAAAACAGACGTCCGCAAAGAATTACCACTCAAGTCTCAAAGTCTCTACGAGCTAGGTACTGTATCATCAGATTTTAGTTAAGTATACAAAAATCAAACGCGTTCTGACCGCAATACACAACATTACTATTTTATTGTTGTCATGATGTCATAATATTGTATCGTACTCCGCGGCTAATCGACCCGCGTAAATGCGTAATTATTATCAACATCGCGAACCGCCAATTCAGTTTGCGTCATTGACAATTACCTATATAAAATTATTATACATACATTTATATCCCACATGAAGCGCATATTATACAATGAGAGAACAATAATAATTAGTGTAAATATTAACCACTCATTAACGAGACATGTCATTGTTAATTGTTATCACACCGAATAATATTATGATGCCGGCGGGCGTTTTTGGCTCGACTGGCCACTAGTGCTGTCGACCAGGGCAACACCGGAAAATTACATTATTATTATGGAAACGTGTCAGTCGCGCAACTGCAGAAACGATATGGTGGAATATCTTCAAAATCGATATCGGATATTAAAATAATATTTTCATCGTGCTATACCTACGTTTTATTATACGGCATCACTAACATAAATTATCGTGACATAAAATGTGGAAAAACATTAACTGCGACGGGATATCTTGTGTATTCGTGAGGTTGAATCACTGGTGGTTTGAAAGTGTTATATATTTAGTGGTGAAAAACTCATAGACACCCATCCCATCCACCCCATCTAATTTGTAGTTGAGTTTAATTTATGTTTTAAAAGTAACTATTAACTGATAACTGATTAAATTTCAACCACAATTTATTATCATTGATTAATTTATTAATATTTGCAGTCACTAGTTTAATAGACCACCTACCCCTCGCTACATTGAATCGCACCAAAAATTGTATAGATACTCAAACCACCTATGGGTGGAATTATAAGACTACCACGTCGGACGAACTGCCTGTCGTAGGGCAGAAATAAAATGGTCATTGTAAAAAAGTATCTCTCGCGAAGAATTATTTCTCTTGCACTTCTCTGAGACTATTGCCTGTACGCAGAACACAAACACGCGTGCATAAAACGATGCACCTCGTTTCGGTCCGGAGACTTCTTAGACTATAACTATACGGTTGCGCAACATCTCCTATACACCTACCTACCTAGAGTCAGCAGCGCCGGAGATCGTGTTTCCATCGTCTCGACCAAGGTATACCAGCTATATAACATAACCGTATAGGTATATACATAGATCGCATGTCTTGTGAATCTCTTTCCCTCGCTTCGAAACTGTAACACGCGGGGCGCATCGAGCCGTTTAAATAATCGAATAACAACAACAACAACAACAAAAACCGTTGTACACAATATGTATATAATACTATAATATGCACATAATATATTATTATTTATTACACACGTCATCGCACGTATAGTGTGTATACTTATAATATTATTATATATTATAATATATATATAACTGCCATTAAAACGACATTAACTCCACGGCGGAGGTGGCGTGTGTGTGTGTGTATAAGACATAGTGACTTCTGACTATCGAATGGAAAGTAAGGTAAAGTAAAAAAAAAAAACACAAAATTGCACCGACCACGACTACTTGTACTACACACTACATAATAATAATAATAAATTATTTATATAAAGCACTAAAGCGGTGTGTGACTTCTGTGGTGCATGCGTTGTCGTCGTCATTATAACATGTGACGGAGATTTTCGCATAGTCGTCGACGTAATTGCCGTTTATTCGGAGCAATTTACATGTTTCTTCTGTTATGTGCGCGCTCGCGAACGTGTGTGTTTGTTATAGGTATATATACGTGTATACTGTATATATATACATATTACATTATACATTATTATATCTATATACATAGGCATTTAACGTTCCCATAGTTCACGATTGGTCTCGGTCTGTCACGGCGTTAAATTCTCTACGCGTATGTGTGACCCACATCGGCGGGCGCGCATCGGCTTTCGGGCGCGAGCATCGCTGGACGAAACGAGTCAAAGCCGCGACGTCAGCCCCCCTCCTCGTCCAACAGACCAGGGTGTATGATAGTACTGTGATTATTAAAATCCGTGGGAAATTACGATAAGTAATAATAATAATAATAATAATTTTGTAGTGTGTGGATATATGTCTATGTTCTATATTGATTATACCGGTTGCTATTATAATATTATACCTGAGTATTATAATATCACGGTCGGGAAATCGTGTCCAATCGGCGGGCGCACGCATCACGCGGTCTTCGAACGTTTATTGAGCCACCACCGCGCCGCCGATATGATAATTCCATTAGGTATTTGACATTATATTAATAATAAATAATAGCCGTACACGTTCGACAAGCTTGAGAGAAGAAGCGCTCGAATCGGATAATATAATAATAATATGTTACCTACCCACAGTAATAATATAAGAAAAATAGTTCCGTCGAAGTGATGTTCCATCTTCCATGCACAAAAAAAAGTTTTAATTCGCATATCGTCCGTCACGCGTATGTGTATACGTACGAGTCTCGACGAGTACGAGAAAGTTTTGTATTTATTATTATTTTCAATAATTCAGTCAGTAGGTTATCGTAAATGAAAACTGGTAATTTCACATTATGTAAGCCTGATAAAACTCATCGACACATGTATTGAATACTAAAACGAATTTGAAAATTATTATTTTATGCACTTTCATTCAATCGTCGCGACAAATATGCCGATTAACCCGTCTCGAGTGTCGCAATCAGTTTGATCGCAAACCTTTTCGTTACCGTGTAATACCATGAAAATATAAACATATTATATTACATAGGTACTGCAGAGGTAGCTACGTAGTTGCCACTCGGGAAAGTAAAAATGTGTGCCTTTATGTGCACGTAACCTTTAAATTTTTTATCCGCGGGATCGATGTAGTTACAAACGAAATTTAGTGGTTTGTTTTGGACAACAAAATAAAATATAAAAATCCAACCAGGGGAGGATCTACAATTTTGTGTACAAAAACTGCAGGGACACGTTTAAAAATACTAACGCGTATAATATTCTTGAAAATATGTGAGTCCGACGGGAGGGGGTCGCAAATCGAACCACAGCCCACTCTGTTCCTCCCAATTGCAGACCGATTATAATTTCCCTAATTAATTATTACGTAGGTATAATAATTGATATTATACTCGTTACCCACACTTATTTATAGCGTTATGTTACATTATTTTGTATACATGCGTGAAGTGTATGTTTAATATACGGTACAGCACGGAATGTTTTTTTTTTATATAATATATTCACATAAACGACGTAAAGACACAAGCTGCACTATCTATAGTGCCGTCCGATCTTAATCGTAATAATTATATGATTTATTTCGTTTTTCTCGGCAATTATAGTACTACACTGTGTAACACTGTAACGTATAGTCCACCGGCTTCAGTGAGTAAGAAAACACTTAGGTAGACTTTTTTCCGGTAAACACTCCAGAATTGCGGACCGGAAGGACGTCGCTTATGGACGGCATATTTTCTAAATAGTTAACACATGTAAAACCTTATACGTAATATAATATTAATTAGACACTGGCCCGGTGTGTATATAGAGGCACCTGCGTGCGCCATGAAAACGAGAACGAAACAAATTATTGCGATGGTTAGGAATTTCCGTATTTATCGTTTTCAAAGCGCGTTCATCTCTTGGAACTTAGATGACGATCAATTCACTGAGTATAATTATAATGATAATATTATTGTAATCGATGACCGGATTAACAGCGTTCTATTATTGTTTTTAGGTAAATATTGGGTTAATACCTATTATACACCGTATCAGTGTGTCTGTTGCCTCTCCGCTTTTACATTACAAACACACTCTCGATGTTATGTATAGTATTGTACACATAATGTATTAATTATATTATAATGAATAATTGTATAATATTTTTCCTTAGTATAAATGTACCTAGTACTTTTCCGCGACAAGCGTGCCCATGGCGAATATCAACATAAACTATAATACAAATATACCAGCAGCTATATAATATAGACCTTGTGCGTACACCCGTCGCCGTCGTCTCCCCTGGGCTGAAAGGAGAGTATATTATAATATTATAAACAAGCTCGACATTGAGTGCGGCATAGGCAAATCTGAGGAATCTGAGGACGTCGACGGGCAGCTTCGTATATAAAAATATTTAATGCACAGTTCTGCGGTGAACACGACTTACGTGATCGAAAGTGTCTGGTTGGAATAATAATAAAAAAAACGACATCGAAACTGCAACGTTATATTTTAAATCTACATTATTCGAGCACCTGTATTATTCATATTATAATATATAGTTTACAGTACTCGCACAAATGTGCGGACGATGTGGTTTTGCGGGTATCGACTATATCGAGTAGAGCAGCAGAAACGTATATAGCTTATAATTTTGTAGGTATATACAAAATGAAAAATAGGAAATGCCGGATGTCGAAATCACAGCGTTTGAGATCGGTATTAGATAAGAAATAACAATAATAAAAACCAAACACTTCCGAAGACCCATTCTTTTATTTTTTTTGTCATCGTAATAGGTAGTATACACTTAGGTTTTATGTTGATTCATATTTTTAACTCGAGTTATAGGACGTTTCCTAGTCTTTTCAGAAGTATATCGTTTCCAATTTTTATGCACACCATACCGCTACTGGTTATACATAGTATTTATTTTAACTGTCACCGGATACCGTTGTTATAAATCAAAATATTTATGCCCACCGCGGCTCCGCGCATTTGTTACCCGATACGTTTAGTAATTTCCAACCATCGGGTGGTTACGACATAATTGAACACACACAGTGATAATTCACCGTAATTCAAATTAAATAATATAATATAAGTAAACAATAAAGTATACATAAAGTAAAAAAACTATGTATCAAATATCTTTATGTTACAAAATACGTATTTAAATTTCCATAAACATTTTTTTTAAATGTTAAAAAAATAATGGAAATAGTCAAAATAATTAAAATTATAAGCAAAATGACGCAAATATACATGCAATGACATAACAAATTATCTAAACAACGCATCGTTGGTGGTAGAGCATCTACCTAATTATTTTTTTGAGGTAGGTACTATATGGGCTATACCTACACCATTAAATGTTTGGATTTTAAACACTAATTTCGAATCTACTTATTTTGGGTATATAGGTTAATATGAAATAACGAATTCGTTCAAAATATTATATTTAAAACGTGTTTTTATTTAGCTACTCTCATTAGTTGTTATTGATTTAGTATAATGTATAGGACATTATAGGATCTACCTATAAATTAATTATCAAAATTATTATTTACCTGTTGATATTATAAGGGTTTATTACATTAGCCCTCGCGGTGTCCTCATCAGCAGTAATAATCACTGTATGTCATAATATTTCAAAAACTATATTCCATCCGAGGCGGCGATCACCGAGCACTGTTCATCTGTGTATTCTTAAGACGTGAAAAATTAAAATGATGAAAAAAAAAAAATTAAATACCAATAAAAATTTGGACACAATTGGTAATGAAATTATAGTTTATTGAAACACCACGCACTCCAATAATATTAGATATTATCCAACCGATTATTATTTGTTAACAATAAAACACGCGAACGGAACAATAACAACGATACTATGATTCTGCATGCACTATAATATACCTCTATACGATTATCTCAAGCCGCACTGGGTGATTGCACGCGGGTCGACACCTGTACGAAAACTGAGCTCGTCTCTGGCGGTTCTTTCACTCGCCGCCGTCGCAGTGCCGGCACTCTCTCCCGGCGCAACCTGTTCCGCGCGCGCCACACGGCGACGATTATTTATTTGCATTCGATTCCAAGCGGACGGATGGACGGCCGGCGGGCGCTTAAGAAAGGATTACGCGCCCATTAATAGCGTTGAATTCTTCACCGTTCTAACTTATATCGGTTGAAAACGACCAAAGAGTCATCAGAGATTAGACCTTTTTTATTTGTACATGATTACCTATACTATTAGTTTATTACAAATCAAAAAAAAATACGGATCTATGGTCTTCGATTGGGCCCCGAGGATTCGTAAAAACTACCTGCGGGTATATTTGTTTTATAAAGTTTTTTTAAATAGCCAACATAATTACAGAGCAACTATAGAATGGAGAAGTTGGATATCGGGGGGTTGATATTTATGGATATTTATAAGGAAGGGCAATGAAATAATATGTGGCTAAGGTCACACGTGAAACGGTTTTGATGAAAAGTAGGTACATAATGGGAAGTTATATTGAGAGCAAGAAGATAGTAGTAGTGGTGAGGTAGAAGATTACGACCAATGCTTAGACGGAAGAAGGAAAAGATAAGAAATGTGATGGACGCAGGGAAATTTATGAGAATATTCAACTGCGTCAATATCAATATTTATTGATGACAATCGAAAATTGTAATTTGCTTATTCGATAACAAAATATTGGTTATGAAAATTGTATTACATCTGATATCGTTGTTATTAGTGTCTAGTACCTACTCTTTAAAGATCACTCCTATGCTATGATAAATTATTTTCTCCTATAACTTCTAAATAAAGTAGGTACCTATAACATTAAGAATTTAAAAATAGAAAATAATTTTAATTTATTTTAGTTCCAACTTAAGATTATATAATATTTTAAAAGTATATTTATTTCAAAATCTATTAAAATACACCTTAATATAATGCACGCTGTGTTGAAAGAATTACTCTATGAATAGCATAATATAGGTATCTACTAACATAATATTTTTTCTCGTAAAAATCATTTGGTTAGTCGAAAAACTTAAATAATAATAATTATTGTTTTTGAATAAATTCAAATGAGTTTATTAACGATTATCTCTTAATCTAAATCAAATTTACCCAATGATTCTATGCGTGCCTTAATTATGTTTTACTCACACAGACTTATTATCGATTTAAAATCCATATACGCATCTGTCAAGGTATAAAAAAAAAATCCAATTGCATTTCTTACCTACTGTAGTAGTCATGGCCCGCAAACTCTTTAAACTGAATTTTATTTGTTCAATCAAATTTTCCAGTTGAATTAACTTCCGCTTTGCAATAATATACACTATTTAGTTTTCTGCGTTTCACTGTGTATAAAAACATTGTTGATGACCGATACTAACTGTATCTAATTTAATGTTTTGTTTTTCGCCATTGGTTCATTAATTTATTTGTTCTTACTTACTTCACGCTTGATTATATATCTATATATAGTATATAATATAACCTATGCATTAAAGCATACTTATTAATACTTTTTATTTTAATTTTTTTCAACATGTATAATCAAAATTTATCATAAAACAACATGCACCTTTATTTTGGATAATACCTATGTTTTTTTTCGAATCCAAAATACATAGGTACATGCATTTGCATTAAAACAGTTAATACCTATATGTATGACAAAATATAAAATTTATTTACAATGTATAATTTATTATATTCGATATTAATTGCCAGTGTATTCTTTTCTGATATATTATATTATCATTATAGTCTTCCTGTAACCGGTTAACCGGATCTAGAAATATATACTGATTACAGTGTGTGTGGTAGAATAAATATCAGTCTAAAAATAGCTTAAATTTAATTGATCAATAAAAACACGAGAACCCAATAATATCAACATCAAAATTATCAAATATACGACTTCTATCACAAAAAATGTTCCAGGTACTACACAGTTTTAAAAAGACAGGTGTGTAGAATAGTATTACAAATTAACTACTGAATAGGTTAGGTTAAATGTTGTTAAATTTTTCGCCAAATATCCATTTTAATTTTCCAGCCTTGATGTACCTAATATTCAATAATTTATTTATGTATATATTATGATTTATGGTGAATTGTGTTTGAGTGTTATTGTTATTGGTGTTATTTTATAAATTATAAACCATTAATAATTTATCACACAGTTTGACCCAACTTTTATCTGATGATTGTGATGTGAAAGTAATTAATATTTTGATTATTTTTTAACCAGACATTTGGAGATTTTATATTTACAGATCAATCAAGAGCAAATGATTCACTGCAGTTGACTGGTTTCGTGAAACAGCGAATTACTAATTATTGTTATTTGAATGATGTGAAATGAAATATTTTAAAAAATTACGAAAAAAAAGTAAAAACGATGTAAATAATAAGTATTATTTATATTGCAAGTCCTACAACAGTTACTATATAAGTACAAAATAATAATATAAAACATATATTTTACCAGTTTTACGTTTTATATTTTTAGTTACATATTATGGTAGTGGTTCAAATAGTGACAATTGATATTATACGAGGTTTCGAATGTCCCCTATTTTCCTGCGGTATAGACTTTTCCTCGGCCGAGTACGCGGAAATATTTGTTTAACTGTTTGGACTGCTGCCCACTATACAGTTCAATTGTTCGAGCAGCCAAGGCACGGTCAGTATCAATGTCATCGAATAAAACGCATAGCTACTGACCGACATTGTCATGGACGTCCGCGATATACATAATATAATAATATGTGTGTTTACTATGTTTATTGTCTTTTAGCGGTTCAGTAATAGTGCGAACGATATCGTTTATCCTTCTTCACTATACGTACTTATAATAATATTGTCATCGCGTTTTTTCGTGGGAAGTAAGTTCACTGTTTGGCAGAAGATCAAGTAGGCACCTATATATAATTGCATTGTCAGTATCTAGATATACCAGGCCTCACGATATAGGTTTACTATTAAATAAATCTTGCTGAGACGCGTTCAAAAAAATTTTAAATCCTAAAACTATCAATAGTTTTCTATTTTTTATTTCCTCCTTCGATTCACCGGTGAGTTAATATCGAGTGATCGATTTCATTAAAACTCAACGGAAGTTTGTTTTCCGAAGCTCTACAGACCGTTAAATTATCGTTTCATTTACTATGCAGTAAATATTATATACCGTTATTGTACAGAACAAATCTCCTTCATTGATATTCCAGACTACAGCTAAATAATGATGAAAAATGTTCAAAATTTCTTTTAAATTTTTATATTTCATATCCGATATCTTTGATAATTATCTATGACTTTGTGTTAACACTTTTACTATCTATTATAATTTAGGTATAATACTAAAATATAATATATTAATATTTAATATCGATTTTAATGCGTTATAAAGACATTTGTGATGAAAATTAAATCCATGTATCTGAAGACTGAAATATCAGTTGGATTAATGAATTTATTCTATCTATCCATCTTTTATATTAACAAAGTGTAATGTGTGTGTTGTGTGTGTGTGCAACGGACGTTCTTACAATGTCCGGTAAAGTGTCGGTTAACACTAACCGAATGATAACAGATTTTTTATTACCGGTTGAACTCGGCTAGTTAAGTGTCGGTAGACATCATTCCATTCCATTTGACACAGAAGTAATATGACATCTTTGAATAATTTTTGTTTGTATAGGATTATACCTATACCTCGAGATCATACAATCTTTTTTTTAATTTTTTAATTTTTTATATATAAAATCTGTAAAGCTTTATTTACTATAAGAATATGTCCTAAGATAAACATGACATGAGTTACATGAAAAAAGAAGTAACCCAGCCATTACACTTTATATTTTATGTTATGTTTTTGTTATATTAGTATTATATATTTTTTACTTTTTTATAAAGGATTAGGTATTTAGGTCACTGCACCATCTTCCCTTTGAGGGTTTCCAGGTATTGAGTCTTAGTCAAGTGCTAAGATTAGTGGGTTAGGCCGTCAGGGTGATTTTTTAGTCGTGAACGATGACGTAGTGTATATACAATGGAGGACATTTCTCAGACAGTTTCAGACACATTTCAGTGTGAAGTGTGTGATTAGCGGTTATACAATCAAACAATTAAATTATATTTTCATTATTGAATAGTAGATTATAGCAGTGACTCTCCCCTTTCTAAAGTGTCGAGGACCCTCTTCTTTCCGAGACACCTAAAAATATTTTTTATATCTACATGCGCATCACCTACGTGTGACTTTGTGAGTATGCTTAAAAACAGTTTACTATACGTATACATACCTACAAAGTGCAAAGAGGTTGAAATGGACAAAATGGTCAAAGGTTGAAAATACTGCAGGGTTATATTGCTAATTTACAAATTCTAAGATCATAATTTCGTCAGGCTGGTAAAAAAAAATTATTTTAAATCCGGAGAAAAGGTTGAATACAGCCAATTCAGGTTTACAAAATGTGGGTTATTTTGATTTAAAATATTCGGATATGATCTATAACACTTAATGGACGAAGACGGTGAACAGTCCGAAAATTTGCCATTTTTCGCAAATAGAAGTACCTATATTGTAATTTGTATTATTATTTATTATTATAAGCAAATAACGCAAATAAGCAAATAGGCATACAAGTTACATTATGAACATCGCTGTGGATCATGTTTATCTTACCTCGATAGTGAAACAAGTAGTATTTTCCAAATTTGTGTTAGTACCGTTTATTATCGTACACTGGCCGGGGAAGTTTTTGTAGGAGTGGTTAATCAATAAATACCTAAATAACAAAATAAACACGGTCTGTTCAGAACACTTACCTATATATATGATCATTGATCATCGATAATATTATAATATGCTTACAAATACAGCATCTTAAAAGGTGCCTATATACATAATTATATTATATTTATGTTTAGGTACACGTCGTGTCGTGTAGCTATATACATTATTACCATTATTAAACGATTCGCATTTACAGGCAGCCGTCGTACGACGAAGGCGGTGTTAATGCGATATCGGTACATATAATATTATGTATATATAAATTATACAGGGAGGTATTCAATGTATCGTGTACCGGACAATATATTATATGAAAAAATATGTGGAACTTTAATTTATTCACAAACTTTTAAAAACCTAACTGTAATTAGACATTTTTCCATGGCGTCCTAGGATTCGTACCTACTTGAAATTAAAATGTCTTGGATTTTTTTAGATTTGACTGGTGAACGATAAAAATAATCACCCTGTATACACTCGCGGTATGTGCGGTATGTTATAATAATAAATAATATGTTCATTATATACGTATACAGGTATACCAGCGTCACATTATGTTGTATTGCGCGTGTTAGCTCCGGACCGAAAGGAGTTTGGACGCGACCGGTAATGGAATCATCAACGTCCACATTCCTGCGAGACTGCAGCAGCCACAGCAGTCGACTTTGTGTCGGCGAGATGCATGTGTATAGATATTAGATATATAGGAGCCAGTGCAGCACACTATATCGTATTAAATATACATGTCCGTACCATATTATTCTTAATGAGATGTATACTCTCGTCCGGGCATGCATCATCCGTCGACGTCCGCACTAGTACTAAAATCGATTTCCAGCAAAAATTCCTTTTTCGAGTATATTTCCCAATCCATTGACCATTATAAAATATCCCCCCTACTATTTTCGGAGTCTACAGTCCATTCATATTATTAAGACTTTCGAGTCATTAATCATCCACTTGAATCATAATATCATAATGATCTAGCAGTGATACGGACAAGTACGTACAATGTATATTATTAATTATAAAAGCGATTGAATTTGGTCGAACCCAACTTTGACGTCAAATTTTCACTCATAGATACACCTATAGGTAATTTCATTTTTTTCCCTCCATATATTCACTCATTTTATAGATATTTTTGTGTCGTGTAATCTTCACAAATATAATATTATTATTGCCATGATTATCATAATATACATCGCACGTTTGGCCGCGTAATATTAGGTCTATAGTCTTTGCGCGCACCCTCTTCTGCTGCCGATTATCGTCATTATTATTACATTTTTTACAAATCCTGAGGGCTTTTTGTATACCAATACCTATATAATATCCATAGAAGCCTAGACGCACGTTCCACCGATGGTTCCCGATGGATCGGTATCGTTGATCAAATTATTATAAATCATCGGTAAGCCTCAATTGACGCGTGCGTAAAAATAATACCCTGGATACATCGCGGTATGTGCGGTATTTATAATAATAAATACATCGTGTTCATGTAATTATACGTATACAGGTTATATAGCGTCACATATGTTGTATTGGCTCATTAATCCACGAAAGGAATTTGGACGCGACCGGTAATGGAATCATCAACGTCCACATTCCTGCGAGACTGCAGCAGCCACAGCAGTCGACTTTGTGTCGGCGAGATGCATGTGTATAGATATTAGATATATAGGAGCCAGTGCAGCACACTATATCGTATTAAATATACATGTCCGTACCATATTATTCTTAATGAGATGTATACTCTCGTCCGGGCATGCATCATCCGTCGACGTCCGCACTAGTACTAAAATCGATTTCCAGCAAAAATTCCTTTTTCGAGTATATTTCCCAATCCATTGACCATTATAAAATATCCCCCCTACTATTTTCGGAGTCTACAGTCCATTCATATTATTAAGACTTTCGAGTCATTAATCATCCACTTGAATCATAATATCATAATGATCTAGCAGTGATACGGACAAGTACGTACAATGTATATTATTAATTATAAAAGCGATTGAATTTGGTCGAACCCAACTTTGACGTCAAATTTTCACTCATAGATACACCTATAGGTAATTTCATTTTTTTCCCTCCATATATTCACTCATTTTATAGATATTTTTGTGTCGTGTAATCTTCACAAATATAATATTATTATTGCCATGATTATCATAATATACATCGCACGTTTGGCCGCGTAATATTAGGTCTATAGTCTTTGCGCGCACCCTCTTCTGCTGCCGATTATCGTCATTATTATTACATTTTTTACAAATCCTGAGGGCTTTTTGTATACCAATACCTATTATAATATCCATAGAACGCCCTAGACGCACGTTCCACCGATGGTTCCCGATGGATCGGTATCGTTGATCAAATTATTTATAAAATCATCGGTAAGCCTCAAAATTTGCGTGCGTACGATTGACGACCGTGGAAAATCGTTTTGATCGAAATCGATATTATATACAAATGGGTACATCGTGTCCATGTAATATGCACGTAAACCGCACGTTTTATATAAAACCCATACCTCGCTGTTGGGTCTCATTAATACGTCATTACGATTTACGATATACTTGCATCTATATCTGATATATTTATACCAAAAAATTAATATTCCAACGCCAAAAGGGAAGTAACAATAATAATAAGCCGATATGGAAGTTTACGATCGTGTACCTACATACCTATTATAGCCATTAGACCTGTTACGCTCATTAATAAATGATATTTTGATTAGGGCGTATTGCCTTATTGCTTAATATATAATATGGTAAAATAATATATATGGTGTATAATAATATGGTGGAAAAAAAGTTTTGTTTCGATCAATTCATTGTGTTAGGCAGTAGGTACTTATATATTTATTTAAACCATTTCTTACGATAATTTAGTAATCTAGACTTAATACTTTGCCGAAAAGTTATGAAACTTTTTTGATTATTATATAAATTATATGTTACTTTTAAATGATTATGATTAAATAAACCAATCTTCTTTGAATATTTAACTGTTTATTGTTATTGTGTGAAAAATATTACTCAGAAACAGTTCGTTTAAAATTGAAATCATGCTCAAAATAATCTAAATTAATATAATATAAGATATTAATATATTAGATATAATATTATGGACAATTATGTGTATATAGCACTTTTACATATACAGTATTTTCCTTTGAAATTGTTAGGAAGACATTCATAATATTGTATAATATTCTATAATGGTAATATTATAATTGTCAAGTCTGATATACTATTGTAAATTTTTTTTTACTAGGTGAACTAAATTTATTTACTTATTTATTCTAATATTTTACAAATTAAAACTGAAATTTTACTAAAAGGTATCCAACATAAGTTTTAGTAAAACTGTTCGGTTATTTCTCTGAGTTTTCGGATTATAAACTCAGATAATTTCATTCAAATTATTTACTAATTAATTCGTAATAAATTATATTATTTGTTAACTTCGTAGACTAGCACATATTTTGATGTAAATTTGAAGAAAAATATTTAAAACACTCATTCTTGTTTTAATAAACCCAAAATAATTTCAAATGCCTAGTTAATACATAATAATATTATTATAGATTAGGTAAACATTGCAATTGGTGTACTTTCCCTTGAATAAGAGATCACAAATAACATAATATAATAATCGTTCTATTATATTTTCTACTACAGTACTACGTCCTGTTATAGACTATAGTTCAAACTCAATAGTAAAGTATACAATTCGAATAAATAATTGAGTAATATCGTATAATTTTGTACCACAGTTCATAATAACATAAAATATTTGAGAAATGCGTGCTAACAACTCTATAACTACATAAATTATTCCTTAAATGTTAAAGATAAATAACGATTAATTAAATATAATTGCTTATAATATGTTTTGACTTTATTATTATTAATTATTTTTGATCATACACAATATTAAGTATTCACCAAATTCTGATAAACTAGGTGTGTATAAAGATTTATTTTCAGAGATTTTAATGAATAGTTTAATTTATACAGCTACTAAGATTAGTAAATTGTACAAAATCATATTTTCCAAAAATATCTTTGTTAAAATTCTAGTCTCTATAGTTAAAAAATCACCTTGTACAGTGTACATAGTCACAAATATATTATATTATAGTAACTACTCATGTTCTATACATCAAATTATATAAAACATATAGATATTGTAATATATACGTAAAATGGATTTACTTATTTGTCAGATTGAAGGTCTTTTCCTTGGTCTACGGTTATTTATTATTTATGAAAGTTTGAGTACATATCGTAAACCATAACTTTCCATAGCTTTGTAAATTAATTCAACCGACAGTATAATTAAATAATTTATAAAATATAATGTTTTAGTTTTATATATATACCTCTATTATATATAATTGAATACATATTTTATATAATATTAAAAAAAAAAAAATAGTAATCCTAATGTCAAAATCAAATAATGACTCGATTGTTACAACAGGAAAAATAATTTAAACTATTACTGATTCTTTACAATATAATATTATATTTAAGTAGTTTCACTTTACGTGACCTGTCCTTTTAATAAATGCATTATTTATACTAGCTATTATAGTTAGAAGATATAAATAATTTATTATGTATATTTTAGAAATTGCAATGTCCTTTAGAACAATGTCAGACGCAAAGAAGTACGAGTGGCAGGAACCTATCTACCATTCATAATAGTTATATTATAACTTGTATACATATATAATAGTTATTAAGAATTTAATTAAACACCCAGTTACGGGTGGTGTATGATTGAAAACTATCAATCGTAAGTATAATATATATTACATAATAGCAAATATATAATAAGACATATTTTACGTAAGTATAATGTACGCACGAAGACGTTTATTAGTTCTTTTTTCGCATGTGTCAATCACCAAATATTTAAATTGTTTTATCAAAATTCAGGTATTTATTCACAAAAGCGAAAAAAAATTGTGTATTGAACGATATCCGCTCAAACAGAAAATGCATAGGAGCACTGTGAATCCTTCACTAGACAGTGGTATATAATATGTAACCTTGACCGCACGTCCCATTTTCCGCAATATTCCTAGGTAAGCATAACCGACCGGAACCGTATACTCGCGTAAACCCTGGATCATGTGGTGTCTAATTTCCGCTTTTCTTTCTTAATCCACTTTTCACGGAAGACGATACCGATTTTTATTATATACTTTTATAAAACTGAAATTTAACAGAGCCAAACGCATGTGCCTATGCATAATTTATCTCGTTTTATATTAACCCATTAACCAGATTAACGCGATATCAAACAACAACAACAACACATTTTTAACTCGCACACTCTACAGCTATAGTGTACGCCAGTACACCTCTACAAAAAAATTTGATCGTGATTAAAATTCGTTACCAAACGGTTTATAAATCACGAAAAATAAATGTTCCGAACTTGGGATAGTGCAGACATGACGTACCTAGATGTTTCGATGACCTGCTGCCCATTATTATTTTGTGGGATATACCATAATAAACGTATACCATAAACCTTCTTCAGAGTTCTGAGAATATTAGGCAATCTATGGTAAGATATAGATTTCTGTTGGTCCTATATAATACTACGTTATACACTTATACGTTTATACTATGGTTTTATATATTCACGATTGATTGCCGATCGGGCACTGAATACGACTATAATATTATAATATTATTATGCATATATCGTGCACATTGGTCGGCCGCAATTTCCCGTTGGACGTTTGTATTTGTGTTGACAGTTTGGCGCGGTAGTACGGTAAAACACAACGGCTCACCCTGTATACAATTTAATTATTGGAGCAGCGTGCAGGCTGAATATTGTCGATGGTCCGCGAACGGAGGGCGAATCGTGAACGTCGAGAAAACAAAAATATTATTCTATTCATCGAGTGCCTACGAGTGATGATTATCGGAGCGTTGTTAATTAAAAAAACAAAAATAAATAAAATACAATTTTTAGTACCTAATATAATAAATAAAGCCCGACGGACTCGAGAGTATAATATAATACTGACCGCCCTACCTATATAATGTATACCGCGTGCGTTTATGATTATAATTATTATTTTGTCGGTATACGACGCCCGTTATTATCTCAAGATTGAGATCGTATACACAACACAATATTATAATATTATTATTATTATTAAACACTGCAGATGTATACCTACTACCCATACTGAGTATACTATATAGTTATAGTATGTACAACGATAATCCTCGGCGAATAACATCGTTCAATATAGATACTTAACTATATGTAGGTACATCAGCAGTGGCGAGCAACGGTACCTATATATTATACTCGGGGAGTGGGTGGAAAAAAAAAGTGACTGAATTCTGTACCTATAGGTGCGTATTTCAATGTATAGATTATTATGTGGGTACGTGTGAGAATCGTTAGTTGGTACTTATTTCGCCTGTATATAATAATATGTATTATAATATATAAACGGTGCGATCCATTCCACTAATTTTCTTAGACAGTTTATGCGTTTTTTTAAAGAAGAAATGTTTTATATGATTTTTAACTGGATGGTATCTTACATAATGGCGGATATATCATAATACTATTATTAATACATATTATTACTTATCTATACATCTATAATTTAATGATCGGGAGCCTGGTGATGCTCGGTGGATGGCCTCAGTCACTAACGTGTTCTGAGGTCAAGCATCGGCCAACGTCTCTAGTTTCCGGATATGTGTGATAACCCGGGTTTTTACTGACAAATCCTCGCCCCACACATACACATGTACCGTATACTCATTACTAAACCAACCGTAACCCCTACAAAAAATACTAATGGCCATATATTCCGATGCTTAATATCAATAGAAAAAAAAATATCATGATTGGATATCGATTATCGAATAAATAGTTTTTGATTTATATAGGTATGCGATACCTGATAACTAAAGACCGGATTTTGCATAAAATGCGTGTTGCTTTTTTCAACGTCATATTATTATACATGCAGTCAATGAGTGTTCATAAATCATTACTTGATTAATTAAAAATAAAAAACGATTATAGATATGTTTATATATCAAATATTTTACGTTTCAAATAATTAAATTGATCGTACTTACTAAAATGTTATTTACTTGGTTTGCAATCTATTAATGACTAAAAATTTAATTTAAATTTAATAAATTATAATTTTGTGCTGCGTATCTGTGCTATATTATACATTTTACTATTTGTTTATAAATATTTTAATAAAATTAATAAATAACTAACACTGCAGAATTAAAATTAAATAAAAATTGAAATTTAACTATACATGTTTTGTATTCTTTTCTTGCATATTTTGACTTTTTTAGTGTATGTTTGCATGCGTATTTTACAATTTATATTTTATACTTTTTTTCAACCATTTTAAGTAGTAATAACAAACCATATTTTTCAATATTTGATATATTAATTAATACATCGACATTTTTAGAAAAATATTCAGTTACTCTAGTTAAAAAAGAGGGCTTTCACACAAAACCTTTAAACGCGATTATCTAGAAAAAAAATAACAGCAACAAAATTACATTTAATCGGTGTAGTGGTATATCTACTTGAAAGTTGAAACCTATCTTGAAAAACTATATAGGTACTTATAAAAAACTTTATTAAAAAAAAAAAAATTACTTTGAAAATGTAGCGTAGCCAGTTGAATGGTTCATTCCATATTATATTATCATATAATCTGCATAATACGTTATATTATTATCTGTCTGATGTGCGTCTTGTAAAAATAATATTTTGATTTTTGTATTTTGTTGTCTACTTCGTTATCCACGCGTATGTAACACATGGGTCACCGTACACACCTGTAGGAGTCGTCCGCATGATCTTCATCAAGGGCTAGGTCGTCCTACTTGAGATGATTATCGTCGGTGTATATAATATAATAATAATAATATATGTATTCACCGGGTTAATAGGGTTAAACGTGGTCGTGGCAACAATGAGCGTAGCTAATGCGAAGATTGGCTTTATAAGCGATATCAACGCGAACGCTCTGTAGCGCGGCGAGTGCAGGCTTTTGTTGTATTTCCGACCGCGTACCTATCTATATAATATTATATATTGTATACACGGAGACGACACTTTTTCTCTTTCATTTCGTCGCCTTTATTGTTAAAATATTATTTGATAATGTATATATTTTTCTTTTCGATTTCGTCAATAGTAAATAATAATAATAGTAAGTTATTGTTGTCTGCAGTTGGCTAGACGACTAGTCGACCGACAAATATTGCGTATGCTATGTATTGTAAGCAAGTGGTAACTATACTTAAAATCTCAGAAGTTCCACGAGTTAAGGTACCTATATACAGTATACACCTATATAGATATTAGTGGTGTTACCTTCTTTATATTTACCATCGTAGGACATTACCTACACGTATTACGTTTTTACAATTTTACAAATGAATAATAATTATATTATATAGTGATAATAATTGGTAGTGATTACTAATATATTATGGTAATAGTGGATAGTGAATACGGAAAGTCACAATATAAGTTGGTATTGAATAATTTAATGACTGCAGCGAACTGATAAAAGGAAACATTGTACATCTTTATAATATATAATAATATTATATAACCTAACTTATTATACAACAAATCATTGTAAACTGATATGCCTAAAAAGTATCTTTAATTTTAAGGTAATTCACATAATACTTAGGTAGTTGTTTTTATATAATTTTGTACAGTTATTGTACATTTTGTATTAAAATTGTAATTATTTTAAATAACTTATACTTATTTCATCTGTATTTATAAGATCACATCATCAGTTACTATGTAACCATTAAACTAATAAGATTTGCTTGTTTATTATGAACATTGTGATTAATATATTTACGATTTACCTAACCAAACAATAAATTATGTCATTAACTGCTGTATAGGATAATTTAACGTTTGATAATAATATTTTGTCTGAACTTAAGCTTTTAGAATTAAGATTACTATCTAAATTTATATTGGGCTCGTCTCGTTTCATAATAACAAATAAATTAACACATTCAGTCTTTTCAAAATTATTTTGTCGACAACTAATTAATGTGTATTAATAATTAGAATATACGTGTTTAGAACTATTTCGTAAGTAATTTTTTGAGAAGTTCCTTGTAAAAATCAGTCTACTACTACAACCAAATATTCTAAAAACTAGTTTAGAATTAATTTAAATTCGCAAGGCTGTACTAAACACTTAAACACGGCTATTGTGCTGATTAGTATTAGTCTCGGTGTGGATTGTAAAAATAAATCAGTGATACCTATATCGTTATAATTTTATATTATTTCTGAATTAGTGTACCTACAGCAATATTATATTTTATAAAGGCTTACAGACTACAGTATACTGACATAATATTATTATCATTGAGTTTTTATTTATTTATTTATGAAACGGGATGAGTCCAATACAAATATTGAAATTAATATTAGTTCACTGTGTTTTAGTATGAAGAAGGCGATACTGTACCGGTTCTACTAACTTAAAGTATTTAGTTATATTATAATAACACTTATTATAAGCAATTTTTTTTAGTAGTTATATTATATTTTACACGATGTTTTTAAAACTATAATACTTATATTTTTGTTCAAACTAATTAATAATTGATAATTATTAAACTAATATTTATTGGTTTTAATGAAATGTAAAATGTTCAGTTGGTCGAGTATAAAATCTATAATTTTGTCAGTAAACCACCATATTAGAGTACGATATGGGTATAATATGATTGCCCTAAAATTGTTTCATATTATAAACATGTAGAAAATATTATAATTTTTTCAACATTAGGGTCAAGAGCGTTTTTATTCCAGCAAAAAACTATTTCAATGTAAACATTTATCTTAAATCATTTTCCCGTCGTTTCAGTCATCTTAACCATGAGAAGGTTCACACAGGTCATAAACCTTAAGTGGTAATAAGTACTACAAGAAGATTCATACATGCATTACGACTAACATGAACGAATCCTTATAGTGGTTAGAATTATGCATAAATCATTTTTGAATAAATTCACTAGATAACTTTGCATAATAAACTGAAACTTCTATGCGAATATCATAAATACAATTTAGTCATTTAACTTCACAAAATGTTAGAGTATCATCATTACCACAGTATTGTGATAATGTCTAATCAAATTATGATTAAAATACGATAAAATACCATCTTTTATTTAGATTTTAGGGTAATTAATTATTAATAACATTTTGGTATTTCTTGTTTTTTATTGGCGTCAAGTTACACAGATAACACTAAAACTTGATATGCATAATGCAATATGTAATAACATACTTATAATTTATAACTATTTATAATATATTTTATATACTTAACCATTTTTGTTCTACCTATTAACTACAAAAGCAACAAGTCGAACATTTTTTTCCAATATAATTTTATGATTAATACAGCCTGCAATAATATACACGTCTAAAAATATTCCTAAAACTTAATTACTATTATTATCTATTAACCTTATAAGGGTCTCATAAAAAAATTTGTTAGTATAAAATAATGCATCATCAATGGAGTTACTAGTCCAAAAGGCGAAAAGGTTTTTTAAAAAAAAAAATGACTAAAATTTAAAAATGGTGCTCTGCTGTGACTAAGGATTTTCAATATTTTTCAAATGTCATTATAACAATATAGTATATAGGAGCATTGTACTAAATTCTCAATTATTTTTACTCAACAAATAAAGTTTTATTAACATTCATAGAAAAAAAACTAATAAAATGGGAAACTGAAAATGTCCCTAAACAGTTCAAAACATAAAAAATATTTTGAAAATTTCATCATGTATAGAAAATGCAAATATAAACAACCAGTGAAAATTTCATGTATCTACGGTCATTTGTTTTAAAGTTGCACCAAAAACTGAATTTTGACCTCCCCAATTCACCAACGATATTTACTTTCCAATCGAACAAGATACTGAAGTTGAAAATCAAAGCATTAATTCGACTACTTATCGTGTACACAGACACAAAGGTAAAAAAATAAAAAGAAACACACGTCATTGTAAAATCAATACATCCATCGTTTCACTCCGAATCTTAAATTCATTATTGTATGTTGAGAGAATTTTTCAAAAATCCATGACATTGATACAAATAACACGATTGGACAGTTGGTTATTACTTATTACTATATAACTATACAGTTTGTAAAATATGGTATTAACATCCTAATAGTACCTATCCGTTCCTTTTAGAACATGATTCATTAAGTCATTTTTAGAATAATTTATAATGTTGCATGATCCTAAATTCTAATCAAATTGATATTTTTCAATTTCATATCTATTAATTGCAGTTATAAATATGGTATTCAAAATGCGAATTGTTTTCTAAATTGTGTCAACATTAACAAAAAAATCATTAAATACATAACAATTAATATTTTTTTTATTCTTAATTTCAGTAATTCTAGGTATATAATTTTTTATCATAATATAGATTATTATTGTATTTAATTAAACTTTTAAGTAATTTAAGATATTTTTCTGAACTATGTCCCTGTACTGAATACGCATTGCGACTAATATTAGGTGATGCACAATGATATTATTAGATAATTGGCTCATTTTTCTGGACATATTATATCTACTAGGGTCTAGGGCCAACAATTTATTGTTTTCATTCTATCGACAGTTCCATCATTTGGACAATACTTATAATTATAAGTACTTTTTTATCATTCCGCTGATATGTCCTGCAACGTCCAGTAATCAAAATAAGTCCTGCGGACTGTTTAGGCGGTATTGCAATTCCATGGTTTCATTACGAGGACGCCGTACGAATGTGCGTGCTACGTGTAGGTATTACACGCGAGCGCCACAGAAACACACAAGCACACCTTATGGCTTATTGTATACATTATTATGTACTTCGCGGAAATGGTTTGTCGATAAACTCGTAAATACTACTAGCCATGTGTCATGTGTGTGTGTACCTACCGAACACACCTTTTCGAAAGCGTTCGCGCCTAGAATATAATATATTATAAGTACGTATAATGTATAATACTGGCCAATATAATATTGTATATACATGTTTTTGCCTCTTCATAATATTATACGCACGCGTATAGCGTTTTCAAAAAATAAACACGAACAAAATATAATATTTTTACATTTCTACTGCACTTTAACCGGATCCGTCCCGGATTGACTCGACAACGACGATTGGGGACACACGCGCCTATAATAATATTATATTCGCAGCGATGAAATATCACATATAGATTTTCGAAACCATTCAAACCGTTCGGTAAGCTATAGAATCCGAGAGAGAGATCGTTTGGATAACAGTATCAATGTTCAATATTTGTAATAAATTATTATAAACTATATTAAATATAAATCTTAATATTTTTGATAAAAATATAATAAATAAATTTAATTCTTAGGTTATACATGTAAGTACACAACTTTTTTAAAGAACACCTTTTATTCATAGAACAAATTATAAATGTATACAAAAATATAACATTGTCAATTCAATTATTCCATTGTTTAGCTGAGAAACTATTATGATAATATTTTAAGTCCCACTGTATAGGCAACATGTTACACATATACGTTGGTAATTTGGTATCATTTTAATATTAAAATAATTTAATATAATCGGTAATCAGTATGATGTTATATTGGGATGTGACTGATGTGAGTGTATACTGTATACGCATATAAAAGGTACTGGCGGTACTCCACAAAGTGATAATTAGCTAGGTACTTATTTATTATTAGTTATAACTTATAAGTTATAACCTATATTAATCTAGTTAATTGGGTATTTTTTTTTAGAATTATATTATTATAATAGGTAATATATTATAGATTATTTATATTTTAGATTCTAAAGAAATATTAAGGAAAAACAGGTATTTTTAATGGTGTAACTCAAAAACAAATTACTGTAGATACATGAAATGTTAACTAAATGTTTATATTAGGATTTTCTGCACACTATAACATTTTGACTTGTTGTGAGCTTTTTGTAGTTTTTTTTTTTCTATAAATGTGAATAAAAATGTATTCGTTGGGTCAAAGAGTTTGAAAATTTAATACAAAACTATTAATAAATTGTAACAATGGCAATTGAAAAAATATTAAAAATACATAGTAACAATATTTTTTTTATAAGCAATATTAAAGTTCAAATGTTGACGAAAGACGTAAAAATCACTAAAATGTGCAAATTATTTTGTGTTAGAAATTCATAAAGTTTTTATTTTTAAATCTAAGATTTTAAAATTAAACACAAGATTTCTTATAAGTTTGCCTACTTGTGTAAAAAAAAAAAATGTCTACCAGGAGTCAAATAAAATTTTTATGAGCGTTTAAGTTCAAATTTTTACAACATTGGATACTATCACTCGATTTCTCATGTAGCGATTTTCTTATTTTGTTGTAATTCAAAAACGAATAACCGTAGACACTTGCAATTTTCAACATAATATGTTTATTTTATCAATTCATATGAATTTTCAAAATGTTTTGAGATGTTTTTTCTATAAATGTCAATTAAATTTTTATTTGACTCGTTTTGAGCTGCTTACGAACATT
The DNA here is from genome assembly GCA_949089665.1 of Macrosiphum euphorbiae. Classification (NCBI taxonomy): domain Eukaryota; kingdom Metazoa; phylum Arthropoda; class Insecta; order Hemiptera; family Aphididae; genus Macrosiphum; species Macrosiphum euphorbiae. The sequence goes on along the minus strand of CARXXK010000004.1, from coordinate 23,441,360 downwards.
TTCAATTTTAGATTCTGAGCGGAGCGATGAATGTATTGGTTTTACAATGATGTGTGTTTTTATATTTTTATATTTTTTTATTTTTTACTTTTTTTTGTGTCTGTCATCACGTTTTAGGACAGTAAAAGTGCTTGGATTTTCTTCATCAGTAGCTTTTCTGATAGGAAAGTGAATCTAGTTGGTACTTTGGGGGGTCAAAAGTATAAATTTCCCAGTAGTTTTCACAAGCGCCGGGAAAAACAACATAAAAATTAAGGAAAAACGGGAATTTTTACGCAACATTGGTTTTCCAAAAAATCGATTTTGGTTATTGGTGTAACTCTAAAACAAATGAACGTATATACATGAAATTTTCACTGGTTATTTATAATTGCATTTTCTATACACGATAACATTTTCAAAATATTTTGATTTATTTTGAACTGTTTAGGGACATTTTCATTTTCCATTTTTTTTTAGTTTTTTTTCTAAAAATATCAATAAAATTTTATTTGTTGGTTGCGAAAGCTTGAAAATTTAATAGAAGGCTCCTAATATGTTGTTTCAAAGGCAGATGAAAAATATTAAAAATCCTTAGTCACAGTTTTTTTTTTATAAGTATTTAAAGTTCAAAAAATGACAAAATATGGAAAAATCACGAAAATTTGCAAATAATAATGCCTTGTTAGTTATAACTTATAACTTATAAGTTAGGTATTAGTAAATAGTAATTAGTTAATACTTATCAGTTATTATTAGGGATCTGATTTATATGTAAATACTATTGTATGTTGGACTATTGTCTCGATTTGTTCAAATTGTTCACCTTGTGTAATAATCTACAATATTAATAATACTATTATTAATTAGTATCACTGATCGCTGTTAACATAATCACTTTATACAAAGTTTTGGATGGTAAACAGTTTTTATTAATTTGTTTTCAGCTAGCTATAGGTTGGTCATAGAATAATTAAGTCATATACTATATAATTAAACAAAAATTAAATAAAAATTAATCACCAATATAATGATTGTGTAGTATAGGTACAACAATAAAATTGTGTAATAGTTGTAATGTATCACTATCATCTGTTAATTTCAAATAATATGACTATATATCTAAAGGCTATAGTTAATAATGTGGCAATAAAATTATTACAATTTAAAAATTAACATAGAGAGTTTAAAACAAAATTATATAGTTATTATTCCTGTAGTATATTGTTATAAATTATAATAGATTATTTCATAAAAATAAAAATATACTTTTATAATGACTATTAATTTTAATAGGTGTATTGTGTATATTTATAATATTATTTACTAATGGAAAATTAAATTTCCTCTGGAATATTTTTCAGTTTCATACGTTATATAGTAGTGGCAAAGACATCGTTTTGAGTGGGGGACGGTCATTTTAAGCTCTAATTTATAGTAAATTACAATACATTTTTTTTACAAGCATTATGCTTGAATAATATTTTTCTGATTGCATTCTATGTAATTATACTAGTTAGTAATTAAAGTATTGATCAAGTGTTGAAAGTCTTAGCTACGGTTATATAGATTTATATACATAAACAATTATTACTAAACTTATTATTTTTTAAATTAAGGCTGTTGAAAGCAGCGTATTTATTTCATGATTTATACTTAAAAGCCTGACAAAATTACGCCTACTTAGAATTATCAGATTTCAATTCTGTAAAAAGATTCGAGTTCATCGACAATTTTCCTAGGTTATTGTGGGAATCAATTTTCGATATTTTTTTTAGAATTCATGTTAAATCATATTTTGATTTCTCAATTTTTTTTAAATTGTTTGTGTCTTTTTTTAAAAAGTTAAACAGTTATTCAAAAATCGACTTGCACAATAATCTATAAAAAAGAGCGATGAGTTCAAATATGTTTACAGAACTAAAATCCGATCATTCAAGTTATCGTATTTTTGTCAGGCTTTTAGGTATCAATTGATTGAAATTAGTTTCTCATTGAAACAAAATATTTTATTATGTGACATGTGCATGCGCGTGCGAACCACTGATTCCGAACGTATCTACGGACACTAATGACTTAGCACACAAACACACTGCGAAACGACTATAAGACATCGAATTGCCTAGACACGACCCCTTATTAAATCACCGCTTCGAATAACCTTAACTGAAAAAATCTTAATAATAACAATGTAAATAAATCTAGTTAAGTTATTTAGATAATTCACTAATCAGTAAAGCTCAAAATCTTGATAAAATTAACTTTTTAACAAGCTAATTCTCTACTTTGAGAAATGAGTATGGAATATGGATACACTAAAAGTTATACACGTTATAACTTATAAGTTATACAAATAGTACCAGCTTGATACATTTTCACTAATTTTATAATTTTTATTTCTTCAAAACTTCATGGACCACTATTTATGGTGTTGACATAATGACATGTAAATATTTTTTGCTAGTAAATTATTTGACTGGTTGAAATAAATTAAAGGGATTTCACATCCTTTTACACTATACTTTTAGATATACAATAGTTTAATTATTTCCTCCTCCATAATAAATAATAACCTCCCTGGTTACGCGTCTACTCTTAAATACTGTAAGCTTCCATAAAAATACCTTAATTTATCACAAAGTCATTCGTCTTTAGTACTCTTTACCCAATTTCATTACCAGCAATTTCGTTATGAGGATGTCAGTTTGTACACAATTTGTTTTCTCTATCCGACCCACACATGTTTAGCAGAACCCACGCATGTTACTATTAATATTAGAGTGAATTCATCTATTATAAAATTTTAAGTCGGTATTACGTTGGTTTACTACGTTGGTTTACTACGTTGGTTTTCATATGATATTTAAGATTTAATGCTATTTATAAGAATTTTTAAATTGTAATAATTTACACTCTTATAATAACTTACATACAAATTAAAATACAAAAATAGCTTTTGTAGCGACACAGGTAATGTTCTTACTTAAAGTTTGATAATATGTGAATTCACTGTAATATTAAAAGCAACAACACAGAGTTGGTTCTGCTAAACATAAATTTACTCTGTTGATTGTGGGTTTTAGAGAGAGAACACAAATGGTGCGCTGATATACTCTTAAACTTAAAATGTATAGCATACACTAATGTAGTAATGTAATACAGATATAATGTATAAATAGTAGAGACTATGTATTTCACACTACTGGTGAACTACAACAGACGTGGAAAACAGAGCTCATGAGGGACATCTCACGATAAAAGTCGTATATGCATTAGGTACATAATACCTAAACAACGTCGATATCAATAATATTAATTGAATTGAATTTGTTTGGTCACAAAATGTCAATGGTGGGCAAGTTAATGAAAATAATTAACTGTGGAAAGTTAAGTTAATTCAATTAAATTGCCTTCAGTTAAGTTAAAAGTTAACAAAAAAATAAAATTTAACTAGTTAAGTTAAAAGTTAAGATGGAAAATAAAATTAACTTAACTCAGTTAAAAAAAAGTTAATTTTTTTTTTAAGTCATAATATTAATAGGTATAGGCTGTTTTTAAATATTTGTCATTTAGTACCATTATAATAGTCTATTATTAAAATAAAATCAATGAATAATGATAATAGTATAATACCTACCAAAAATTGTTTCCATATTTATTTCGATAATGTTATTTTCTAATCGCATACGTTTATTTGTATTTATAACGAATACGGCAATATAAATTATAATTTATAAATATCTCGGACGACTTTTTGTTTTGTCTATTGGAATTGTCGTATTTACCAGTAACCAGTATATATTATTGATATAATGATATCCATTTAAAGACTATGATATTTAGTTTTAAACCTGTTTTTAGGAATTGGAGAGTTAGATAAAACAAAAATCGGATTATTCAATACCATTAAATAATATTAAATCATTAAATAATAGAATTCGTGAAAATAGCCAGTCGATACAAGGATAGTATACTAATTATTACTCTTTAGTCTTTACTAAGTACCTATAGATTATAATATAATTTGGTTATTATGAATTTATGATATTATATTATTAGAAAAATAAATTACCAAAATGGCAAAATAGAAAGAATAAGTTTTGTCTCTTGGTTCCACATGATAAAAATTTAATTTAATTAACTTAACTGTACAATAATGATAATTAACTTTAAAAAGTTAAGTTTAAACAATACAAAATTTAACTGAATAAGTTAATAAGTTAAAAACAAAAAAAACTAACTAGTTAAGTTAAAAAGTTAAAAAAAAATTAACTTTTTAACTTAACTTTAACTTTTTAACAAGTTAATGCCCACCATTGCAAAATGTATTATGTATTCATGTAGATAGGTACTAGCCACTAGGTAGTGTTTTATGTTGCTACTTTTAAATTTAGGTAAGAACATTTGTAAAGAAATACAGAGTATAAGAAGTATAAGGTAGATCGAATAGTATTGAATTTTAGGTTTAAATTAAATAATCTTAAAAATAAAAATAATTGCTAATTGGTAAGGTGGCTCTAGTTACCTAAGTTTAATCATTCAAACCAATACGACCAAGTAAAAAGAAAAGTTGACGAACTAGCATACTGCCCAGCCTTGAATCAAAAACTAATTGTTTTTTTTTTTGCACTTAAATTGACCGAGTATATGTACCTATCTAATGACTAATATCTGCTGCATAAGCCATTGGTCAAGCCGTCAAGGTGACTGGACAATGTCATGTCATAGGCACATCATATGGGTAATATTATGCTTAAAACTGTTATTTGTTTCTCATTGTAGTATAATATAATTTGTATGTTTAAAAACCGTAATGTTATCAATTAAAAAATGTCTGTAAATTTAATTTCTTCGAAACAATTAGTCAACAAAAAAATTATGATCTGATTATTGAATATTATTATAACAGTAGGCACTGTCTACAATAATTGTAATTGCATTAGTGCATTACACTCGTTTAATTTTAAACTGTAGATAAATAGATATAGAGCGCGCGTCATTTAATTTAGATCCCTATAGTATTTCCCCCGCCACACATAAAAATATGATATAGGTACCAATTATTTTATAATTATTAATTATTTCGATTACTTGTCCGAATGTTGTCCTGCGGTTATCTGAATATTAAATATTTTTAAGGCCACATATTTTGTTCATACATATTATTATAAGTAATGATTAAACGATTTTTTATAGTAATACCATACACGCTCGAGTTTCACAAACAGTTCAGTAAATAATTTAGAAACGTTGATTATTTATGTTTTTAAACTTTTATCCTTTACAACACTTTTGTTGAAAATTATAAAAAACCATTTCAACCGTAAGTTGTCACCTTACAAGTGCGTTTTATACTTTAATCGTCCCGAGAATACTTTATAATAAATTAAAATACTGTTTATTAATATTTAAGTACATTATATTATAAATTATAATACGTTAATACCTAGGTATATTATATCAGTATTATTATTATATTGTAATGTGACTATGGGAGTATGGGACCATCATAGGTTTTCTGCGTAGTATATTATCAAAAACAAATGGTCGCAATCTTCTCCTGCCGTTATCATTTCTTATTATTAGTTATCAACAATAACAAGTTCTTAAAATGTTAATATTTCAGAGTTTCAGACGTTTCAGGCGTTTCAGCTTCAAACTTTCAAAAATTCCTGTCCAAAGCTCGTCTCTTGTAAACCGATCGGCTGGATTTTCATAGCGTCGGTCATTGATGCAATTGGTGCTGCCCAAGTCAATAATATTTACTGTCGTCGATAAGTTGAGATTGTCGTCCGGAAAATATTTCAAAATGAGTGCTGTGAGTTTTACCGTGGGACGCAAAAATTGTTCCACGGCGGGCGTGGACGTATCTAAAATGTGTGCCGCACACCAAGCCATCGATAAGCATGTTAAAGTAATATCATGTCATTTAGATCACCTGACATGTGGTCAATTCTCATTACTATTTTTTTACTGTTGTTTGTGATTTATCATCAGGACGGCATGATACTGGGCATTGGTAGCGGCTCGACGATTGTATACAGTGTTCAACGATTGGGTAACCTTTATATTATTTGAGAAATATATATTCTTGCAGTGTAACTAAATATATTTTCATCTTTAGCAAAAAGAATGAAAGACGAGAATTTATCTGTCGTTTGTGTGCCAACGTCTTATCAGGCACGTCAGCTGATTATCGATTACAAACTAACATTGGGAAACTTAGACACACATCCTAAAGTAAGTAAAAAACAAGTACTAAGTTATTAAGTACTAATACAATCAAAATGTTGAAATTTGTATGATCAATCAGATAGATTGTACAATTGATGGAGCAGATGAGATTGAAAAGGGCACTTTGACATGCATAAAAGGAGGAGGAGGATGTTTGACACAAGAAAAAATTGTGGCATCGTGTTCTGAAAAATTAATAATTGTTGCCGATGGAGCGTAAGCATGTTTATTTTAATAAAAATGTTGTTTTATTTTTATTTATTATATATGTTTACAATTGATGTTAAGTAAAGAGGTGAACCATTTGGGTCAAAAATGGAAGAAAGGTATACCTATTGAGGTAATACCTATGTCATGTAAACCGATTCAGCAAAAAATAGAAGGAAAATATGGAGGTGAAGCCATTTTGAGGATGTCTGCTGATAAAGCAGTAAGTTAAAAATAATAAATACAGTCAATTTTATAATACAGCGATTCCCAAATTTTTATCCGGCAGTGCTCTTTAGTTGGTCCAAATTTATTGTTGGTGCCCTCATGTGAATACCACAAAGAACATGATAATAATGAACACTATTTCTTATTTATAACCGATTTAAATAATTGTATTGAACATATTATAAACAAATTACAAAATTATAGTTGAAAATAAAGAGAATAAATATTACAAAATTGAAAAACTGCTTTAAAAGTTAAAAATGAATGTTAAAAACTAACGAGATTTTTTAAAAGTTTGGCAATATCTGGTTCAATTTTTGACAACTGGATATGGAGGTCAGGTTCTACATTAAGATGGTTTCGGTATTTGGTTTTAGTAGCCGTATAGCCCAAAAATCCTGTCTCACATAGATTAGTGTAATAGCTAAGGGTAGGAGTATTGTTATTGCTTTTTGACTCAAATCTTCAAAACTTGTATTTTTTAAATTTAGCTTAAATTCAACGTAAGAATTGCTGCTGAAGGTGAATTTCAAGAAAGTCGTGTGTATAATGTTATCTGAATTTATGCGGCCTGTATCATTTATCTATTAATTGATACAGATTAGAAATAGTGTATTAGATAAACAGAGTGTGCTAAATAATTGTGTACTTATGTAAAACAGTTATTTGTCTTTTTAACTACAATAAATTGGAAATAATTTTTTTCATTCTCGGATGAACCGTGGTGCTCGTGAAATGAGCTCACGGGGCACAGGTTGGGAATCGCTGTTATAATATATTCATTAGGTTTTAATTTTCTTTTTATCTTCAGGGACCATTGGTTACAGACAACGGTAACTTCTTATTGGATTGGGTTTTTCCTGAAACAAAATATTGTTGGTCATCCGTCCACAATTATTTAAAACTAATCCCAGGTATATTGTATTAATTGTATACATGGACCATTACATGATTATATATATATATATATATATATATTTATGTATTTTAAGGAGTGGTTGAGACTGGATTATTCATTGATATGACAGATGAATGCTTGGTCGGCGACTCACAAGGAAATGTACGACTACTGAAGAAGACTGAACAGACGTTGGAGTTGTAGGTTAAATCTAATATCTGTATTACATGTCATTATATTATTTGAATTGGATAACATTCTCTTTAAAATTTAAGTATTATGACTTTTTATCAACTTTTAATTTTGTGTTGCTTAAATCAAATAGCGTTTTAGATTTTTTTGATCTTCAAATACTGTTTTTATAAAATATTTTATGTTAATTTATTAAATTAGTAATACCCAAATTTAAAAATATATTTATAAAAGTATATTTTATCAATTTATTGATAAGTACGATAAGCAGCTGCTCTATTACCCACAATTAAAAATTATAGAGTTTCTATAGGTAGTTAAAACAATTGAGTAAATTATAGCCATAATAATAATTACCCAATTAGTCATTTGTTTTAAACGGCAATATGATATAAAGTAAATAGTTTTTTTTAATTTATAAAAATGTAGAGTTTAAGTAGCCAGGTTGGTGTTAATATAATAATTATAATATACTATTAAATTATTATAAAGTATATTATTAATAATATAGTGTGGCTTTGCACAACACGTTGGCTGCAATTTATCACGCGATGTGACTGAAAGTATGAAACGGCTGCTGCCACTAGTTCCTGAATGGGTGACCAAACCACATTTTTTTAACTTAACTTAATTATAATATTTAGATTCTGAGCTGAGCGATGAATCCATTAGTTTTACAATTATGTGTTTTTTTTTTGTGTTTCATTACCACTTGGGGCCTTAAAACTACTTTGATTGTTTTCAACGGTATCTTGTTTGATGGGAAACTGAATCTAGTTGGTGAATTTAGGTGGTCAAAATTTGTAATTCTCTATAGTTTTCAAAAGCTCAGTTAAAAACAAAACAAAAATAGGGAAAAACGGTAATTTTTTACCCAAAAACGGTTTTTGACAAGGTCGATTTTGGTTTTTGGTGTAACTCTAAAACAAATAACCGTATATACATGAACATTTTCCTGAATGTTTATATTTTCGTTTTCTATACACCATAAAATTTTGAAAATATTTTGATTCTTTTTGAGCTGTTTACGGAAATTGTCAGTTTTCAATTTGCTTAGTTATTTTTTCTATAAATATCAATAAAATATTTATTTTTTTGGGTATAAAAGTGTGAACATTTAATGCAAGGCTCCTGGTAAGACAGTTGAAAAGTATATGGACACAATTTTTTTTATAAACATTTATAGTTCGAATTCCGACAAAATTTAATAACTTTTTTTTGTAGTTAAAAATGTATAAAATATTCAATTTTTATAGCTAAGGATTGAAAATTTAAAACAACATTCCTCTTAAATAGGTTATATATAAATTTACAATAATATCATCAAATGTACTCAGTAATATCAGGCTGACTGGCCGTTTTTGCTTGGAATCATTTTTCTTATACAATGTTATTATATCATTGAAAACAAGTGTAACACCATCCATTACAGTGACCCACTTGTAACCTACTGTACAGCAGAGCAACAACTTGCCCACCTTTTTTTTTTTCATTAAAATTGAAACAATTATATTAGTTGAATTATATGTGAATGAAGGATGATATATGCATGTTCACCATGTATTTATCTCTAAATAGTCAGACATGTTATAGTAATTGTTAAAATCTATGGTAAGTAGTAACGTAATAGGTACCTATACTGATGTACATTATACATAATATATATATTATAGCATAACATTAAAAAAAAATACTTGTGTTTGTATTCAAATACCTTGTATTTGTAAAATACATTTTTATAATAGTATTTTAAAAGTATAAAAAATTATACAATAGGAATTAGGAACACATATCAATGATATATCATCATATTCAAACACTAAACGTCCAGAATCTTAAACAGAAAACAACTGACGTTGATAAGCTCATTAAAGAATGATACTACAAAGGGCACCTGAAGGTAATCAATAAACATGTCTGTGCAAAAAATTCAACTAGTCAAATTCTTAAAAAAAAAATTGAAGGGGAGTGTTGGCACCCGCAGGCAAATGCATTTTAGAAAACCAAAAAAAATTTAGAAAAAATTATACAGTAGGAAACACATTAAAGAGTTCAAACTAAAATGTCCACAATCCAAAACTGAAAAAACAATATTGCCAATGATTAGCTCATTAAAGAATGATGATACAGAGGGCACCTTCTTGTTAACAATATTCAAGTCTACACAAAAAATTCAACTAGAGTCAAATTCCTAAGAAAAAAAATTGAAGGGGAGTGTTGGCTCCCGCAGGCAATTGCATTTTAGAAAACCAAAAAAAAATTTAGAAAAAATTATACAATCAGAACACATATCAATGAGCTCAAACTAAAATCTTCCGATTCATAAACAGAAAAAACAATCCACAATGATTAAAATATTAAATATAGCTCGTTTAAGAATTTAAATACAGAGGGCACCTGCAGGTTATCAAAATTCAACTAGAGCCAAATTTCTAAAAAAAAAATTGAAGGGGAGTGTTGGCGCCCGCAGGCAATTGCATTTTAGAAAACCAAAAAAAATTTAGAAAAAATTATACAGTAGAAAAACACATTAAAGAGTTCAAAATAAAATGTCCAGACTCTTAACAGAAAAAAATATTGCCAAATGCCAATGATTAGCTCATTAAAGAATGATAATTCAGAGGGAACCTGAAGGTAATCAATAAACTTGTCTGTGCAAAAAATTCAACTAGAATCAAATTCACAAAAAAAAATTGAAAGGGGAGGGTTGGCGCCCGTAGGCAAATGCATTTTAGAAAAACAAAAAAAAAAATTAGAAAAAATCATACAATAGGAACACATATTGAAGGGTTCAAACTAAAATGGCCAGAAACTTAGGGCCGCTTTCACCACTACTTTAAACTTCAATTAAAGTTAAACCGGTGTTTAATCGGCCGAATTTGCCCGGTAAATATCTGTTATCAGTCGATTAAGAGTAATCGAAGTTTTAAGTATTTGGTGAAATCGGCCCTTAACAGAAAAAACTATTCAAAATGATAAGTTCATTAAAGAAAGATGATTATAGGACCATCAATAGAGGGGGGGGACAAAAGGAGCAGTTTCTCCAGGTGGCAGGGGTGGCCAAATATTTAGGGGTGGAAAAAAAGTCGATAAGGTCGTTTGTAATACAAGAAATGTAAATTATATAGTAGGATAAATATTAATTATTATTTTACGAATTTACGATGTCAATTTTATTGTCGGAATATCGAAAATCGTAGAGAGAACGCTGTTTATGGACCTTGTTTTCGTAATACCTAGTACCTACGTACTAATCACGATCAAAGATATCTAATCGAACTTTTTTTAATATTATCACTATTCACTAAATATATTGACATGTAATAGCCGCCGGGCACCGAACTGCCAGAATTTTACGATATTGCCACCTACCATTAGATTGCAGTACTGACTACTGAGACTATGTAGCTTGTTATTCGATTATAATATCTATTATATTCCTATCTATTTGTTCTTTACTATTTATTTATACAAGAAATAACGAAAGTTTTGAACTTGGTCAATTTTTAGGATAATGTTAGTGTTATATAATATTTAAAATTTTAGACATAGTACCTATACCTATTTCCTTAGTCGGTTATCATTAGAATAATTCATAGGTATAGGTATATACCATATAAGAGACATGAGTTTGAAATTAATAATGAAACGTAGACATATTGTGTATGTAATAATTTATTAATTTGTATAAATTGTATCTGGTTCATGTGTTTAAATATATTGTAAAATACGATACCTGCCTATGTGTAGCATGAGTAGATAAGCATATAGTTTTTTTTGTAAGTATATTGTATAATGTTTGTTAGAGAGTAGCGATAAATTTTTTTTTTGGCTATTTAGTTGTAAAAAAAAGGCGTATACTGAATTAGGGGCGTCATATTTATGATTGCTTCCCCATAAATTGTCCCTTGATACAGCCCTGTGACACTAACTCGTGTAAACAATTTGAAGCACATATAGGTAAGCGATCAACGAGTCTCTGACGTTTTTATTGATAGGTATATACCAATTCGCATAGATAAATATGAGACATTTCTCTTCTCACATCTATCAGAGTCAGAGACTTGTCATCAATATGTGCTCAAAATTATCGGGATGTGGACCCATTCATAGTATATGATTCAAAATTGACACAACAAGACTGTGATCACACCACTTGGGAGTATGATTGGATGTAGATTGTAAAAGTAATAAGTAGCTATTAATGATTTAATACATATTTAATTAATGATTTATCAGCATGTATTGCTGGTCTTGCAAGTAGGTATCAATTTCAGCGGATCTTAATTAAATTTTTAAATGTAATCTTTAATCTTTGTTAGTTTTAATATTAGAGTGATTAATATTTTTTAAAACTATTGAAGCCTATAATTATAACTACTGAACGGGCTACTGAATGAAAAAGTGATATCTTTCACACTTGTAAGACACACTTGTAGGCAACACATGCAGATGAAAGGTTTTTTTTTTAAAAAACAATTTTAATGATTTTTTTTAGCTTCATGTTTTTTAAAAATACTCGGATAATGTCGAGCTTTGGAGCAACTTTAGAACGTATTCAATTAATTTTATTTTGTACTTATTAGTTATTGAAACATGATATGGAGGGTAGTCCTTTTGGTCATCCAGTGTCCACAAATATTTCAATTCATAATATGAAATCCCAGCCCTGTCCCCTATACTCTGATTTTAAAAGCCCATTCCACCTTCATATTCTCTATGCAAAAAGTAAATTTAAGAAATATTTGTAAATCAAGGCACAGTCTCTCTTTTGTATAAATATTAGTGATTTCATTAATGTTCAGTATTGTGTATAGTTAGATTGGGAAAACATAAGACAATACCATTTAGACAAGACTGTGACTAACACAATCATGCTTTTACAAAAGATGATGTAGGTACCTTCTATTTTTTGAATTAATCTTCTTTTTTTCTGGTACTTTATTGGTGGACGGCACTTTAACTACGGTTCCTCGACCTACAGAGGCAACCTTGAGGCATTTTCTTTTAGAAAATTAATTAAATCCTCAATCATAACTCTTAATTTAAGAGTTTGTAAATTGTAACTAATACAATCATAATATAATATGAGTATAGTACATTTCGTAATTTCGTAATTTTTTTTTATAATTTACTGTTTTATTAATTTTGTATTTCTAATGTAATATGTGTTGATATTTATGGACAGCGCTTGCACCATGGCCCTTCGATATAGTAATGAGGCGACCAGGCCCATCTCTTTTTGATAAATATTATTAAATACCAACTCAATCAAGTCTTCCAATTTATACAATCATAATATAATATGAGTACCTATAGTACATTTCGTAATATTTTTTTATAATTTACTGTTTTATTAATTTTTTATTTCTAATGTAATATGTGCTGATATATTTTATGGACAGCGCTTGCACCACGGCCCCTCGATATAGTAATGAGGCGACCAGGCCCATCTCTTTTAGATAAATTATTAAATACCAACTCAATTAAGTCTTCCAATTTACATTTTACATTTATATTATGTAGATAATTTGGGATAATTTGAAGAAAAATTTGAAATTAAAGAGAGACTGTGTGAAGTAACAAAATATGTGGTGTGACTTGCACATTTGAACACTTGTTAATTGTTATATTTATTAATGTATTATATTAAACTTTAGTTAATTTTTAATAATGTACAATAATAAACATTTGAACAATTATTACAATAAAAGTAGTTTTTTTTACAAAAAATGTGCTATGTTGGTCACACTTTAATAATATTATTTGATATCAACAAATAATTAAAGTGATACGGTGCAAATGCGTATTCAATATAACGGCCATACGCGATGTAAAATTTTGCAGACATCATGACAAAATATTTTGTCATGGCAGACATCAAATAGTGAATAAGTAAGTAAATAATTGTCTATTCTTAATATTACTCCTATATAATTTTTAAAAAATATTATTAGTTTTCGATTAATGCAAATTTGGTAGAGTTCATTCTGATTGTAAGTTTAATAGAAACGTTAAGTTAAATTATTACTGTTTGAGGTAAGACGGGAAAAATGCAATGGGCCAAGATGAAGACATGTCCCATCTTATCTCAATTAATTTTTTCAAATATAATAATTTAATACATTTAGTTTAATTATTCTATTCTATTTAATAATCATGCTCTTGAACAAATATAAGCCATTTGAATTATATAGCTAACTACATTTATGATATTATATTATATTAACATAAGTAATATCTATAATATTTAAATTTATTATTATTTTAAAGCAAGTTTTACAATTTATTATTTGTGTTTTAATGAATTTTCAAATAATTTAATTTTTAGAAATGCCTCGTTCAAGAGTCAGAGTTTCTAAACGCCAAAATTGGGATTCAGAAAATATGAGGAAGGCTGTGAAAGAAGTAATTGAAAAACGCATGACATTTCGTAATGCCTGTATTGAATTTTATGTACCTAAAAGCACTCTAGAAAGAAAGGTTAGATACAATCTACTATATTATTTACTTATCTATATTTTATTTAGTATACCTACTTACCTATATGTAAATTAAATGTTATTTAGATTAAACAAAAGAACTTAGATCCTAGTTATGACACTGGGAACAAAGTGGCACTAGGACCAATATCTAAAGTGTTTTCAACTGCTGAAGAAACAGCTGGTATCCTATCTTCAACTTATGGAAGGACGTTTATTTGGACTAACGTCAATAGATTTACGAAAGATTGCATATCAGCTTGCTGTCAAAAACAATAAGAAAAACAATTTTTCACAAAAAAAATAAATTGCTTGGTATGATTGGTACAGATGCTTCATGGCAAGACATCCTGAACTATCACTTAGGAAACCAGAAGCCACTTCAATCGCACGAGCTATGGGTTTTAATAAAGTTGTTGTAAGTCAGTTTATGAGCTTCTTGGAGGGTTATTAGGTACATATAAGTTTAGTGCTGATCGTATTTTTAATTGTGATGAAACCGGTATCTCTTCTGTGCCTAAATGCAAATCAAAAATTATTGCTTCTAAAGGAAGGGAACAAGTAGGCACTGTGACTTCAGCAGAGCGTGGTGAAACTAATACGGTTGAGATATGTATGAGTGCAGCCGGTTCTTTTATGCCACCACTTTTTGTTTTCCCTAGACCACGTCACAACTTGGAATTTATACAAAATGCTCCACCTGGATCATTTGCTGAGTTTCATAAATCTGGATGGATGCAGAAAGAATTTTTGAACGCTGGTTAGAAAAGTTTATAATTTTTACTAATTCTTCTAAAGATAGACCAGTTTTACTTATACTAGATGGACATTCCACTCATACCAAGAGTATTGAATTGATTACAATGGCTCGTGACAATGGAGTTATACTTTTATGTTTCCCACCTCGTTGTACTCATAAACTAAAACCACTAAATGTAGGCTTTATGAAACCTTTAAGTACATATTATGACAAAGAAAATACTAATTGGCTTTGCACAAATGGAGGTAATTTTATAACAGTTAAACAAGTTGCAGACATTTTTGGATTAGCCTATATTGATAACTTACAACTTCTTGAAGGCACTTCCAATGAAATATCATGTTTATCTGCAAATCCTTTTATATTAGTCCATAAAACAGAAAATTCACTATCACATCGTTTTTTTTCAAAAGTATCTATAACGGCTCTAATAATACCAACAGCTTTCCCCAATGTTGCAGTCTTTTGTTGTAACTTATTACTGAGTATATTAACATTGCACAATACTTCATGAAAAATAAATAAATTTACTACAAAAGACCCTTTGGTTATAGAAGAATAAATACCTGAAATTTAAAAATAGGTAAATTAGAATTTGATGATCAGAATAAATATTTAATATCATACAATTGTTTGGTTATTACAATATTAGGTTAATACTAATTAAATTAATGAGATAGAGCCACTTATATTATTAATTACCAATAGCTTGGCTAACATTTCTATCCGAGTTTTCTTCAATCTCTCCATGTAATATTTGTAAAATAGCAGCAAAATTTGTAATGACTGCATCACAGTTTTTATATCTACATACCCAACGTGTATCTGACATATGGATCATAGTTTTATTTTTCATGCCTAACTCCTTTTGAACTTCTTGCAACTTCTGATTCTTTGAAGGAAATGAAAAATGAACGTATATAGATTATAATACCTTAAATAAATTTCTTGCGTCCTAATTAAATTTATAAAATAATAATTGTTAATTTTAAAAATCATAGCTTTTTAATGACACGATAAAATTAAATAGGTACCTACTTTGATATTTTTACACATGTCTACAACAACTTCTACAAATTGCTGTAGGAAATTTATTTTTAATTTTTGCTTATTTTAACTAATTATCTAGCTTCATCACACATTAAAGCGAAAAATCCATTTGTCTGTACTTCTAAAATTATTTTGTCTCTAACCATTTGAGCACAAATACTTAAAATTTGGTTTTGAATTGACCAACAGGAATAATTAGTTGTACAATTAAATTTTTTTTTCAAATTGTTAATCAAATTTTTTTTAGCAAATGACAAGCCTCTTTGAAATTTCCTGTAAAAATGTCATATTTGTTATGAATTTTTCAAAAAAATATTTGTTTATTTTAAGCACTTAGTAGGTACCTTGGTTCAGAGAGTTTTTATCTTCAAAGTGGCCCCGAAGTGGGATTCCTTGGCGGCTCAAATATAACAAAATTTCAATTAGTATTGTTAAGTATTCTCGATTTTCATTTACTTCTTTTTGATGTCCTTCTGATAGCTTAGAGACTACACTACCATTTGATTTACTTGACAAATAAGCAGTATAATTTGTCTTGTTAATTAAGTGTTGTTTTGAAGAAGAATGTGAGTTACACTTCTCTCTAATCTAATTGTCCATAAAAAGCAATGTAAAGTTATTATTTACACAATAATATAGTATTGATTAGAATGCCGAATTGCATATATAAATATTATTAAAATAGAATACAAGTAATGATAACTACTAGGCATTTTTTAACTATGAATGTATCTATATTGTAGTTAACTGGTTAAAATAGTAGGTAACTTACTTTTCTCCAATTTTGAAACCCCTTAGTAGTGAAAGTGTCGGTGTCTTCATTATAATTTCCTAAGCCACATATTCGACAAAAATAACAAAATACCAAATCTTTCCTCACACTATATTCAAGCCAATCATAATTAGAATACAGTTTGCTTGAAAATGGCCTGTTTTGAATACCAAATTTGGTTTTGGGATATACCTAAAAAAACATTTTGTTAAACCTTGTTAAACATTTTGAATTTGTTTAGTAATAATTTGAAAATTTTTTTAGTAGGAATTGAAAACTGACTTGTAATATAGGGCGGGCATGTCCCATATCTCCTAAATCGGATAAATTACTTGTAACTGATACATTTGGATCCACACTAATAGGTTCGATAAATGTACTGTCATCTTTATTCATTACTTCTTGCATATCGGCCATAATACCGATATCTTCAGATTCAGAAGTAATACTGCCAATACTGGAAGTACCTATATTATAATATAACATTGATCATTGAATATAAACATGAAAATAATGTTAAAAGATTAAAACAATTTTTCAATATGATTGCAACAGAGGAACTTTAATTTTAGTTTAAAGACTAGATTTTTACTTACTGGCAGTGGCAAATATTTCTGTATTAGCTTCACAATTGGTTTTTTGTTTGTTGCATTTATACTTTTCAAATATTGAAAACATTTTTTTTTACGATTTTACGTGATTTTATGACTTATTAAATAAAGTAACTTAAATAGTTATTTCAAATAAACATAAAAAAACTTAACGGAACACCACAAACAAATTTACGAATCAAACTTTAATATTATATTTTACTCGTTGCTCAGAGGTTCTCATTGCCGTGGAACTGTGGTAGACAATAAATACAAGCAATAATTGTCAATTGAAAAACAATAGTCAACGTTATAAATAGAATTATTTATTATCATTATCAATGATAAAACCATAATAGTATAACACAGTACTGATAATGTGATATTACTTACTGTTACTTATTACTTTAGTTTTTACTTATTAGCGTGGTTACTGGTTATTACTTCAATAATTTAGACAGTCTGTAATTAAAAATATATTTACAAGAATACATCCAACTCCCACAGTCTTAGTCAAGTATGTAATGATTATATTTTATATTGATACATATTTCTATTAATCTAATATATCCAAGTCAATATATCATTGCTTAATGTTACGTCGTTTATTTTATTGTTGTTCAAGGATTATTGTTTTGGTTAATTGCTATGGAGGCCCGGCATAGAAGAAACCAGTCAGCGAAATTGATCAATTTATCTAAAAAATATAATACATTAGGTACTGTTAAAAGCAGTACAAGTAACTTACCAAAGGATTCGTCTTCTTTGCCATTACGTCCCTATGGCATGCTGCCTGACTAAATAGACTCAAACTCTAAAGTAAGACAATGGTTGCATCATGTAAATAAACACAAGTTAGTATACCATCCAGACACACTTTCTTGTTCGCAAAGGTGGGTACCATAAGTGGCATAAGCTATATTTCATAATATGATTATAATTGTTTACTTATTATAGTATTTTATTATTATAATTTTATTTTTTTGTAGTTTTTTTGAGGTACAACATGATGAAGAGCAAAAGAATGAGATTTCTAGCAGTGGTATAAGTGATGATAATGTTATTATACAAAATAAAGGTGCTCAGAATAATTCTGATAATATATGTACGACAGATTTTATGAAGTAAGCAAACAATTTTTTTATCATATTATCTTATATAGTACCTACAATGTTGTCATATATTCACTTGGGTGAAGGATGCAGATTTATCTCCACCTATTGTCTCTTTATTTATTCAAGTATTGGGACCATTTCTTGTGATAGTTATTTTTTTATACAAACAATTTGTCTGCATTATAGAATTATTGCTTTGATTGTGTAGGTAAATAAATTATAAAATTGATTTAAGGTTAAACATCAAATTTCAATCAATACTATGCTAGTTAATTATATTTCAAAAGTTTGGCCTACGTCAAGGTAATAAAATTTCATATACCACTGCTTTACAGTACTCTGTCTGTCTTTGTATTTCTTCCCCTCCCTTTAATCAAAAAATAACTTGAACTAATTTAAGTTTATTTTTTTGATAATTCATTTTTAATTTTGTATTAAATAATTTTAATGTAACATAATTGTATACAACTTTTTATTAGTAATTGATTAGTTTCCATGTTTTTTTAATAAACTATTTATTTTTTTTTTAGAAATTATGACGATAAATATTTATTTGAAAATGAAGATATGACTAAGTCATCCGTTGAATGTATCTCTACATATCCTGTTGAGATATAAAATTGTAATAGTGATGTTTTATTTATTGGAAATGAAAATAATTTTGATTTCAAAAGTATATCAATCTTAATAAAGTAAGTGTTGCTTATTTAACACTACAATTATGTAATAGTTTTTTTTTTTTTTTTTTTGTTATGTCATGTTAATAATTTACATACATTTATTTGGTTCAATATGTATACAATATACATACACTATTGATAATAATTAAATCGTATATTTTACAGTGCTAATGATGATTATGTATTTGAAAATAAGGAAAGTATTGAGGATCTACTGAATTTTTGCGATCCTCCATTTTCACCTACTTGTGTTACAATTTTTAACCATCATGAAAAACAGAAGAATATTCTTGTCAGTCCCACTACATATTGGTTAAAGTATGTACTTTAGATAAATATTTTGCAATTGTTTTTATTTATTATTTTAATTACAATTTAGATATAATAATGATAATATATTTTGTAATACTATTGTTTTTTTAGTTCAGTCGACAACACTTATTATGATATTGTGGCTAATGACTTAAATGCATTAAACAATATTTCTCCATCAGCAGCTATTTACACTAACCATGATAGTAATTATTATCCCACTAAAAACACAGAAACTAGTCACGGTGAACCAAATAGACCTGTTCGTAAAAAGTTTGTACTATATTAAATATTATTTAGTAATTCTATAATAATAAATTCTTAAAAATATCATTTCTAATCACGTTTTTTTTTTTTTTTCTAGGTTATTTAGTTTTACAGGAAGTAAAAACGAGGAGAACTCGAAAAAGTCATCATTGAACAAGAGCAGTGGCTTGGTGAATGGGGTTTTATGAAGCCTGGACGTCATGGTGGATATTTTGTGTGGGGTGGTGGGGGGGTGTTTGGGTACATCATGGTAATCAATCACATACAACAAAAATTAAAATATTTACAGTCACATAATAATTATATGTACTAAATATTCTATTAAGGTGATAAAGGGGGTAGGTACTGAAATATATGCTGGGCATCAAGATTTAACCAGAGTATACCTTTACTTTATAATAGCCATATAACATACTTTGTTATTTTTCATCTTTTTGTTTTAACTATACAGCAGAAACCGTTTAAAATGACACCGGTTGTAGGTCTCTTGATATAAACGACATGTTTTTATATCATGCCATCATAATATATCACAATAATAACTATATTATATATAAACAAGCCGACCCCGCGTAGCTTACCCCTCCAACGAGTGACTGTGGGAGTAAACGTTTTCTGAATACGGCTAAACAAGGATCTAACGTCATGTTGGTTTACGGGCTCGTTTCCTAGGTTCAGATAATGGGTATTATTCTAAGACCGTGGGTAAACGTAAACGGTAAACCGAATCAGTTGATAGAGTTTAGCTTCAAAAATCAAATTGTTTGTAGTGTTTATTGTGCCACAGATTATTTGTTTAATATTTTCTATATGATTGTACCATGACAAATTATATAATTATATATTACATAATTTATCATGGATGATGGATTGTATATATTTTGTACCGTGAATTCAAGTTTCAACGGGCCACTAAAGACTGCACACTCAAGCCTGCACTAGGACTATCAAAGCCCGTGATGTGGTGGATTGAAAAACCACAAAGTATGGCAAATGTAAGTATTCATTAATTTAGAAAATATTTAGAACCATTCTGGGTTTAATAAATTCATCGTTTATTTAAAAGATGTCAGTGCACTATTTGTTTTCTCTCTGACAGTCTGACCCACCCGCAACATAGTGCATTTACGCAGACCAACCCTGTGTTATTAATTTTAATATTAATAACATAATGTGAATTCACTTATTATCAAACTTCAGTTAAGAACATTACTTGTATCTCCTCTGTGTTGGTTATTTTTATGATATTTTAATTTTTGTGGAAGTTAATAAGTTATGATTGTGTAAATTATTACAATTTAAAAATGCTTATAAATTGTATAACAATTAAAATATTGTTAAAAAAGGCAACTTAGAGATACATCCATACATCCATACTGATTACCTAATCAGTGGTATGGTTAGCATATTTCTAACTTAGGCAAAGTACCTATTTGAAACATGACCCACCCACTACCCCCTACTATATAACATATAATTTAAAGCTGTATGCTAATTTAGAAATTTTGTTATAGAAAGTCAACAATAATTTAGCATAAACAAAATACTATAATAGGTAACTATACATTCGTCCATGCTAATTTTAATTTTTAAAAAAATTGAAATAAATATCTAGGGCTAAGCAATTGCATTAGGTAAACGTTGTTTACCACGCCACTGCACGTAATGGGTAAAAAGTTAAGAAGCTTAATAGAATTGATAATAATTTAATTCACTCTAATATTAAAAGTAATGCCGAGTCCACACAGAATCTGGTTTTTGTTTTAGTTTTATGTTAAAAAACAATTTAGATTGTACTGTTTAAGTTGGGAAAAGTTGAGTTTATATTTTGTTTAGTTTTCTTGTTCTGCTTGGACCCGGCATAACAACACATGACTGGTTCAACTAAACATAAATTAGCTATGTTGCGTGTGGATCAATGAGACAAAATAAATGGTGTATATATCTGTGGTTGACATACTCTTAATGAGTGTTTGGTTTTCAATAAATTGTATGGTATATTTACGTATTATTTTTTTTGATTGTAGTTAGTATATCATTAAGGAACTGTTGTTTTTAAAATATTGAAACGAAAAGAAATACTGTACCCTGTGTATAACGTGAGGTCTCACGGCTAGAGGTATAATAGTATATACTTCCATCCATCAGTTCAAACATTAAACATAATTCAAACCATTCTTACTAAGGCGGGTGATACATATGGTTAGTAATTATTTATTAATTGCATACAATTAAACTATTTATTTAATTTTTATTGATTGGCGTTTATCAGTTATTAACTATTTAGTAAGTGCTTTAAATTTAAATAAACACTTTGTAAACAATTACAATAGACGATAGTATGGGGCAGGCACATAGCTAGGATTACACATTTAGGATGACCTAATTACTACCACCAACATTTTTCTTGAATGGCCAACATTCGAAAATTGAATGGCATCTTATACAATAAATTACATGCTGTTTTGTTAATATTTGTAATCGTTGTGGAACACAGCTTTAAATAATTATGTAATAACAACAAATATCTAATAGACATTTTTGAACATGGTTTACCTTTTTTTACTAAATTATTTGAGCCTTTGATATTTTTACAATATAATGATGTGCCCTGTAAATATTTTGGGTGGCCTGTAAGTATTTTGGTTTGCCAGGCCACCCCTTAGCTACGTGCCTGGTAGGGAGTTGTACCCAGCAAAGTACCTTTTCCTAGGTACTCATATCTATAGTTTACTACTGAGTTTTGGTATAGTCCAAGGGCATTCAATCAGAACCTAAGAGGGTGACAATATCATAAAAAAATGACTAAGAACTAACCAAATTGATTTTATTAAATAACAGAAAATAAATACAGAACATAGATAAACAATGTACCTATGTAATATGTCATGTATTATAATATCATCAGTAAAAATAATTTATTATTTACAATTTTATAAGTATGTAATTGCTCTGATGTAGTGATGTGGGTATAATAGTTCTTGAATTGAGTAGGTTACTATAATGGATGTGTTAAATTTGAATAGGAAAAACGATTTTGAGCGGAGACAGTCTATCAGCCTATAGTTTTACTAAAAATATTTTATTATGTCTATATAACAAATATTATTTAAATAAATATTAGATAATTAGTAATTACAATATTATAATACCAGCTGACCCCCATGCACTTTGTTGCCCGTTAATAATGGCAATGCCAACTCTGATCCAAACTTTGATAATTGAAAGTTGAGGCTTTCATTGTTTAGGCTCTACGTTGATCAGCCAGTGAGCCAATCAGAACATGTTTGATTATATTATATTATAGCCATTCTGCTTGTTGTTGCATAATTTAACTCCTAAGGTATCAAAGTTATACAAAGTATATCGTTTTTAATCCAACAGATGGCATCATCAGTTAATTCCTATTTTACCCCTATTTCACCCCTTTCAAGTTTTTATTTTTTCGACAAAAAGTAGCCTATGTCACTCAGGGTGATGCTAATTAATACTAATAGTACTAATTTCTAAGTGTAAAAGAATTTTCGGTCAAGTAGTTTTTGAGATTTTTGTGAACAAAAACAAATTCTATGTTTTTTTATAATATAATAAAAAGTAATAGTAAGATAATTTAAGATAAATGTTTAACTGTCCAAATATACTTATAGTATAAAATGATACCTATATTCTATAATTTATAATATATATCGCTGTACATATATTATTCTGTTGTTACCGCTCCAGATTGGATTCCAGGTACCCGAAGAGTCCCTGACTTTGTCTTACAATGAGAAGAAAACTTGGGTATCCGACCAGAAGCAGATGTGGCCTTTGGATTTGCAGCCAAATCATCCATCAGATGAGAGTAAATTGTGGTCATCTGCAGATGAGGAGGAGGCTACAGTCGTCTTAGCTGGTACCAATGAGCTGGTATATGGAGGAATTGGTCATTGAGCTGACGCCAAAATAACGTAGGTCGTTCCTGTCGTTACTTGGAAGGCGTATAATATTTTTAAATTATACCTAGTAATTATAAAAAATACCAAATATAAAAATTTTTTGTAAAATTCAAGTAACTATGGTTCTTTGTTTTTGAATTACAACAAATTAAGAAAATCGTTCGATAAGATTTCGTTAATTTACTGGCTAATAACTAATGTCAAAAACAATTTTAAATTAAAACACTTATAAACAAATAATTTCACATTACGGTTTCTGTTACACTTTATTTTTTTGTGTAAGTTACTAAAATTATTATCATGTTTTTTTAATATTTGGACAAATTTATAAATATTTAAATGAGGGATAACTATTTTAGTTATTTATTTTTGTAATTAAAAAATTGTATTGTGGGTACATGGAACTTCAAACGCTCATATAAATTTAATTTGACTTATACACTTTTTTTTTTGATTACATTTTCAAATCATAGATTTAAAAAGAAAAATGTTTAGGAATTTCTAACTCAAAATAATTCCCACATTTTTGTGATTTTTACATATTTTGTCAAAATTTGAACTTTAAATGCTTGTAAACAAAAATTGTGACTATGTATTTTTAATATATTTCAACTACCATTATAACTACATATTAGGAGCCTTGTAATACATTTTCAAGCAATTTAACCAGACAAATAAAATTGTATTGACATTTATAGAAAAAAAAAAAAAAAAAAAAAGAGCCATTAACCTTTTTTTTTTAATGTTAAAATTCCATACATTTTTAAGGTTTTAAAACCACGCGTATAATGGCATTAGATACCTGCTGCACTCTAAATATTATCAAAAGTATAACTGTATGATTCTTGAACATATCCCTAGTTAAATTTATTATAAATATTTAAATTTGATGGTATAATATACCTGCAGTATGGGGTATTGGTTTATTCAAACTACTGTTTTCAACTAAATAGGTATAATCTATTTTATCTATACCCATAACTGTATCTGTATCCTGTAGGTATGTGGATTTCTGTTCTTTTTTTACCACAATTATTAAAATGACAATAAATTATTTATCTTTTAAATAACATATTTTACATATAGTTGTAATTTGTAACGTATACCTATATCATTTTTTTAATGTAGGTATTTAATATTCAATTTGTGATTGTGATGTTAAAATGTTGAAAGTGGTACTATGGTTTATGAATAATAATTATTTTACAGTATAGGTACATAAATTGCACGGTAAATGTAAAATGGTCCCTAGTTCTAAGAAGATACTCCAAGTCTTAACTATTTTGATCAGCGTTAACCTAACCAATTGATGCAGTGCTGTTTAATAATAATTTAACTCTAGTGTTACCCAACCACATTTTTATATGGGGTTTTCGGTGTGAAATCTTATTCATGATATTTTAATAAATAAAATAATATATTAAAAATGAATTGTATGAATAATAATTGTACATTGTAATATAATATCACGGTTGTGAATATGCATCGTCGCGTCGATAAAAAACTTAAAACACAGTTCCCAATCAATTCACTACTTTTATTTTTTATTTTTTTTTCGTATGCATCGTATTGTAAATACAATTCCTATTTTTTAGGTTTTTTTTCACATGTTTAAATAATATCGTCTATATAATAATAATAATAATAATAATAATAATAATAATAATAATTGTTTTAATAATACCACTACAATGTAATTAAATACCTATTTTTATATAAACACCATAACTAACGCAAGCTAAAACATATTACAATGTTCGGTAAAAGTAACAATAAAAATTCCGTTTAACAAACGTTTATATTATTCAAAATTACGCACAGTAACAACTAAATTTCACTACACAAGTATCTAAACAAACTTATGAAAAATCGATAAAAATGTACAATTTCTTTTTCATTATGAATTCTTTTCTTTTTCTCGTTACAATTAATACAAACATAATCGTAATTTATTATTATCTCGTTATTTATTTAACAACATTCAATTTAATATATTATAATTTAATCAATTTTTTTATGGGGGGCACAGTTATTGATATGTTTCGATTATACATTTTGGTATCGTATTCACCTGGATAAGGTGACCAAAATCACAAAAAAATTATTCACATGCTGCAAACGTATGTTTACTTCAAGTACAATAATTATTAATTTGTTTATCATTTTCTTTCATTTAACATTTATATATCCACTATAACGGTTAATATATAATATAAATAAGATTATAAGGCTACTGTTGATCACATTAAAAAAAATACACAGGCTATACAGCGTTAAAATGTATATAATGATATGTATGTGTTGCAGTTAAGAAAGGCTATTTTATTTTATCAAATTAAAAAAAAATTTAAACAAAAGAAAATCTGTTTGAGCTTAAAATGTAATTTTTATCTTCGAATAAATCTACAAAATCCGCAATGATCGTAATGATAGTAATTAAATTCTAATAATTAATAATAATAATAATGATGATACCTAATAATAATTAATATTATTAATAACGAAATAATTAGAAAAAAAAAGAATTTTATAATTTGGACGGATATTATAATTTTTTTTCGCAAAAGACGTCGGTAAAACATAATAAATAGTAAAATAAATTACATTACTCTTCAAATAATAATTAATCGTTCGTTTTTGGAATGCGTTATTTATTCAATAATAGTTCTCATTGGAATGTATCAGTAAATTTTTTTTTACAATAAAAATAATAATACACCAACGTCTTTTGCTAGCCTGTGAACACTGTTCGTCTTACGTTTAACAGATCTGAAATAATTACCACGGCGAGCGATCACAGACTTAAAATAAAAAAGTAAAACAAAATACTTATAATTTTAAGTATTTCAAATGGTATTATTATTATTATTTTTTTTTATATATATATATAAATTAATAACTATAATTATTTAATTCATTAATTATACGTCTAACTGCTTAAAAATTATAATAATAATAATAATAATAATAATCATAATTTCAATATAATACACTGAAACATACATATTATTCCATATTATTATGTACACTGAAACGCAGGAAAAAAAAATATTTTTTTTCAATATTATTCATTGGTAGTTGTCTAAAATAAAATGACAATAAACTATAATAGAACGTAATCTTTGGTCTTTTTCAGTTGTATATTATTATATTACATAAAAAAAAAATTTTCCGAGAGCAAAAACATTGAAAAATTATTGTCTCTTAAAAAATTAAAAACTTAAAAAAAAAGATTGTCATTTTAAATTAATTATCAAATATTATTATGTACGCGATTATTGTTAATATAATAATTAGCTTACGTGTTCCCAGAAATATCCTAATTTTTTTTCGAAATAAAGACGAGAATACGCAATAACGAAAATAATCCTCGTACCTAACTAAAAAAACTTCCATGAGCTGCTAAACAAGCTGCACCCTGTAAATTTGTTTGAAACAAAATCTACTCGTATATAATGGCAAGAAATAAAACACTAAATTGTATAAAAAATAGTTTGCAGAATTCAATCATTTTGTATTATAATAATAATAATTATATATAATAATTTGTTTTATATATATATATTTATTTTTTTTGTTGACTAAACCGTTTTCGGTTTGGACGCCACCGCGGGCCAGCCGATACTATACGGACCGCGCGATCCGCTTTGATCGACCTCACGCAGTCCGTTAACGTGTCGGACCATCCCAATAGACTTAGTCTTTTATAAAATTATTTACAATGTTTAACGTTAATTCCCTTTCAAAGCATTATTGATATGTATTTAGTGAATGTATATGAGCGCGCTTACATTTTTATTTATTTATTTACTTTTTTTTTGTATGTCATTAGTAATATTATTATTGCTAATATCTGAACCACGCCTATACGAGAATAGGCAATTTTTTAGGATAAAAAAAAAATACATGAGAAACAATCACAGATTTGATGAGTCTTAAGATCTTACACTACCCACTAAACAAGCATAGGACGATTATTTAGGTATTAGTTTAAAAGCTTAGGGAATAAAGTTAGGAATTAGGTAGGTACACTATATATTATATAATATAAATATGATGAATATGTTTTATAAACACTACAGGCGAACAAGGAAGTTGTTACTGCTTTGTACAACAGCTTAAGAAGCTTTAAGCTAGTAATAATTATTCAATAATAATTTTTTTTTCAAATTTAAATTGACTTAAATTAATTTTTTTTCAATTTTAGGGCTTTGGTAGGTTGTTTTGTCGTGTCGCGCGTTATCTAGACTTGGGCAGGTACTCGTGGTCTATCTTGTAGTTGTCAGGTGTTGTTCAACTGCATGTGAGTATACGTGAAATTGACGTTGTCCAATTTCTTTTGGCCAGCATACTCCCTATAAAAACCAAGAAACAAAAACAAATAAATAAGACATCGTTAATTTCTCAGTGTATTTGTGACGGGTCCTCTAAATAAGTATAAAATAAAATATAATATTGTTTAGTCTATATTATATAGTTCGATGGAGTGAATAGTACCGAGTAGTGGTGGGGAAAGGAATACGGAATTTTATTTTGTTAGTTCTTTTAAGCTCACGTCTATCGATTTCTGTGTTTGCGTGCAGTTATGTACTTGTCTTGCCCACACGTGTAACCCCATTGTAAATGAGAATAGAAAAATAAAGACTTTAAAATATGTCTATCTCTTTCGAGGATCTCGTCCACGTGTCATGAAAAAAATCCCCCCTCGCCGCTTTATATAATGGTATATTATTATATTGTGCCTAACAATTGTGCCCTCCACCTTCTCACCTTATAATATGTTTTCTTATGTACATGGGTATAGAGAAATACGTTTATCAATGTCTTCATTTATAGGCGGTCGGCCAATAATTAAACGTCTGCTTTGACTGACTGTAACTCGTTCTATATTTGAAAAAAAACAATAAAAAAAATCCTGTCATTTTTCTCGGGCCAACTTGGATCTTATAATATATCCTAAATATTATGTAAGTGTATATAAACATATATTATATATATTTATATATTATACTGTAAAACCATGTGATGACGTCAATGTTTATTGTAAATACGTGAATTGCACGATTTTCTCACACAATGCGACAACACTTAACTCTATTTGATATTTTGTATATGGTATACAGGTACCACAACGAAGTGTTGTACGGTATAATATATATTGTAGTATATATACATAGTAGATAACACCGGTTCCGAAGAAGTCTACCTTATCTGTGTGCAAATCATAGTGATAATACGAAGGATTACATCAAAATACATTATAAATTATATTTTTTGAATTGTGATTGTAAATTTCGCGTTGAGCTCGCCATGAGCCGATCTTAAACGTCAGCCGTATGCATATCCAAAGCGATCACAAAATAACATGTCTCGCATGTGGTCGAAAGACTAACACCAAAGTCGCGTACATATAGGTTTAATATCATAGTCACTACTCATTCCATATGGTTTTTGAAAAATATATTTAATATTATATTCCAAGAGCGGCAAATACACAAACCATCTCGTGTACAGGACGTGTTTAGAAAAATATGTCGAAAACATTATTCGAGATCTATGCATTGGTTGGTTTAGGTATACATAACATAATAATATTTATTTTACATCATAATATTATAGCGTGAGTGACCCCGTGCGTTTATAATTAATATACTTTTACAAGAACACGGAAAAATCAAAATTTAAGCTCAAATCTTCGAGACCGTTGTTATCTATATTATTATATAGTGGCGCTTTGACGTCTCACACACACAAAACAATGACAAAACAAAAACGTACTCGTAGGTAATCACAGATAATAATATATTAATATAATGTTATTGTTGTTGTTTACGGTTTGGTTTTGTTATGTGTTTTTTGTTTTTTTTTTTCTGACTACTGACCTGGCGAAAATGTCTTTAAGCTCGTGGTCGGACACGAACTGCCCGAGGTTGGCGACGAACAGCGTGGAACAAGGCGGCTGGGGCTGCTGCTGGTTGGGCGGCGAGGGCAGTGCGGGGGAGGGCAGGAACGGAAGGCCGTGTGGGCCCAGCGTCAACGTCGGCTGAAAACGAGCCAATCCTAATATGATTTTATTACGCATAGTACCTTCACCGCAAGCTACGCAAATAACTATTATATTAAATCTTCTCTCGTTCGTTTCATTCGTTTCATTCCTTTTTTTCTGATTATTATTTTTCCATCGCACGCGCACACGTGACTATACTATAGCTATGACTAAACTATATACAGCTACGACGTCAAATGTGGCGCGTGCGATCATAATAATATAACACTACACTACACTACACACATACAACATAACAACTAATAATGAGATTCTTATAAAATATTATTATGGTCTCGGACACGGCGGCGGCGGAAGAACAAAATGTGCAAAGCAATAATTATAAACATAACGCGTGGTGCGACTGTATACAGTCGCCGCTGCATGATAATAATAATAATATTATGTTTGCGTCTTCTCGGTCGACGTGTGCCCGCGACTTCCGTTGCAGCCGTAGGTCCTGGTGAAATTCTGCAGGTGGGCAGATTTTGCCAGTCGGTGGTCGCCCAGCTGGTAGAGACCGGAACGCGACGTCCGCGACTCTAAACAGCCGATCCGCTGCAGTCAGCCGTGGGCAAGACATTTTCGCCAAAGTGCAGTGCGACCGTGTCCGCGATAAATACTAACTACACTAAAGCTACCAGTTATAACATTGCGTGTTTGAAACTACAAGGCCGGTTGATCATGACGTCTCAGCCGAATAGTTGCAGGCCGAAGAAGGGACGTGCAAACTTCCCAAGTTTTATTGCGACGGTCATAATAGGTACGTACTACACTAGGTACCTATAGTATATTATAAATTATTATTTCGTAATATGTATTTGTAGGTATATTCGTAAATATGCAGCACTCAAATTTCAATGTGTAGTAGGCCGTATATGAATAATTATATTGCATCAGTTTATCTTTCTACAGGTTTTTGTGGGCAAAAAACGATATAGATACCCGATTATTTAATTTGATAAGGATTATAAATTATAATCATCTATAATTTAAATTTCATACATTTTAATAATGTAAATATATAATAATAACATATAATAATAATTTGAAATACATTTTATAATAATTAATAATATAGTAAAATTAAACATGATCTATCATGAACAGTGGTTACATCTTTGTAATGCGGAAATATGATTAATTTCACTTACTATACTTTTTTAAATAGCCAAAATTAATTTAATTCAAATTTTTAACATCTGCAATAATACATATATTTTTATTTTTAAAATTTAAAGTTTATAGATGTAACCCTTATTAAATTTAACCATCAGTTAAAATCACGTTATAATTTTATTATTTTGCCCAACACTGTGAACAGCACTATTACCACAACATCTCGTGTTGCAAGTGAAAAAAAAAAGAAGCAAAATACCTTATAATTTATTATAATGATATTATTATGTATTACGCGTGGCTAATAAGTGTGGATTGTATTATTGCAATCATGAAAAATGTATGTGCTTGTTAGTACTTAGTTGTTACTCATTTCACTCCCTGACCGACACACACCACAGTATAAACAAATTTACCGAGAAATTCACGAGAAACGAGTTATATACACATATAGTTTGGACTTTCGATTCGAAATAACTATATAATAATAAAAAATATATAATACATTGTTATGAAATGGTTTTCTTTTAAGATTTAATTAAACGTTTAAAACGTTTAATATTATAAAAATTGCTAAAAAAAAGAACTGGGCGAAAAGCAATGTTTTGATTATGTAACCCTAACTTTAGTATTAAATTTCTAATATTTGTATGTAGGTACTTTATATGCAGGCAGCGACTGGACATCCCAAATCTAACGAAAATGTATTTATATGTTAATATTTTATAAACCCATTAAAAAATAAAATCTCGGGAAAACTCAATTTTCAAAGTTGTAACAAGGTCAAAACATATCTGACAAAAAAGAAAAAACAATAAAATGCAATTTTCAGAATTCTAGACTTTGCCGATGAATTTATTTTTATGTTTAAAATTGGTAAATATTGTTTACCCAAGAACACATAGCATAATCATATTATTATGCGACAAGACATGATTCTCGTTTACCGTGTAAATAATGTATAGGTATCCAAAATGTAGATTTACACCGAATATAATGCACGTTTTCAACGTACACATAGGACTTGGAAGCGAAGCTATATAGGTAGGTACTAAATTATAACTGTAGGACGACGGAGTCGTCTATATTATATAGTGTGCATAAACATAATTGTAATATTATGACAAGCTTGCATAAGCGTCGGTATTATAGGTAATACCGTCATAATATTATATGGTAGCGGCATTGTTTTTTTTCTAAAAATGTAACTCATAAATTTATATTTCACACACTACCTGTTGAGGATGTGGATGTAGTCCCGGATGGACAAGAGCTGCGTGTTGTAAAGCCGTGGCCGTGGCTGCGGTCGGCATATCAGCATACGCCAACGGATGATGCCATAACTCTGCCGGAGCACCGGTGAAGAATGGGGCGCCTAGATCTAGACAGTGACAAAGACAAATAAATACGAGTTTATTATTACAACGACGGATCATAAATTCATAAGTGTGTCGGAAACCATGGGTACGAGGGTGGTATTTGTGAGGGGGTGTGGTGAGGAGCGGCGAAAGTGGCGCGATGGCGATCGAAAGTCTGCTAGTATAAATAGATCTACGCACTATATACAGTACTAGATTGTGTCCGATTATAAGATAGAGTTGCCCGAAGCTATTTAAGGAGAATATATATTCAACGTATATTTATTATCAAATGACAACAATAAAATAATATAACAATTTATATTTTGATTAATAGGTAAAGATATTATTACAGTTATACCAGATTATAGTTTATGTTCAAAAGTTTTTAAGCGTGACACTTGTAATGAAGGTAATATTTAAATATTTATTATAGCAATAAAATTATAATATATTGATTTGTACATACATTATAGTATTATACATGACGTATTGAATTGTATTCAAGGCGCTCATTGATTAGTTGTAAAAAGTAAAAACTCGAGTAAAATGTATTTTTCTGAGCAGCGGAATCGCATAAAGCGATTAGATTTGACGGCAATAAGTGTAGGTTCATCTTTTAAGGCCGTGGATTGAAATTTGACTAAAAAAATATGGTAGGTAAACTACGAAGAGGCCGTCCCTTAGCCGACAGAGGCAGTGGCCACCGGCCATCGCTAATTTCTGTGTAGCTCCTATAGTCCCATTCCCATCAATATTTTCCTCCTATAGATATAATAGACGCGCGTTTCTCTCTCTGTCGGTCTTCATCGGGAACAGTTGGTTTCGTTTTCTGCCGTTCACACCCCCTAGCATAATATAATATAATAAACTAGTAATCGCGGACGGGGTAGGACGGTAGGACGGTGCCCGGGAAGTAGACGAGGTATGCAGGTACTTACGTCCGGTGAGCGGGTGCATCAGGCCTTGGTGCGTGTTGGGCGTGACGTTTGCGTTGGCGGGCTGTTTTGGCTTGCTAACCTTCGTGTTGCTTTTAGCGAATTCTAGCCGTATGGTTTGCGGCATGTCGGGATCGAACCGGACGCCCTGCTGCCGAAACCAAACACACAACAATACAGTGCTACCATCCCGTGTCGGAAATCAGAGCGAGCAGTTTCCGCTCAAGTACGACTACGATTTGGGTTGTGGCGGGGAGGAGTTGGAGTGCGAGTCTAGACGCGACACGCGAAGTTTTATTTGATAATTTTTAAAAAAAAAATTCTTTCTTCGCGCGTGGTGCCAATATTATGACGTATGATATCACTACGCGTGGTATAATACGAGACAGCGTTTTCTAATAAATATGAGCTCGTCGTACTCGTGCTTTATTTCACTACGGAAACTACCCGTCTGTGGTTATCGTTTAACATAATCTAAATGTAAAAGTCTTGGCCCGTAGACATATAAAACTACTTGCCGATTATAATATATCGGTACACTAAGGCCGCTCGGCAAAAGGTCGCAACGCTTAAGTGCATATAATAATAATAATGTTGTTGGCTTATATTAATATATAAGCATTATAGTAATCTTAATGACGGTAAAAACGAACGTTGAACACAACTTCGTTTTTTAAGTCATAGATCTCGTTCTATTTTAGAGTCAATATACAACGTGCGTAAACATAATACATAATATGTACATAGTTAATTAAGCGTTGAACAGACATATAGAACTGGCGTGTTACGCTTTGTTTGTAATTTTTTTTGGAAAACGAATTTTAAAAAAACACGTGGCATAGTAAACATCAACCTCTGCGCTTACTCGCGGCCGTACTACACGGTAAACCAAGTGATTTTATACGTCTACGGTTTAATATGTCCATTACGTTTCCGGGTCATAAACTCTCTTGCTTAATGTACGCTGGAAAATGTCGTGAAGTCAACTTTAGGGAGAGGGGCAGAATTAGCGTGACGACGGTATACTTTGTGAAATACGACGGTATACCTCTCTCATAATAATAATAGTTTTAATACAATATATCATATTATATAATATATCGTATTTACGTGTGCGTATGGCTACTGTTTGTATATATATATTTTTTTCAAATGCCAGTGATAAGCGTAATACTATAACGTATACCTATATAGGATGGCATGTTTGACGTTAATACTCGTATGATATTGTTTAATACGCACACATACACACACATATAATATTATAGGTACATCACGAAGTACAAAGTTTTGTAATGCCACGGTGTTTAGAAACCCACGTCACGTTTGGGGGATGAAGTTTCGATCAAAGTCCAAAAAGAGTTTATCACGGGGAAATAATATAATATAATAATAATAATATTACAAATAACATTAGGTTATATATAGTTCATATATAATATAATATAAAACGCACCTGAAGGTCTTGTTTAGCGGCCTCGGCGCCAGCGCGTGTCTGGAACGTAACAAAACCCACTGGCTGCAAAAAACAATGAAAAGTCAAAAATATATCATACTAACAACGTTACTACTACGATTTTAAGACTTTTATTTGGTCAGTTATTTGCGCTTACCGAAGCTGTTTTGCCATTTTTGCTTGTAACTTTTAACAGAGATCCTTCGTAACCCTAAAAAAAAGAATAAATAAAACACATAATATTAGTATACTATGTAACGACAGCAATATCCAATAGCAAATGTACCCTCTCGTAACAACAATAAACCGTTGTTCGATAATAAACCGATGAACCGTGCATTGTTGTTAGGAGAGGGTACATTTGCGGCAAAAATTGGAATCGTGGTTGTTGTCGTTGTTGATAAGAACCGCATTAACGATTGTGGCAAGTCATTACTATTGAATTCACAGAGGATTTCGAAAACGAATCGAATAAGAATGAGTTTTTATATTTATCATACGCCACGAATGTCGATTTCACACTGTCGTACATAGGGGAAAAGACGAACATCAGTGTCGGCGTGCCATGAATGCTATTATTATACGATCGGAAGGTGCAGTGCTTTATTTATTATAATAATATGTAACATCCGAGAACGTTGTATCCAAGTTTATTTTATTCTAAGTATTCTCGCTTGGTTTCACAAACATTATATTATTTTTATTTATGCATCGGAATCGTTAAAAACCTATCGACAGTAGCATTTGCATATTGTAGTTGTAAACTTTAGTTCCGACTTCCGAGAAAACTATGTGGAGTTCGTACTAGAGTGCGCAGAGCGAATGCGTTTCGACACTGCAGAAAAGCAACCAGACGCTTTTTTTATGACCGTTGACAAGAAACCAGTTATCTCAAAACGGCAAACATAGTATATTTAGTAATTTAATTTTTTATTATTTTAAATACTATAATTTCTGCGGATAGCAATAATTTAATTTGGTTCCGATAAAGCAGTTTCGTGCCGACGCCATGTATCACCTAATACAACAATAGGACGATAACTGGAAAGCTATGAATCCGGCTAGAAATTTAATTAAATGTTTAAAATTAGTCAGAGAAATAATGCAACGCGTACCTATCGAGAACCTATAACGACCCGTTGAGTGTCACCAATCGAAGAGCGAGTCATTGTCAATCGGTGAAGCCAAGTGCGGGGGTTTGAATATATTTGACGTGCGTAATGTATATAATATTAGTTTATTAGCGCTGATATCATGTACATTTTTCAAAACACCAATAATATATTATTTAAAAGACTGGGAAAGAGCGGCAAAGAGGACGCGTCAATCTCGTATAAAAGAGCGTGTATTTTTACAAACACAATAACCGGACAGTATATTGGATCAGCGATTTTTTTGTACTGCTGTCCTCTCATAACGGACGCATTATTAACATTATATTAAAATACAATGTAGTAATAGGTATACAAATTGTACGGCGCAAGCGGTGATGGCTGCATGTGAAACACGGCCTTATCGTCGGATTATCAATATTGCGTGATCTGGATAGCTATTCGATGAGCATATAGATAAATGTATTAGTGTTTTGTTTTTTAATCACGAATGGAGATTATACAATATTATAATACTTAATACTCGAGTTTTAAATCCTGCAGCCGTGTGTTAACATACCACTGCCGACAGGTTTTTGGAGCGTTGCGAAAATGGTTTTTAAAAATTGTCCACGTCAAACAAATTCACAAAAGCGACTGCCGAGTTTTCGCGTATTGGGAATTGCCACCACGGACGTTGTTTTAATGGTGTCTATCCCGCGTCTTACGAGTTGGGAATCGAATATCGATCACTCGGAAACCGCCGCTCACAGGTTTTTATGACTCTGATTATTATTGTATTTCAACCTGCCCGAAATAAGTATAGTTATAGGTACCTACGCGTTGAGGGGCGAGAGTAACCATCACGTACAGTCTATAAAAAAATAACTGCGTAATATTTATTACACACGCGCGCCAGGTTGTATAGTACGGTTCAGCACGCGAATTCAAATCATTATGTCGGTGTGTAGTTCGCCCGTTGCCTAGACACGGCTCGTAATAAGTCGCCTCGTGTCGTGGCCCGTGGGTATAGGTATACCTACCCTGCGTATTACAATGTAATAATATACTAAAATAGAAGTTTCGCCGACCGATCGACGCCGTTATAAGATTATTATTCCACGTCGGTTGTGTTACATTACGCACTATATTTTATATTCAAAATTACAAACGGTATAATGTTTTATATTATTATATATTATCCATTCTGCTAGTATTTAATATTTATCGATGATTGGACGATACTCAATGTTTACAAATCATCAATGGACAATTTATTCTGCATACATAACTAATAAGCAAATTATTTTTCTAAAAAAATATCAAACTATGCTCAATAGTAGGTAGGTGGTACAATATATAATATTTATAGGTACAATTAATGGATATTTTTCCCCCGTTAATTTACATAGACAAATTTAAGAACGTTTACCATTTGTGACCACCCCCAGAGTCAAACCTTCTCCACTCTTTCATAAATGTATATCTACTAAGTATAAGTTAAAACAATGGTATGTATAAAAAAACATTGAATAACTAATTAAGTGATTATTTTAGATTTTTTTAAGTCATATTTATGTGGCTTGCAGTTTAAAATTCAATAAGGAAGTGGAAACGTTATTAATACGTGATATTTATTTCACCTATTGTTAATAGGTACCTATATATTATAAGTTACTTTGATATTGCAAATAAAATAATAATTTATTATGGCTTTAAAAATCGTATCGATATAAAAACAATCGTATAAGAAATACATAATTTACCATGTACTAGTATTAAAGAAACTACACGTGAAACTAGTGCCGAATTTAGACATTTTGCTCCCCGGTGCAAAAAAAGATTGGCGCCTCCTAATCCCCAGTGAAAAAAAATTGCTCCCCCCTAAGGGGCCTACCGACGGAAAATATGGGGGATAGATCCTCATTAACCTTTTAGATTAATAACAAATTTATATTATAACAAATTATATTTGTTTTACAATGTGTGATTTTTTTAAAAATATTGTTTAGTAATTGCTTAATCCTCTCTCCGCAAAGATACATTTGAATTTATGTCACTTAAACCTTGCTTATAATTCATCATATAAGTTTTTTTCAACATATTTAAGTAGGTACTTCATGAATAAATAAAATAAAACTATATAGAACTTTGCAAATTAATATTAAATAAATTATTTAATTAAATAAATTTCAAACAGCTTAATACTAATATACTAAATTATATTACATAAAATATATAATACTGTTATTAAAATAATTAAAATTATAAAATTTTAATAATTGACAAGTAAACAAATTTCTGGCCACAAAATGTTGGTGCCCAGGGCAGTTGTACCCAGCGCCCCCTCCTAAATGCGGCTCTGCGTGAAACGTACATTTCATATCATCCATTACACCTATATTATTATGTAACAAATATAAATAGACTACCTAGTGAAGCCAGTGAAGGTGTTATTTGATTTGAGGGATTATTTTATATTTTTTTTTTCTTATAAATCACTAAGTGAACCATATTTATAAATCCATAATTGTAGGTAGATAGTTAATATATTTTATCAAATTACTGTATAAATATAAATTAACAGCTTATATAATTAAAGTATTTTTTTCAATTTTTTCCTTTTATTTAATCCGTATGAAAAGTGCACCCCAGATAACAAACGAGCCGCCACGTTAAACATTTTTAAATTTACATATTATTTAAATGTTAACTTTTTATTTTTGAGTAAATAATAAACGGTTAGGGTAAAATCGTTTATTTTCCTATTATTACTAGGATGATATTTCAAAATTAGGTATTGTTATTTTTAAAGCCTTGAGGGTGTTCAGTCGTAATCAACATCCCCTACCCTACCACCACTCACCAGTTATATATAGACTACTGTAGTACTGTGAATATATTATACAAATATTGTGTAACGAAAGTTTTTTTTAATACTGTACGATAGCACCACGGCTGTTTGGTATTTGTTTTTATAGACATTACATAATATATACATGATATATCTGAACAAGAATTACACTCATAGCCTAGCCAATACGACTATAACAATGTATGTTACATTAAAATATTAATTGATCTATCTACGGCGTGTTTAATCAATGAAAATAATATAATTCCAATATACTCCCTCCTTATGATATTACGTGAATTTAGCAGTCGGCGGAAAGTTTTTAAAACTATAAGTTATAACATTATTTTCGGGGTAAAGTTAAATAAAATGTTCTAAATTGGTATATTTAATTACCAGTCTTACAGTAGGTATAGTACACGATTAGTAAATTCTATAAACTAGGAAACACAGTTTATTTATTCGTGATTCGAGACCAACAGCGTTTATTGGCGTAAATTAGATTTTGACAACACAACACGTGTACTATCTAAACTCAACGATATTGTTTCGTATGTGGTTTTAATACATAATTATTGTTGAACATTTACAGTAAATCATATATGTTTTTATATTACCTCATATGCTCGAAACAGCAAGTACAGTTCACGTGGCTTGGCGTCCATTGGTAGACCACTGACAAATAATGTTCTCACCTATGGACAAAAAAAATCAACAAATTCGTTAGATTCTGACAGTAGCAAAACAATAGTTATGTTACTAGTTAAAATTTTCGTCGAGAACTTTGCTCCCTTCGTATTTAAAACGCCATAGAGGAACCGCCCTTGCGTGTCCACTACAGCGTGTGCGTGACAATTGTAATTTCCTATTTTCCCGACGGCGCTTTTCCATTAAGTTAAATACATTTAGGATTTCCGTACCTACGCGCGCACTTTTACACACACACAAAATATATGGAATTATAAATATATATATATAGAATACAATACATCTACCAAAATTGTATTTTTTGTGGTTTACGTTTCGTACGAAATGTCAATTAAATTAAAAAAATAGTAGCATTTGCCAAAAAAAAAGAAAAATTGTTGAAACGTTCATACGAACAACTACAGTAATTAATAATAATATTTATTTTCGAATAGCTGCTGTAAATATAGTTTTCGTAGTACGTTATACATTTGTTGTTTTTATGGCGGCAGTCTCCACCCTGTATACAAAGTGCATTTCATAGAGAACAAAAGAAAACCCCCTGGGTCGTGCTTTGGTTCTCTTTGTTTTTTAAAGGTCATCACCATGTCACGCTGGTGAAGCACGGGGTGGTAGTTTCGTGACTTTTCGATCCACCGAAAGGTCTGACGGGACAGAGAAACACTCGACTGAGGGAGTAACAAAAAAAAATAATACAGCAAATATACCCCCTTCGCACGTACGCGTATGTATATTGTATATACTCGTGGACGAGAAGAGTGCCTCTCTAAGGGCACGGGGTTTTTTTAAGAGCCATTGGAAAGAGGAAAAAGAAGAGGCCCTGGGGATGTTTAAATACTAGGCGGGGAAGGGATTAGTTCGATAGATGTATGTGCCAGTGTGCCACACCATGGCCGAGGCGGAAAAAGTTACAACTAACAGGGAATATAAATACATTTTTATATGTACATATAGAAATATATATAAAAAGTCGGTCTCCAGGGTACCGGTGGAATATTCAATTTTAAAACAAATTTACCATAAAACCTTGAAAAAGTTTTGAAAAATAAATTTGAGTTATACTAATAAATATTATAAGGTTAACTTTAAAAAAACTTAAAACTTAATGATATTTTAGCATTGGTTTGAAGAAATACTTATATAATAATATAATATAATACGTGTAAGCAAATCATATTGATTTAATAATAACAGACATAATTAGTAATACGTTGATGATGGACATATAAAAATTCGTGTCTACGTCCAATAATGATTATTGTATAAACGTGGAAAAAGAATAATTATTCTGAAAATTATTTAAAGTTGTAGTACAATAATTAGTAAAACCTAAGATGGTTATCTTTGTGCGCAATATATTCCAGCATGTTATTTTAATGAAAAAATACGTTTTAATGGAGCTCGTCGACTGTGCACGCGTGAAGGTAGGGAGAGCGACCGGAGATGTCACTTTTTAGAGGGTCCTAATAAAACTAACATAATTTAACTCCAGCTTTGAGCGTGACTATAACGTACTATTTTATAGTTGTATGTTTTTCTTTTTATTCGAGCGTATACAGAATTGACAATTGCCGTAAATAGATTACTTCCATAGGTCGGGTGTGTGATAGTGGTGAGGTGGTGCAGGACTGCAGGAGGTTTGGTGTTCGGGTGGAATCTTTATAAGTATACAACATTGTACCTCGCAGTCCTTTTTACTACCGTCTCCGCCACCACTACTCGCACAGGTAGACTAAAAATTGACGACAACGACAACGATGGGGGTGGCGGTGGTGTGGAGCAGGTAGGTAGTTTAATATAATAATATAGTATAGTAGAGCTTTTCTGGCGGTGTGGCCTCGGTAGTGTAGCCGTGGGGGGGAGGTAGGGCGCCACGACGGACGGCGTGGCCATGGCAACGGCGTTATCAACACAACCGACCAACGCCGAGTCGATAACACTCTTTATTAATGTTTACAAACTCATTTCTGCAGTGCACAAGTTCGACTGAATTAATGATTCACGAGCAATTTTCCAGAGTAGGTAAATATTTTTACGATAAAATTTACAGAAGGTAATAAAAAGCTGGAGCCGAAATGCCGAAACAATGATCCGATGCAGTGCACCGGTTGCAATTATTACAAAGTGCGTTGTATTATTTTATATTGTACACAGATCTATAGGATGTTTTGTCCCATGTAAATATTGAAATTGGTTATTTGGTAACCGAGAGTAGTTATAATCCATGGAATATTTGGTCCCTAGTGTATATATGGACTATATAGGACATTGGTCCCTGGATTTTTTAAATCGTTATTTTCATTAATTTCTCTAGTACTACTAAAATAGTAAGACAATAATCTTAAATTTGAAAATTAATTCAATATTACTTCATTATATTAACAAGATAGGGGTTTTGTAATTTGATTTTGATTTGTTTTTTTTTATGAAAATTAAAATAATACAAATATATTTTTACCTATAGGTACGTAAAATATAATTACAGATAATTAAGAGTTAAAAATAACTCACAATTATGATTTAAGCCAAAAATAAAATATTTTAAAAATACACAAATATAATAAAGATTATAGACGTAGAGGAACAGATGATATATGAGTCAAACTTAAATGTGTATTATAACATTGCAACTAGGGCTTTCAGATAGCTATTTCAAAACCAAAGGAACCAAAGTCCTATAATCGATATACGCCCCAGACCAAATGTACTAGGTATCTTAATATTACACCATTATACACGCACGCGATAAAATATATCTTTAGGCTTTAAAATAAAGTTATTTACGTTGTACGATGACAGGATTTAAACTTTCAGCGCCTTATAGGTATAGTATACACCGGTTGTCCGACAATTCGGCTTTCGTCGGATGGTAATTGACGCTACTCTTCAGTCCTGTAGAAGTTTGGTCATACTTGACGAAAATCAATTCGGCTGACGAGAGATTAAGTGGAACAACACAATAAATTGACAGTATTTAGTCGTAGCTATAGGGACGTAGGGCCGTAGGACAACGCACGAGCCGACAGACGACAGATCGTCCCGTAAAACTGTGACGATTACGTTTATATGGGTCTATTTACAAAACTGTCTTCCCTGTTCGAAGTGTTATTTATTTTTTTTCCTCTGGACTAAATTCCGGGACTAGATGCTTTTACACACACTCACATAATATTAAAGAACCATTCACACTACGAACAACGCACCTTAACATCTGCACGGTCTATTCATACGATATAATGATCTTGCTTTCGATGTAGGTACTATATAATATGCACATGCAATTCGTTTTCGAGTGGAAGTCGACTCTTTTTTTTTAATTCCGAGCGCGTGTGTCCGTGTGTGTAAACAAAACGCTCTTACGATATATATGCGTCACACGTTTTAGTCAAACGACAAAAAATTAAATACTTGATGTTTATAAGAGAAGGCGTGTGAAGGTAAACGATTTTTTTCATTCATCGCATTTGATTTGTGTATACAACTTTTTTTTATCGTGCCTGCGTTTTCATACGATAAAATAACCCGATTTGAAAAAAAAAAAACAAAATTAAAACTTGAACAAAGACAAAGTTATTTATTACTTTTACTTGTTTGTATAGCTATTGTATGGAAAAAGTGATTTACGCAAGATAATAATGAACAAAAATATTTTAATCGTCATAATAATATTATAATACGACAGCGTCATAGCGTTTTACTCTCTACTCTACAAATATAATATATTATAATAAAGGCGAACGAGATGCAGACGACGACGGCGGCAGCGGCACCGACGCTGTGATAAGAGACGGGTTCTATAATTTACTTATAGGTTCAAATGTACAATACAGTCTGTACATCTGATGGCCAAAATCTTCTAACGATAGTATAATCGTCGTACAGCCGAACATATTATTATAATAACGAGTAGTATGGCGAAAGGGGTCTCTAGAAAGACACGGGCGTGATGACAAATTCCGAGGAGTTGGCAATTCGTTGGAGGAGACGAGTGTTGGGGGGGGGGGGGAGAGGAGCAAAAGAGCGCGAACCCGGAGGCCAAGTATCATAGTTGGTGTAAGAGAAATGCGCGTACAAAGGAAATAAAAACTGTATCGCTCTTCAACGATCGCTGCTGAAGT
Organism: Macrosiphum euphorbiae; assembly: GCA_949089665.1. Taxonomy (NCBI): domain Eukaryota; kingdom Metazoa; phylum Arthropoda; class Insecta; order Hemiptera; family Aphididae; genus Macrosiphum; species Macrosiphum euphorbiae. The sequence continues at coordinate 23,397,968 of CARXXK010000004.1, read as the reverse complement.
AATGCAAAGTATTTGCACAAACCTCTCGCGACAAGTGCGGGGCAGATGACATACGAAATACATTTGTGTATGAGCGCAGTGCCGCCTAAAGAGATTTTTCATCTGCCAGGAAAATGTGATTATGCGTCGTTCTCAATATTAGTCTCTTATCATCCACCTATTGAGGAAAAACTATAAGTTATAATCATCACTCCGTTACAAATATATTCATATAATAATAGGCAATAGCTGATAGCCGTCATTGTATAAAAAACATTTTTTAAGATCACCGTTCCCCAATAGTTTGGTTAAAAAATAGTTAAATATTATTAAAAAAAATTCTACCGTAACGCTATCAAGAATCCCACCTCCCTGAAGAGGACGCTACACCCGCATGTGTTGTCTCCGTCTTACACACGTACGACATAGACAAAACGCGTTTAGGCAGTCTGAGTATAACTCGCTCAATTTTGGTTCTAGAGTTAAAATACCTATTATGAAATTGAATTGTGATAATATTTCTAAGGGCAAGACGCTACGGTTTTTTTAAAAAATTTAATTTTTTAAAAGTCAAAGGTATTATAAAAATGGTGAAATTTTTTCTATTTCTAAACGATATAATGAACGTTATATTGGGTATAATGGAAAAACCGCAGCGTCTTGCCCTTAGAAATATTATCACAATTCAATTTTATAATAGGCATTTTTACTCTAGAACCAAAATTGAGCGAGTTATACTCAGACTGCCTAAACGCGTTTTGTCTATGTCGTACGTGTGTAAGACGGAGACAACGCATGCGGGTGTAGCGTCCTCTTAACATGGAACTAGCTAAACGCGGACAATACAACCTGCAGAGTGCAGACTATTATACATTGCTCATTGCTAAGCATGCTTTGTTTAATAATACATCCAGCTTAGTCTACCGTGGTAATGTGCGTATTTTAATGCGAAATAATAATTCCTATGCAATGGCTTCTCCCTCGTTAAAAATCGTTTTTCTAACATGTTCACACCGGATGTTTTCAGTGTTATTACAATATGATATACCTACCATAGGTAATGCGAGCATTATTACAACGTCGTATAATATAATGTACACACACAATGTTGTATTATGTACCTACCTCGGTGTATTTTTTGTACAGTTTCAGAGAGATTATCGTATCTACTATACATAGATGTAGAAAAAATGTTAATAGTTTTTATATTACAAGTATATTATATATAACAGACGGTCTGCGGTAGACAAAATTAGGGCGGAAATACCCTACTTCCATTCACATTTGTCGAAATCCGTCAGAGACAAAACCACGATGGGTTGACATACATCCTTTATCGTCTCATATACGCAGTTTCAGACAGATTACATATATATATACCGTCGGGTAAAAACCTCAGAACAAGAGTTGACCCAAAATGCCGGGACATAGCTAGATGTGGACCGACGCGTAAACAATGTGCATATTATTATATACGAAGCATACGACGATCTCGTTGCAGTCGTCGTTATAGTGTCGGGGTTGAGATAAATGGACAACGTTCTGTCGTGTTGGTGATAAAAAAGTTACATTATTTCTTTTTGAACAACAATGTCTTTTCGGAAAATAATTTTCGTCGAATACACCACCATATATACCTACGGTCGATCGTAATCACACTAGCCGCATGTATATGTTGATGGATGAGATAACCTGAGCGAAGACCGCACGCACTGTCGTTGATTATATAATAAAGTTTTTTGATTGATGAAAATGCAACCGAAATAGGAAAAAATAAAAATAAATATCATACGAATGTGAACAAATTTGATAGAAATATTACGAGGCAGCTTCATGCCCATGGTGCATAACTGGCTGGTTTAAGTGAGTCACCATAGGTTCAACATCTTTTGCAGATTGTACAACATTATGTATGTAGGTTAATATATGTGTCTATGTACCCAGAGTTCTCGCGTCGGTTAGTAATACGAAACAAATGTGCGAATGCAAGCTATGTTTTTCTGCTTTGAATTAATTTATTACATCCAAGAAACAACAGTGTCAAGTCGTAGTCCATATTATCAGCGTCATACAATATACCGTCAAAATATGTTGATGGCTACACGCCAGTTGTCTATTACTAGACGTTATTAATCGTCGTTAAAATAATAACAATATATAAGATTGCATCTGAGAAAATATAATTTGATGGAATATGTTTTCCCAGGAACATGACGGTATTATTTTATTGTGATTAATGATTATTAGTTATTACTCTTTAATTATTATTCGATTTCTTTGTGATATTATATTTTATTATGATCGTGAGAGGGATTTGGACTAGTTGGCGTGTCCGACCGTGGGGTTCTAAAATAATAACATCGTATGTCGCACAGTAAGGGGTGATCACAACGCCATTCGAGTTATCCATCAATAGTCGGATACGAAAGCGAGCAAAAGGGACGCGCCAGTAATGCTAGAAGGCGTGGGACAATCGTACGAAATGGTCGCCCAGCAATAGACTTGACTGTGTCATACAAGATTTGTAACTAAGATAACTTAGTTATCTCTTCAGTTTGTACAACACACATGACAAGCATGTAGTGATAGTAGCAGTAAATATATTAGTGGTAGTATACTGTGGTAGTCGTAAATCGTAATCACGATAACAACAGTATTAAATATTATTATTATATTGTTATTAACCAAGTGTGAAAAAATTGTTCCTATTATAGTCATTAGTCGCGTTATTTGACACATAGACCCACATACACCCACACAATGTGACGAAGAGGTCGTGGTGTGGGGAGGTAGTCGTCCCCGTACCAGTAAGCGCCGACCACCGATGTATTGTACGTGTTCGCCGGCAATTTGTCACGGCGCTGGGCCCATTGAGGCGGTTTTCGGAATGACAAGGGTACGCGTGTAAACAATGATGATAAAATATTTAAAAACATAGAAAATCATATTATAATGTATAGTATGGATTGTATATGTCACATCAACGTACTTAATTATAATATTATAATTAAAATTTGTCGATAGCAATATAGTTTTTATTTGACTAGTATAGGAAGGTATGATATAATAAATTACAATAAATAATATTATTATTTATTATGGCCTGATGATGTGGACAGGCGAATAAACGGTTAATGCACAGGTGTGTGGGGACTGGTGGTGGGGGTGGCGTTGGAATTGAGGAGACGTTTCCGGGGACCATGGGATCGTGCAGCGACAGTGGTGGCGGCGGCGGCCGCGGAGTTCAGTGGACTCGGTCGTGGCACTATAGGGGTGAGGGGGTGGCCGTGACCCGGGGTTGGATCAATAGCGAGGCCGCATGCCTTGTTTACGGTGTGTGCGTGTATGTCTGTATATAATGCATATATATATATATATTATTTATATATCTTTATTCGCTAGTAGTAGTGGTGTACTTGGCCCTCTCCTCTATTCACTCCTTTCCAGTACTCACTTATATGTATATTGTATATATAGTACACACACACACACATACATTGCACCTCTCGCCTCACCACGCGAGTGTGTTTCTCGTCGTCGTCCCGAACGCACGCGTTATTATTATTTAAACGTGGTAATAAATAGTTAAGACTGCAGTATATATACTTTCCCTTCCCCTCGAAACGTCCCTCACCCCCGTTCCGTTGAAGTCCCACCCGTCCCACACGTTCACCTCAACGTGTGATTCCGACTAGCTTCTATATACGGTGAGGGTGAAATTAGATTTACTACAGGGTTTCCCTGGAGTTGTAAAGTTCCACGGTGTCATGTATATATACCAATATGTATGTATATAATATATTACATGTATACGAATGTGTATAATATATAATATATTTAAGTCGCTCGGACGTATGAATTTTCGTCCATATATAATAATAATAATTATTGGAATTTCGGCGTACACGGTCAAGTTGACTTGGATGAATGTTTAACAGCACGATTGTTCTAAGGATACTTAGTACAATTTAAATACGGCGGTAATGTAGTCATTTCGGTGCCTAGTCAAGTGGGTTCGAGTAGTTTAGTAATTGTACGGTAGAAAGAAACGAACTTCCAATTTCTATCCAGTCGAGCAAACAGTTTATGAAACTATTTGGTAGGCTTATACAAACACACTTGAGAACCTTTGAGTTGTTGACCTACAATTTCACTATTCGAATTGAAAAAAAAAACAAATTATACACATTGCAAACGTCGTTGTATGTAAAGTTATATGAAAAAGGCATCTAATTTCTGCAAATGTTCCTACTGCCGTTGCCCGGACGAATGTAATATCGTTCGGTGGCTTCTCGCCGAGTAAAAGCGTATATATGCCACTTTTTTGGCTTCTGAAATATTATTTGCACACGCACCAAATCGATATCGATTCGAAACGATTGTCGGCCACATTCGAGTGTACGTCTCTTATTATACAGGCGACGAGTATAATAATACAATAAATAATTCTTGTAAGACCCCGTCGTTTATGTTTTCTGCATAAAACAAACGTGGGTAAATAATGTATAGGCATAATAATCAGAAAAAAAACTGTATTCTCTTTAAAAGTTATTGATTGTTTACTATAGTCAGTCGCATGGCAACCACGAGTCAAAACAAGCACGACCAATTTTGGTTGTGAATAATGTCAAAGTAAAATAAATATAATAGGTATATATAATAATAATATAATAATATTACTAGCAACGAGGTCAAAAGTATTAAAAAGAAAATAAAATACCAACGTCACCCTTGACGTTTAACACTCGCGTTGACGGGCTGACAGGTTTTCGTCGCCAACGTCATACTTAACTCGCCTAACGTCGTCGTCTAAACAATAATAATTCTCCACTCGCCCACGTAAAATTCCACAGCCGTCCGTCCGAGTCTAACCCAAACCGCCTGCACAGGGAAGTCCGCACTCGACCCTACTCGGTCAACCTGAAAGGTTTCGATGCGCATGAGCGTAACAATTTATATAGTTTAACAATAATAATCCATTATAGTATAAATTTTGTATGACATTCCGTTAGCATAGTGCCCCGTATAAACGGCAAATCTGACACGTACACAATGTACAATACATTAATACATAATAATATAATATTACGACGTTAAAATATTATGATGTACGAAACTCGCCAGAGACACCGCGACGACCGAGTTTCCATATTTTATATAATGTACAATGTACATATTATTATATGGATGATTTATCTTGTTTTCCCGCCCTCTATTATAATATAACTTCACTATTTTAATACTTAGAAATAGTAATATTGACTTTTAAAATATATTTTACAAAATAATGTATATGACCTCGGATTTAAAATAAACACGAAAACAAACATAATATTTTTGATTTTTAATTTACGCTACTATACAATAGTCAACCAACAAATAATATCGTCCTTTATCGCCCACAAGTTGTATCAAGCACGGAATATACCAATTATAAATACCTATTACTGTATACTAATCTCGAAACGGATATCCATCTGATATTGTGCGTTGACGATAAAGCCACATGACATATTATAACCGTTGAGCAGTTTAATACCACGTTTGCTATCCGATCAATTTACCACTCGATTCACGTATAAGACAGAAAACCACAGACGTTTTCCGAAACTTGGTGGACAGACAGCATACGAGATTAGTTTCCGACGAAAACTCAACGTCCGCATTGACGTAGCTAGGATTTTTAAAAGGGGAGGGCCAATAAAAAAACCTTATAAAAATTAAATTTGTATTGTTTGCACTAGACATAACTTTTATACTTTTATGACCAGATATAATATTAAATAATATATCCTACCGAAATAAATAACATTTTCAACTACTTTTTATTTATATTAATTTATTGCAAACAACTAACATCTTTATGAGATATACCTATTTATAACAGTATATCACTATAATTGTGTCCAAGTCGTATCTAAAACTTTCATTCGTCTAGTAGATTTTTTTTTATAAAAGCAGTCAATATATTTTATTTTTCAAAATTGTCATATTCGGCAAAAATACGGCCGATGGAGAGATGACAATATGTCCCCTTCCCCCCCTGTGGATATGTCGTCGAACGTCCAAATTAATGTTTTTTATAACTCATTGAAAAACCGATACATATATTTTGCGCCTATATATATTTACACATAATATCACAATAGTTATTATTGATGATCAGGAAATATAGGCGTATAAGGAATAAAAAAATCGACATAGCGTATAGGATTAGTACGAACACCAATCACACCAAAAGTAAAAAATGGGCGACATGATATTAAAAAGAATGATATTTTATATTACTTCACATTTATTTTACATTATAATATTTCTGAGTAAAAGTTTCTGAGGTTATGCATGATTGTATTATTATGTGCAATATTTCAAATATATTTTATACTTATTATATGGTATGCAGCGATTATTCAGATTTCAGACCGACCATTGTATATTAATTCGTCTGTGTTAATACTAATAATAATATGTTCGGAAATAGTATGTCAATTTTGGTAATGATATATTAATAATATTATTTGTTTTTAAAGCGCAATTCAATAATATTCCCAATTTATTTATTAAAGTATATATTTATATTTTATGTATCACAAAAACGAATTAGGAAAAACGGTTTTTTTCTGTCCAATATTATCTGCTCTACACTAGGTAGGTAGTAGGTACTACCAAAATAAAATTTCATCAATATAATATTAATTTAATCCAGATTGATTGTGATTTATACAAATAATATTATAAGTAGTAATTTTATTATTTATTTTAATAGCATTTAAATGATCAGATGTAATTGACTAATTGTCCTTTACAATTCAAGCTCGTATCCGTTATATTTATACAATTAATGATAAAAATTAAAAAATATTGTTAAAAAATGTAAACAACTTTATATAATATGCTTAAAGCTTAAACCTAATCATTTATGCAATAGGATAATTTACCATTCCCTCATTACCTTATTAATATATAAAATGCATTTTTAAACCATCCATAAATGAATTTTATACGAAATCCACTTGTCATTTTGAACATTTAAAAATTATGCTATAAACCAAATATACATACATTAAATAAAGCAGTACAGGACAAAAAAAATTCTTTTAGTTTATTTATTTATAAAATTGAATTTAAGGTTCGTTTGCAGGTAAATTGTTTCTTTTAATTGCTCTAATTAATCATGTAAAACTAGATATGAATATAATATAATATAGGTACAGTGTTTTAAATGAATTTCAATAACGAAAGTATTACGTCTGTCGTGTTAGCTGTCTTGCGAATACAACATTACAGAAATACCGATTGTTATGCATACATAATATATTATATCATAATATATTCCTTCCTTCGCAAGTGTTTTATTTTTACAAATGTTTTCACTAATTACTTATTCCCTTAAGGGCGACGACCTTGTGTTTATTTATTTACATATCATTTTATTGTATTATGCTTATATAGGTAAGTCAAATAACTTAAAATGTCATGAAACGTACCTGTAATTCTTAGAGCCTATATACTCTAAACCGCCACCCTCGCCATTGTTTGTGTGGAATAATATTCGTTGAATAAATCGAGTAATAGTTCATTGTATATAGGGGCGGTCAATCGTTATTTTTAACCTCCATTCTTTTCACTTTGAATCATTTATGCAACGGATGTCATGTCCAATAGTCTATTTTACCACTCCTCCGTCCATTAAACATTCAACCGTTCCCTAACAATTTTCTCCCCTCTATGCGTTCCGTTCTAAGTCAATTATTCAACGTTAACCTAGATTATAGATTTTTATTTTTTTTTTGTTTATTCCATCGCTCGTCCTCATTGAAAATGTATACAAATGGCAATTCGGGCTGACGCCTGATACACAAGCGAGCGGAGGGAATGGGGAAACCCGGAAAAGGGCGTGACGCGCACACGGGAAATTGGTTTCCATCGGAAGGGTGAGGTTCACGGGGGTCATATAATGCTTGCAGTATATTAGACTAATGATTTTTGGATCCCTTTAAAACGCAGAGACGAGTCTTTCGGCGCCATCGGAGATTATCCGCTCAGACTGATTTTACTGCTTTCTTTGCCGGAACAACATACGCGAGATAGCTCCATGCCTCCATGTCACTATGACGACCGTGGGGGTGGGATAGGCTATATTATACGCGACGGCGATGTTAATAATATACTCTTTGGTATAATATTAATTTTGTTTTCACGTGCAAAACATCCACCTCTGTGTAATTACATGGCCCTTGAGTTGAATGGCGACACCACAACAGGGCCTTTGCAGCTGGAGCAGTGTGCCCGGGACAAACACTCGTCGTTCGGTAAATGCACGGCGACTGCAGAGGGACGAGCCCAAGAGATTAAAAGTCCACAAAGGACGAGTGGGCTAGGCAACACATACGTTGTACAAAAGTAAAAATTATATTAATATTTATGACTTTAATATTGGCTATGAATATTATAGTATATTGCTGTGAGAATAAACCTCGTAATCTGTGCTTTAAGAAAAGTAAACATTTGGCTGTAAAAAAAATCTCATTTTACTTAGGAAAATTGGTTCGGAGCTCTAGAATAAATACCGCTTATACGCCATGTGATATATTACAATATTTTCTTTTTGTTAGTAATATTTTCCCGTCTCTCTTTCAAAATATAACCCCCACCACCAGCCGAGTTTAATTAGTGTGTACCGACCACGTTGTATACTGTGTAGCATCTGTGTGTGTGTGTTTGAAGCACTTATACACTTATATATTATATATATATGTATACAATGTAGATGTTTAACCAAAATTTACAATCATTTATATTAAAGAAAGAGCTCAGAGTTAATTTTTGTTTGCGGTCATAAGATATTTGCCGTTAATAATAATAGACCCATAAATAACGATTTTATCGTTGCAACTTTTGAGTTATAAACATTTTTGAAACATCTTAAAAATACATTTTTTTCTTTGAGACTATCGTGCTTTGTTAATTTGCACGGACATGCAAACGACCTAGATTTTAGCTTGAACGATGACTGTTTTTACAAAAATGACAAGTTTAATAAATACGACAAAATTAATGGCTTATATAATATGTATGTTATGATGATTAATAACCACACAGAAAATTACTAAATAAAAAAAAAAATCAGACTAGAATTAAATGTGCTTAATAATTAACTTATAAAATATAATATGTCCGTTAAATTATTCTATTTTTTCGTCAAGTAAAACGTCATTGAATAATATTTGCTTACTAGTAAAGAACTCTTTAAAATAATTTATTAATTAAATAAACTATAGACAGTAAACTAATATAAGAAATGTCCCCAAAACTAAAAATTAACTTCAGTGTATTTTGTAAAATATATGTCCCGGAAATGGCATTTTTTTTCTTTTCAATAGGCAAGAGATTTCTTTAAATAGTATGTTTCATCTCAAATTTTGAAATAATACTTATTTAGGATATTCTTTGGACACATTGTCGGGGTTAATTCGTATAGAAAACCAAGAGTTTCTTTTCATTCTTTTTTTTTTTGTCGGAGGGAGTTATCTTCTTTCAGTGGTAGAGCCACTAAAATTACTTCAATTCCTAGACTCTCTCTGACTATAGCATGGACATCAATATTTTTACTGAGCCCATAAACTTTCCACTCCACCACCCGTTTGCACCCTATGGACGCCACCACGTCGCCACGTCCCTTGCGCTTTACGATTGGCGCCACAGTTCTTCATTGGTCCGGAGCCAAGATAACAGCTGTGCCAGGGCTCCGGCACTAAAACTCCGTGGAGACACACAAATGCACAAAATCACTTGAGTTATGTGGCATTTCGCAACAAAAAAAAAATGGTTATAGATAGTTATCGTAAATTTATCGGATTTAAAGCGGTTCTGAACATGCTTACATTTAAATTAAATCTCGAGCCAAAACATACATCTGTATTTATTTTAAATTATAAAATATATTATAAAAAAAGGATATTATTGCTAAAATTTTTAGTTTATAAATGTTTATTTTGTATGTAAAGTGTTATACATTAAAACTTTCATAACTGTAGCTTATAGTAAAATTTGAAAATGTTCAGTATTAGTTTAAAATTGTTTATTCGGCATGGTTTCAATCGAAAAAATGCTTCACCTATTTGTATAAATAGTTTTGATAAGTTTAGTGAATTACGGATTAATTGAAGCTTAATAATAGATATTTACAACTTGCAGCGTATACCATTTGACAAACTTTATGATTTATCAAAGTGTAATGGCAAACTAATTGATTATTTGAATAATTGAATGTAACATCAGTAATTATTGGGATAACCTACTAAAGATATTGTTTAGCAGTTTAAACTATTACTTAAATATTATAAACTTCAATATTTGCTATAAATTATATTTTGATATTATTATACATGAATAGATATAAACAGAATCGAATAAAACTGTTTGGAAACTATACTAAATGAAATGTTCAACGTTTAATACGACAAATTACAGCTTGGCTTACTTCCAGTCGAGACTTAACAGCCGTCTACAAAATTAATTGGATACGAACGCGTATGGGTTATTTCATTTTTCTGAAATTGTATTGCTGTGGAATACAGTGCCTTAAGTCATAACATATTATATCTCCTCCTCTTGCAAGAAAAATCAATTAGAATAAACCGAAGAACAAATGTGTTAACAAATTAAAACGTACCACGGCACACATAGTTATTAATTATAAAATAAATACATAATAGGTACAACTATGTACGAATAAAAAATTGAAGCTATAAAATTTTATTTTTGTATTCGAACGAATTACATATTACAGCATATATTATCATTTAATCGCTGTATTCGTTACGTATGTGTTATATACCAAACGAGGGGAAAAAATTGTGTCAACTTTAAAGTGAGTAATACACAGTAATACACGCATCAATAAGAACTGAACGACGAAAAGTGAAAAAAAATATAAAAAGTTATTTCTAATTTGGTTTTCTCGTACCTACCTATATGAACGTTATGGTTATAGATCGAAACTTGACGTTATAAGACTCGGCGCAGTAGCGTAAAAAAAGAAAATTAGAGAAAAGTTCAACGTTGTCCAATCACAACTTGGACGGGTGAAATGTCTTTTTGGGATCGGGTCGAGGGGTGAGAGTGCCTCGGGGGAGAACGACTCTGGCACGAAATGTCGCGTGTGTCCGGAAATGTGTTTTAGCTCTGCCCCCGAAAAAAGGAGTAGTAATCGACTTGAATATCGAAATGGCGTGTTCGTCGCTAAAGGTACATAATATAATACGACAAGCCCGGTGGCGGCGGTAATAAAATGAAATATAAAAAATTCACTATATGCATTCAGAGGGGGTGAGAGGGAGTCGAGACCACCAAGTGTATTAAAAATGGAAAATAGTAAAATGGATAAAATTAGTCACCGAGCAACCTACAGCGTCGGTACCTATATTATTATTCCGAAAAAACTTTATTGCTCCGATGTTTACGCCGCAGTTGCAGTGGGTGTGTGCACCGATGTAAAATTGTTTGCATGCCCACCGCCTGGCTTGCGATAATAAAACGAAAAGTGGAATCGAGGTGGAGTAGCTTAATTTTACCGATTTCAATATTATAGTAATAGGACGATTTACTCCAATTACGAAATCTTTGAATGTCTCTAATATGACTATATGACTATATATTTTTCCGAAATTCGTCCCCCAATGCATTACAAAAATGGCATAATATTATTATAGCTATAATAATAATTTTTCGACATGACCTTTATTATAACCATACAATACCATATAGTATACTATATTGGTACACCTATTACTTAATGCGCTCGTAAGTCGCAACGCGCAATGAAACTTCGTTTTATTGCGCAAAAACGTAGTACCCAAAGGGTCGACGACAAAGTAAATATACGTACAGTGAGTGAGCGAGCTCGTGTCTATAAAATATATTACATCCGTTTGAAGTTTTCGTATTTTTTTCAAATCGAACAAGATCGGAAATGTAAATGTAAAATAAAAGTAGAAGTAAATGTCTGATCGAGGCCACATAAAAAATGTACCCTAGAATGTTCTAGGCTATAACAAAACGTATATGTAGGCTTTAAGGTACCTACCTTTCCAGAAACAGCCTAGAGCGTTGACAAAACGAGCAGCAATATTACAACAATTTTATCCACGTCTATAATAAGTCTTAACGCTGAATAGAAAATATCGGTGTTCGTCGCCGTCGGACGCGTTAATTCCGATGGCATTAAAACCACAATAATTAATAACATTTATTGAATAAAACGAAAGCGAACCGGGTACGAAAAAAAGATTAAATTACACGGTATTTTGTCGGGACATTGTCTCTAACCCGTGTTCAATAATATAATAAACGAGCGCCAACCCGTGTAATAAATCATACACCTGTCGTTGGTTATTATATATATCCTTTCCCAGTAATGATATTATATCTATATGTATGCGTTATATATTGTTACTATTATAGGTATGTGCTTAAGTTTAACGTACCAACGTGTATAATAGCTGTCCAACAGACGAGCACACGTCGCGATCGTCGTCGTCATCGTCCGCATATAGGTGAATTGCACAGGTATGAATAATTAGTAATAATATATAATATCAAAAGACGATAATTTACACGTATTCTGTGTTAACAGTTGTATGTGTAATTCCGTACGCTTGTGTAGCACCATATACCTAATAGAATTTGTAACCAGGTAAAATGCGAATCTATACTATAGCTACCAAAACCACTCCGTATTTAATAGACACTCACACAATGCGAGATAAGAAGTATATATGTAGGTACCTACTATAGGTATTATATTATTATACTGATAGTCTCACCGGTTGTCAAACAGTATAATTTTTTATTTTTTGCTAAAAATACAAAACTATAACGACATAAATTACCACCATTCAAGCTGCTGTCCACATTAATTGGCCATTATTACGCGCTAACGTCTTTTTATTATGTCATAATATCATATTGTATAATTAGATGTAAAAACAGTAATACCGATAGTAATAACAATACACCGGACGAAAACAAAATATCGAGCTGGTTCATAATACAACAATATTGTATACAATATGGTACGTATAATTTATAATACTATAATATTGTAATGTATTATATTGTGTAGGTATTATTATTTAAATATTATGATATGGGATGGTTCGACTAAGTCTAATAATATATTATTATATACGAAGCTGGGGGAAATGGTTAGAAACACGTTTTCAAATGTTAAATCGGTTTAAAAATTAAAACTTTTTCACTAGAAAGTTTAAACTATTAGGAACAACCCATTTTAATTGTTTCGAAACGGTTAACTAAATAAACGGGAACTAATGTTGAAAAATGAGCGTAAAATATATTGTTAATATTTATTTTCCTAATGTCAATACCTTAAAGTTTAAAATTCAACCGTGTAAAGTTGATTTTGTAATTTTGATAATTATTTTTGACTTTAAGAGAAACTATTTATTTCATTTACGATGACTGTATAATCAATTAATACAAATTCGCGGCACACAAAACCTGAACTTAAATAATAAAAGGTAAATAAATACTATATTAAGTTAATCGTCAAAACGTTTCTAACACTTTTGTGTATAATATATATAGACATATAGTACCTACTAAATCAGGTTTAAAGTTTTCGCATACAATGTCTTAACCCCAATTTTTTTTTCGAACGTTCTTGTTTTAAACCGTTTACCGGTATAAACGATACAATATAGATATGTAGGTTCTTTGCTCTTTGGCGCTCTATAGACGACGACAACGATGACAGCAGCTGTGTCTTCGGTGACATACTGACATAGCTGTAGAATAGTATTATAGGTACATAATAATAGATACAGTTGATAATATTATTATATACCTACGCGTGCACAGTCACTGTTCCGGCGGAAGTGTCGTTCGGGTTGGAAAACGAGCGGATGCACTGTAACCGCGGTTGAACAAGCGCGAACCGAGAAAGCGTGCAAAAATGACAAACTACTCGGGCCGTAATAATATCGTTTAAATAAATTTTGACGTGCGTAATGGTGAAAAAAAAATGGCAAACGCAAACACAATATATAACGAGTTCGAGCGAGCTGCGATTTCACGAATTAATAATAATTGTTATACACCACCCGACCGAGAAACTTCTTCTTCGGAAAATAAACAAGTCGTTCCACGCCACTGTTATAAAGATTTAACGTTGATCTACGAACGACAATCGATATTATTGTAATATTGGGTATAACACTGCGATAACTGTGCCTGAAATATATGTCAATCAGCACTCTCTTATAATATACTTCCCGGTCACCCTGGAGTAAGATGTTATTGATCATCAAATGTACTTGGGACCGCGATAAATAGCATAATAATAGTTTAAGGATCAACTGTGACAACAATAATAATATTATATTGGTGTTCGTAAACGTTTTGGTATTGGTATTTTAAACGCGAATTTCCGTTCACCCGTAGGTTTAATACTTTCTAGCTCGTGTGATAACACATAATATTACATAATATTTAGTCGACGCGATTACCGTCGTCGCATTGTCCATAAATTAAAACGATTTAAATATTCAGAAGCTCGGATGTATACCGTACATTTATAACAATAGCACGACGAGTTCGAAAATATTTAAATCCAAATTAATTGGACTCTCTTTAAATTCTATTAACGAAAAAACTTATTCAAACTTGCGATGTTAATACTTACTAAAAAGCGTTCGAAGCGCAAACTTTTTGTTCATTTCTGAAAACGGAAAAGAAACATCTTAAAAGTTACTTCGATTTATGGAAATTTTCATCTTAACGAAAATAAAACGAAAACACTCACAACGAAAACTATAATATTAATTCATCTGTGACATTTAATTTCCAAAAAGGAAATAAAAGTACATATTTCGTTTATCGAGCTTTACCAGAGAATATAATATAAGAAGTACAAAGCCATGAATCGATGTAAGCGGGGGTATGGAAAAACTAGAATGCGACACTAAATTAGTTTAAACGAATTCGAGTTTATTTATAATATAATACCTTTGTCGGTTATCAAAATATGTTAAACTGAATAATATTATTTATTTATTCGTATATTTGTCTTTGATTTGATCAGCTAAAAATAATTATTAACTAAACTAATAATATTAAACATTAAAACCGAAATGAACAGAAAAATGAATGTAGTAGAAGTACTAGGTACCGTAGATGCAAATACGCAACAAAGGAAGGGGGCTGGGAGGGTCCCCCTAGAATTTATGTAGCCCCCCCAAAAACTAATGATTTAACTATAATTTAAAAGCATCATGAGAGTATCAAGTATAGCCCTGAGCTACAGCCCCCCCCAAATTTCAATCACTACACATATGATATGGGTACTACCTAATAATAATAAGTTAAAAACATTAAACATTGTTCAGTCACGTCAATGAGTATTATAATATGATCTGGAAGGGGAGCAAACGTAAAGCTCGCATATAATATACAGTATAATACACCTAAGCTAATAAAAGGCAATTGTTAAGTTAAACAATAGAAAACAAATAATAATACGCGATTGTTCCGCGCACTAGCATAATAATTTTTTTTTTCTACTGTAGAACGAGTGTATTCGATATATATTATCAAAACGGTGTGAAAGTCGTAAAATGGTTTTCCGTTTTAGATTTTCTTTCGGCGGCTGCTGCGCCGTTTGTTCTAAAAGCCGTTTTATCATACCTACCATATACTGTGTAATTGGTAAGAAAGTTCCATCACATATACATATGGTCTGATATGGATGCGGTTCTGTAAATCTATAACTAATATGATAAACCGAGTAATCTGAACTTATAACAAACAAATTAACGGATCAAATGAAAACAACGACAAATGCAGATCATAATAAATAAAAGCAAAGTGGAAAAAAAGGGGGAAAGGACCGGATGCGATCATAACGACTCCGTCAGGACATCATCGTAGTAAGAATGTACTTTTATTGTCACAAACTCACAACCATAATAATATACTATATAATATTGTATTAATGTGGGTTATACATTTTGAGAAGCATTGCCTATACACACACGCGTCATACACCCACCCACAGGCGCGCTCACTGAGTACACACACAAGGTGTTCGTCGTAAATGATGCGGCAGATGCGGGTTTTCATTAAATTTGTATTAAATGTTAACTAACTTAAATAGTTTAATAACCAATAACGTTGTAACTACAACCGATTCACCAATCACTACAAGGACGAGACCGACAACCATATTGGTACCTATACTAGTTACGACCGTGGTAAATTAAATATTTTCTCCCCGTCTCGAAATCGTGAATAATATCATAGATAAGTACGCTAAACGTGTACTTATCGTACCTATTATTGTATAATATTATGGTGGTGGCATAATATTATTTCGCTGGACTCAGTGCCGGAGCAATCGTCGGGGCGAGCGGGGCACGTGCCCCGGGCCCCGCGATTTTGGGGCCCCGATATTTATAGTGCTCCCACCTGAATGAAACCAAAAAAACATAAATTAAGTTAATTTTTGATCATGAGTCTTGGTAAACCCAACATATACTATTATACTAACAACAAAAAATATATTACCCAAAATACCCATGTATCACATTAAATTTAAGTTGATTTCTACGTTCTACCGAATTATTTTTGTTGTTTATAATGATTGTTAAAACTAAAATGCTCGACGGTTGTATCGTCGTTATTGGCTTATCGCATTTGATGTAGCCAATAATATGTACATGTATAATATATAAAATATACTAATAGTTACCTACTTTCTGATTTAGAAATTTTAAATTGCTGCAAAGATTTGGAAATAGGTTTGTCAAATAATGACAAAAAAAATTTAAATGGTTATGATTTATACGAAGAAATAATTATTTTTCACCATTTAATTGATAAAAATACTACACCACTTCTAGTACTTTCTGAAATAAAAAAACGAACGTATTTCCTTGAATATTGCCTTACAAATTATGTTAACAATTCCGCTTACATCAGCTGGAGCAGAGAGAACATTCCCAAAATTAAAACTTATAAACTTATTTAGGTACGAAGTACCATGTCACAACAAAGACTTACTGGACTTGCTACAATTTGTATAGAAAAAGAACTTTCAGAACAACTAAATTATGAAGATATAATAAATGATTTTGCATTTAAAAAAGCTAGACAAATTAAAGAATTATAACTGACAACATTTTACTTTAACAATTTATTATGTATTTAAAATATAAAGAAAAAAAATATATCGTTAGTTGTTCAGCACACTTACTTTTTTTAAACTTTGTTTATAAATATAAGTTATTACTTATCTACTATAGTATTTTAAAATTACTTATTAGTTTATTTTCTATGCAAATAATAATATGATTATACATTTATCATTGATTGTTTTGATTTTCTTTACATACCTACTTAAGTAAATGTAAAATAATCGTTGGTTTTAAAATCGATGGACAAAATTATTTTTTGAATTAAATCTATAATTAATTTGGAATGGGGATGGAATGTATAAGATACGAATGAGGGCCCCACATTTTTTACTTGCCCCGGGCCCCGCAAAACCTAGCGCCGGCACTGGAGCCTGGACTGTTGTCGACGGAAACTGCACTAGGGCGCAGCACGCGTGTCCGGTCAGATCGACTTACTCCACAATTAAATTATTATAACTTAGGTGGTAGTTAACATGGATACCCATATAATATAAGTTAAATGTAAATAAATGTAAATCGTACATAGGTCACAAACTTGAATGTCTGCATAGTGTTAGTGTATTATAGCGATGTAACATCTTACTGTTTATTTCACTCATATAGTCATATCCATAAAATATATTTATTGGTACCTATAATATTTATTGGGCGTCACACTAGCACATTCGGAGAATTGCAAAGCCAAGAAAAAAAACCATTTTATTTAAAAAGATACCATTGTGCAACGATTACATTATTTTTTAATTCGTTATTAAATCGTTTCTGTTAATTATGACAAACAACAAAATATAACATTACAAAAATAACGCAATGGTGCAGTACAATAAATGGTTTTCAATTCAACGCGTTTTACCCACTCTGTATAATATATACATAATAATAGATATATATAGATACATACAGTATATACTACCTATATATTATAAACTCTGCAACACTGTGAGCAAATTCGTTAACAACCGCGAATTTTTTTTTTAGCAGCATTATTTTAAAATCTGACCCAATTTTCGAGTTGTTATCCAACAACAATAACGCATATTATTATTGCGAAGTCGAAACACAACACCGAATCTCGTTCTTCCGCAAAATACATGTAAGTACCTATCTATTTTTTAAAAACTGTTTGCATGGCTATTATTTAAATACAGTATTCGTATATGATACCTTTTTTTTATTATTACGAACTCGTTCGTTTTTAACCTCCCTCAAAAGTATAAAAAAAATTATGAAGAAAAATCCTCGAGAGAATTTTAAAGTTTTGTGAGACAGACTGAAATAATAATTTTTAGAAAGCGCGGCCGTGTATTGAAGAAACAAAAGTGAATAATAAATATTATTATTCATTTTTCGGGGAACAGGGTAATAAGGGGTGCCGTAAAAGGTAATGCCGAAGAAAAGTTGTAAAATAGGTGTTTGAAAAAAAAGAAGCAATTAATATATAATATTTTACAACACTGTAAAATAATTTAAAACGAAACAAAAAAACCTTTGAATGCTTAATTGCTTCCGATGTTTGAATAAAACATGCGTATTATTTCATATGAATTACATAATATTATAATATGTCAATATGCATAGGGAATGGAAAAAATTGGTTGAAAAATAATACAATAATTTAAAAGTCTCTGGAGAACAAATATTATCAAAAATCTCATTCAATCGGTTAAATATAAATAATAACAATTACGTATGGGTTATTTTTATTCGATGTTCACGTTCGAGACTACTTAACCTTTTTATAATTTATTATAAACATAAGCAGATGGGGGCTGTGATGAGTCAATAAAACGCATAAATTCGACTGTCTTCGTACTCTTTCTCGACCTACTTGCTGCGATTCGAATGCTGAAAAAAAGTATTAATCCAATAAGAAGGAATATAATATAGCCTGCGGCAGGGCGGAGTCATTTTTCATAATCTTCACAACGAAAACTTATAGCGTCAGGAAATAAATTACGGTGACAATAAACTACGTCTGACGTCGAGCACAGATACTATATATCTTGTGACAAATGATTATAGCATCCTCTGTTATTATTATTATGTTATTGTATACGGTGCAACGAGTAACGACGACCAGCCAAAAGAAATCATCGACATTAATAATAAGTTTTATCATCCATCGTTTCTACAGCCAACGTGCACGTGTGCACGCGAAGTCACCTGCCAGTTAGAAGTGCTAATATCGCATAGTTCGGAATGGAGAAATAATATTAAGAACATTGTCGTAAATATTGTTATACATCATTATATATTATATGTAATTATACGATTTAATGGTAGGCAGAGATTTTCCCCAAATCATTTCACACAACAACATTTTTAAGTTATAAAACAAACAAGTCCATATCTAATATTTTCCCTTGAAAATAACATTATATTATTATCGGCCGATTGATTGTTTAACTACTTCAGGTAGGTATGAATAATTACTTTTATACAAATAATATATTATGTTTATTAAATAATTTGTCTAAAAAATATACTTATGTCACGTATCATTTTGTTTAAATAGATAGTTGTATAAAATATAGTCCATACCTTTAGTTTATACTAATACTGTTCAAAAAATTATATCAATTGTTTTTTTCAAAATATGCAACAATATGGACCTGTAGCAGTAACAAACTTGTAGGAAATAAATTTAAAAAAAATAATCTATTATAGATATATGCGCATTAAAACATAGGACCGACCGTTTGACAAAGGACTTTGACGTCCGACTATATTATAATGTTATCGTATGCACCTACAGTATAATATTATTTTGGCCTCAAAATGAGTTGCCAACGAAATTTCCACATTTGCGTTATTTCCTCTGTATATATATTATTTTAATTATGCTGTTTATTTTCCCGACCGGAAACGTTGTGTCGAAACTAGAATAATTATCACGCACACACAACACTATGCTAAATACATATATGTGGGTACGAGTCCGGATGGACCGGCGCATGAGAACTATAATAATAATAATAATAATAATATATGGTTATAAGTATTTTAACATCACAAAAGAAATCCCGGTCACAATTATTATTATTTATCATTATTTTATTACCACTCGCACACGCGATACGTACCCATAGACATTAAAGTATACGCCGTATTATATGTATTAGGTAATGTATGAAAACGAACGAAATGCATCTCTAAAAAAATGGACGAATCGATGAGTAGGGCACGTGTAAAAAAAAGAGGACAAAAAAAAAACTCGCATATATTTCGCCCGGATCCGCCGTCAGTATTAAAACGCTATAAATTATATTCTACTAACGGCGTGCGTAAATTATTATTATACGGGGTGAGCGGGGTAGTACTGTTGTTGTAGATAATATACCTATATCAAATTTTATTGTTATACCAGCTGATCGAGTGGCGGCGGCGGCGGCGGCGGCGAGTAACGGTTTTGGTTGGATCGCACCGGTCGTCTGGTACGCGAACGCGTGTGCACATTATAATAATATAATATTATTATATATTATATAATACCTGCGGCGGTGGCGCGTGGTCAAGGTGGAGACGACACCTGCGCTTTTAAAAAAAAAAATTTCCTCGTATCCTCTACGATAGTGTTCTGTATGTTCGTCCGGAGACCCGTCAAAGACTGCAACCACCACCTGCCCCTCCAGGGAGGCTTTCACCTGCCCACCACACACGTCTTGGCAAAAGCAGCTCCGTGACGACGACGAGACGGTAGTCAGAGACTTATAATGATGATATTATAATACATATTTGTAGGTATGTACGAGAGAATTAAATTGTCTTATAACGACTCAAAACTTCCGAGATATTATACTATTATTATAGGCAAATAAATTATGACTGACAGATTACTGCCGATAGGTATGTACCGTCGGATAATATGGATTAGCTGTTATAAGATGTTCGTCGATATCGCTTTGCACAAATAAGTTGTTTTTTTTTGTTTTTAATAACACGTTGTAATATAATAAACTCGACGACCACCTGTAATTATGATATTAGCATGCGTGTGTGCTTCAGAACAAATAGGTATAATAATATAGACTTTATAATATATCCATACGTTATTGTGTTGATTATAATTTGAAAGCACGCAACTGTATGTCGCTCAAACCTAGAAAGGGGATGATTGTTGGCAATCTCACTATTGGCAAGGCCTGGCTGGATAACACTAATAAAATATCTGTTCGGAAAACAAAATTATTGTTTATCGAAAAATGGTTTTACTCTATACTGGCAGTGGTTTCGAGGTTTCGAAGAGCACGCGTCGTATTCCCTCTCATAATCTTGTTTACGTTTCGTTTTTTTTCATTATAGAATACTGCCATTGTCGGGTTTTGTTTGGTTTATCGACGTGAAATTGTCCCGAAAGTCGTATAAAAAATTACTTGTTTTCCGCGAATACAAAACATCGTTGTTGATCATCGTCGTTTACACTTATGTGTGTGACTGCACGTGGTGATTTATCTCGGGTCACGAGATGATAATAATAATAGTTATAATAATGATGATATCCAATAATAATATACTATGTTCGTATATTGTTTTTCTTCCATTTCAGTATCTTACAAACAGACAGATCCACTAAAATAATTACGAGTACATTATATTACGATGTTTTGCCGAAACTGTGGTTATAACAATTTAATATATTTATAATATATAATATAATATTAATTATAATTTATAAACGTTATATATATATATATATATAAATGTATTACGAACGGCGGTGGTTACTATGTTATTCTTCATCGTCAAGCGCTCAGGAATTTCGTACCAACAGTTTAATATTTTCGTGATGTAAAAAATGATGTAATAACAGTAATAACCATTAAAAGTTGCTTATATATATATATATATATATATATATAATATACGCACTACACAATGAACTTGTTTAACTCGAACCTGTGTGTGTAGGAAGTACTCGTCAATTGATATAAACATCATTGTATTCCGAAAGATAAAAACGTATTCATCGCTATCAGATTGAATAGTCAAAAATAAAATGTGTTTCCTTATATAGGATCAGTGGATCACGATAAAATCCATCTCACAGCTTGTATGTATAGGTACTATGTATAGTTGGTACCGAACGACTAAATAATTCTGCGAGAAAAATAACAACCTGGCCTCTATGTACACAATCCTGAGATTATAACCTATAAGATACATGTTATTTTTTAAACCGGTATAACATAATATGAAATATATATTTACTATATTCGTTGTTGTTTCTGTGTAGTAGGTTTTTATAGTGAAATAAATGTCATTAGAGTCGAGTCGGCAGAACGCGTTCACCCTAATTCATTGGAATTAATTGTACCTATATATTGACAAATTCAAACAATATACCGAAACAGTGCAGCAGCCAGCGAGCAGAGTATAGGTATAGTATAGGTAATATGTATACGATGTGCTCCGGCGCTGTTTCCGGGACAATATCCGGTCAATACGGTGGCTTTTGTCAACGGGGACGTCACCGCGCGTGATCCCCCCACGGGAACGAAATACGAGAAAAACCGTTTCTCACGGTGAAAGTGGTGAACCACACACACACACACACATACAATACACACACAATGACGTATTACTGTGTGTATAGTAATATTCTTCCTCGAGTCTGTTCCGACGACTGACGGTTGTCGGTCTATCGTGGGCGAGCCCGGCTCGGTGTACAAACTATGCGAGAATATTATATTCTGTGGCATAATATACGTAATGTGTGCGCAACACGAAACGGATGAAATAAAAAAAAGGGAGAAATATTAAAACGAGCGTACACAGCCGCTCAGTAACCATATCACACGGTACCTACCTATGTACAGACAATATACAGTATTATGCTCATAGAGGAGATGAACGGAGAAACGACTACGATGACGACTGCAGAGCTGCTATAATACGACTGTGACTGTATGTTACATGTATATGATCATTTATACGCGTGCCCCTCCCCCGTCAAAAAGTAAGTCTTTGTCTCCGAGACGCATCGGCGAGGAAGTCGTGCCCGTTGACTGCGCTCGGCGGCCACGCACTGCGCACGGTAGGTAATAGTAATATAGGTACCTCCTATATATATAGCTATACCACATACACGGTTACGCGCGATTCTCGGTGAAATTATGTTATTATTGTTGTTGTTGTTGCCGTTGCCGTTGCCGGTCGGTTAACCGACTACGTTCGCCATCGCGGTCGTCTCCTCCTTATCCCGCGTCCTCCCCACCTTCGTGGTGCTTGCACGACTGTAAACATTCCACGAACGTACTATATATTGTAAGGTGTAAGTATAAAACATAGCTTTATCCAATTTGTCTTCTAATACACCCGACAGGTATCATTAAAATCGTCATGAAGTTCCGTCGTCGTTGCAAGGAAACCACGCGGTCCATCACTTGCTGCACTATCCCCACCCGCAGAATCACGACTCTTTAGTGTAAAGGTGGATCGGATGGCGAGGAAAAAAAAAAAACACGACGTGTTGAAGTCGGAGAAGAAGAATTGTAACTGAACAACAGGCCGGCGATGGACGGCCGTGCAACGTTTAATTGGACCAAATTGCTATCGGCTTGTGCCCGCCTGTCTGGTCATATACGTCGTATTACTTATATATATATACAAATAAATGTTTGTGTGCGCGGGCGCGTTTGTGCGAGTGTGCTGCGTGACCTTTGGGCTCAATAAAAATTACACCGGGTCGGCCTGCACGTTTTGTTAACCCCTGAGCGGTCGGTCGAGTTATACCTATTACGCGTTGTGAGATTTTCGTTTCGAAGTCTTGTGGTATAGTGCGCGTTATAGTATTATTATTCTGATACCACTCGCGGTACATTGTGACTCTGAAAACCCAAGACGGGTCTTCACGCCGAGCTGGTTGCGGTCGGTGCGTAAAACCTCAGTGTCGTGTGCACCGGTCGGTGTGGATTATAGTATACGACACAATACGACGACGTACATAATAATAAATCATTATGGACTCCACGCCGGCACTCAGCGGCCATGAGTAAACCATATACTATCGGTAAACCGGACCGGATCACACGGAAAGGTGCCTGGGAAAATCTTCCGTTGGGAATATTCCTGCGGGCGTATAACTATGGGCGAGAACCGTGCGAAAAACGGCCCGTATAAGGTGTCCGAGGGTATAAATTCAAAACGGTTTTGCTGGTTAGTTTTCGCATTCCACCACGTTTACTCGAGAATCATCGCAGTACCTATACTTGTAAACATACGCCACGAATATAATATAGATCGAGAAGATCTGGGCACCGAGTCTGCGTCTAGAATTAAATCAAACGCAATACTCGTGCACAATATATTATTATGCATTTTAGGTACGGTGCGTGTGTGGTATTTCTTTAAACGTATAACATATTGCGAATGCACCGCAGCGATGCGATTAAATTTTAATTACTGTCGTGCATAAGATGCGTGTAACAACCGACGCGGCAGTGGCGCACTAAGTGACGTGTACCGGTAGGACGTTTATTATACCGATTTATATTGTTATGTATATGACCTCGGTCAACGGCCTAACGACGATTACCCGTGTTCCGGAACACTAATGAAAATTTAATAGATAACACGGCTGCAATACAGCGACAGCGATTAAGACGGAATACGAGAAAGGAAAACATCATCACCGCGCCGCCACGGTCTTACACTGTTTTAGGACTTGGCAGAATGATCTACGGTCGGCGTCCTCCGCTGCTATATATATCATTATAATATTATATAGGTAGGTACGTGCCGAATCATCTTTTCGTGTTTTTGCAGCCGCGCACACGCGCCTATAGTCTGTCGGAATCGATATATAATAACAACCGACAGATACAGCGTAGGCGGCCCGGTGGTGGTAGCGGCGTACGGTCGCCCTCGGGGCCATAAATCAATAGGGCCAGTGTATGTGTGTATATGTATGCTTTGACCACATGTCAGGTATATTATATCGGTCGTACGGTTTCGGATTGCCTCGAACGCAGGACGGTAGTGATATTATAGAACGAGACAGAGAAGAAATCGTGTGTATATACATATATATTAGGTATAATATGTGAAAAAAATGTAGTCTGGCACGCGCCTTCAAAGACCAGGTGTTCCGGAGGTCTTTCCTATACTCACACATGTCGTATACCAGCTGGTATGCCGCCGCCATCACTACCTATCGTTATATTATAGGCGCACAACGGCTCTTTTAACAAATTGTTTTGTACACAGGCCGACAATATCAGTATTTATTCGTATTATATATTATTTTGGTTTCACTGCAGCGCATCTCGCGCCATTCAAGGTCAACGAAAAAAATTAGAACCTCCGCCGTGGGAACCACACCAACGACGTCGACGAACGGTTGACCTCTTTTCGAGTTTTTCCGAAGTACAAACGAGCCTGTGCATCTGTATAGTTCCACGCCAGGTTTGTTGGTAAATGTTTATTTCTCTAATACACGAAAACTATAAGATATATTAAAAGTACATACGCTGTGTGATCCTCGAAACGAAGAAGGTGTAATATAATATTATACCGCACACGCGTAGGTAGTATTTTCATATCGAGAGTGTCCAGAAATTTTAGAACCATCAACTCATTAATGGCAATGATATATATTATACTCGAATGGCCTTATGTCAGATCCGTCTGTTAGTTTTACGTAATTGTGTGAGATAAAAAAAAATGAAAGAGGCATACAATGTAAAGGTATAGACGGTAAACAAACCGTCGTCACAGTATTTATAACAATGTATCGATTATATAGATAATATTATGAACAGTGCGTTATGTACGATATTGTGTTATAAACTATGCGCAAACATCGACAACCAAAAATCGAGTGGTTCTCCTCGAGAGATACGCCGCCGAGATCTCTGCAAGCGTTGAGTTTTATACATGTACGTTATGTTTCGATGATTTACCCGCGGCATAGTTAGGGGCGCTTGATTTTTAGGGTTGTACGCGAGTGAGAACAAAAATATAAATCATGATAATATTATAGCACAATATCTAAGTCATGCGATTGTGCAAGAGAACGGATAGAATGTATACTATATATATATATATATGTGTGTTATACGGCTTATATCGTATACAATGTACTATACAATAATATAGTTTACGATATTTTATTATTATTTTGATATACGGCCGGAGAGGCGTTCGCCTTTTCGACTAGCCCTGGCGGCGGCGGCGGCGTAGTCGTAGGAATAAATTTCAATATTTATTTTTCGTAATTGGCCGCAGACCGCCCGTTGCCGCACACGCACAGAACTCTGCCGCCTCCCGCTGTTAACTTTCGTCGTACATCGCACACAGCCCAAGTGCAGACGAAGGCGAGGCGGCGGTGGATCGATAAACGGCGCGCGCGTTTTACCCACAGACAGCTTTTCGAAATGCTGGCGCCAAATCAGCTTTCCGAAAAAAAAAAACCGAGTGGCAATCGTAAAAATAATTCACACGATATAAACGTATTTCTCCTCGTACGCCGCAAAAGTCTATTATCCGCTTTCCATTCATACCTGCGTTTTTGCGCACGCAACATCGCGGTTTTAAATAATTATCACAACTAAGCCCGAGAGTTGTATTGTAATAGGATACCTCGCCGGGGTCGAGTGTTTTCCAAACATTCCAATACCGTCGGTGAAGTTCACTGAATGAAATCGCTACCGACAACATTATTACTGTTATTGTTACGAAATATTATGTCATTTCAAATTATCGACACGCTTCATTAACCCATTTAGTTCTCACGTCGTGTTCAATACTCCTACGTAAAAAGCTTAAATGAAAATTCCCGGGGGTTGCCTTACGTTTAATTCTTACACCGATGACCGATCTCGCCATCTCGGAGGTGCACCAGTATTATAAGTCGTCAACGGATGACCTCCTCTATCGTGTGAAAAAATAGCGTTTACTTCCTTTTTCCTTCATCGTTCCATTTATACGTATATTACTGCAGATTTTATATTTTAAAATATAAAAACATTCGCTCGTAAATTATCGGATTGTTGTTGTAATCTTCGCAAACGCAATATATAATTATACACATCACTCGACTATAATAGATGACGGGGAGAATAGCAATACATTAACAATGATTGGCGGCGCGACTATAATAATTATACTCAGGTATAGTAATAACCGATAAGTAAAAAAAGGCGACC
The DNA here is from genome assembly GCA_949089665.1 of Macrosiphum euphorbiae. Lineage (NCBI taxonomy): Eukaryota > Metazoa > Arthropoda > Insecta > Hemiptera > Aphididae > Macrosiphum > Macrosiphum euphorbiae. Next base: position 23,370,628 of record CARXXK010000004.1, on the reverse strand, counting down.
AACATATTATGGCGCACATAGTGTTTTGCAGTTATCTTTACAACGCTCGTGAAATCTTCAACACAGTACAGTTTTCTTCGTGTTTTATTTTTTATAATAAACATTAATTTTTTTTTTTACGCACCGAATAAGAACTTAAATTATTCGTAAAGTAATCTCATTTCGCACCGTTCTTGTCGAGAGTTTTTTTTTCTTCAAATGATACGCTGTGCGCTGCTGCAGGTACACTCACGTTTTATCATTTTCTAATGTAGCGAGTATTTCAGTGAAAAATAATATTATACCTCTTAAAATATTTTACAACGCGCCGGCACATTGTTCTCTGGAGAGGTCGACGACAGTGTACACAGAGTTAGCGCCGGCTCAGGGGAATATTATATTATATATAATAAGCATATTATTATTATAGAACATTCATCGAGCACTTTCACTGCGCCGATAGCCGGATCACAACGGGCTTGGAAAAGAATCAGGTGAAAAAAACCACAAAAATCAGAAAACAATGTATCTTGAACAGTCGTAAATTTGCTATAACGATAATGTCAATAATTATGTTTGTTGGTCGATATCATGAATTACCTACCTATATGACGTATTAACATAAGCGAGGGACGAGGGTTCACGGAGTTATGTTCAGTATACGTCTTATAATTCTTTCTGACGAGAGTCTGTTGAAGGTAAATCATTAATAATTATTACCATATAATATACTCGGCTGTTACACTTACCAAAGACGATATTATAACACTTATGACGACCGATTTGGTGACTTGGTCTTATTACTCGTATACACGTGAAGCACCGTGAGTAAGTTATAAATATTATTGTACTAAGCCAACGATTTCGTGTCGACGTTTAAATGTTATAAAATAATAATATTGTATTATATTTTGTTATTAACGCATACGGCGGAAAAATAATGTGTGCCAATTGAAATATAAAATTAAGAACGAGTATTATAATATGCCACTTGTATATACAGCGTCAATCGCATCCTTTAACGTGATACTCGTCACTATTAGTCGTCATATTATCATCGATGTTATATAATAATAATAATGTCATTCCACAATCATCCATTCGAGACTCTAGAAAATTTGTAATCTCCAATGCAGCGTTCATATTATTATGATATACCTATACATATTTGAAAGATATTCCGTCGAACGTGTCGTCAACGTTGTCGTCATCGCACCTCAACCTATACTTGTACATAGTATTGTATAATACATATTATTATTATAATATCGACTGATAATATAATTACTCATTGTCCCATACACATATATCATATTATACTATATTCCATCTAGACCGCACGACATAATAAGATATACATATCAATGTCTGATATATATATACACGCTTGCATTATATGTAACTGTGTGTTGACTTTACTGTTTGTCGAGAGGAGCTGATGTATAACGTAATATATACGAGTGTGTTTGTATATACATATATAGTGTACACATCGCCTAGGAAAGAACTGACACGAGAAAAAGTAATACGTCTTATGATATGCAGCGCAATAGAGTATTATATTATATGTTGCAGGCAAACGCTCCTCATATTATACAGTGTGATTCTTTTTTACACTATCGTTATGTTTAAAACTTATAAGGTTTTTGAAAATACCTGTTTTACATAATAACACTATGGGATTAGAAAATATTATTTTTACCATTTTTATCGTTATCAATCGTTATGTTGAAAATAAAATTTTTGAACGAGTAGAACCCCTGCACACGTTGATCTCCAATCGAATTATTACGAAATATTATGTATAATATTATTCTTCGGAACATGGAATTAAAAATGTACTTTAGAATTCAAAATAGAAAAAATACATTTTTTTTCTTCAAATGTTCGGCTTTAAAATGATTTCGTATCAATTAGGTAGTGTCTTGCATTAAAAGAATCATCCTGTATAATATATATTATATACATATTATACACCGCGACCAGCATCTGCGCGACGGGTTAATTTCAAACGATGACGATCCGTCGTAAACGCTTTTAATCAACCGTATCTCGTGAAATTCAAACAACGTCGCGTAATGGTTGTTTTGCATTACGCTTAGCGTTGCCCCACTTGTATTCTTTCGAGAGATCTTAAATAATTATAATGTATTAAAGTCGTTACAATAGCACTCGTAAGACTATACGAATTTGTTGTTAATATTATTCCACGTGCTGATGTTGAAAAATATAAAAAAAAACATTTAAAATTAAAATCGATTTATCGTCAAATTCCCCAAACGGTATATGACGCCACCGCAAATAACGTAATGAAAATTATTATTCAAAGACCGTTGCGGGGGCGTCCTGATACGTCATAATAATATTAGTATTATATTATATTATGGCAACGATTTATTTAAACGTATTCGGTTTCTATATAGGTACGTCAAAATGTGTGTTCTTAATGTCATATATGTATGAAACGACCCCATACCGTTCGTACTCTACATAGTATGATGTAATGGTCAATTTCCAACTGAATATTCACAATCAAAATATATAGACGACGATAACAATAATAATAACAACAACCGCCATCAGGGCTCGAAGCTTCGACGAATAATTCTGCATTCTGAAATAATTTTGTGCTCTTAATATCACCGCCGCCACCGACGTCTAGGAATTCCTGATTGCATTTGTTGGGTACAGAATACTATATTATAGTACATGTGAGAGCCATGTAGCCTTTTCGACAACGATGTTGTTACTCGATCGATTCGCAGCCTTTTGCGACGATACTCGAAATCGCTCTAAAATGAGCTCTAAACAACGAACGAGGATTTCATTGGACTTCGTGTTGTCGGCGGGACACGTCCGCCGCACCTCTCGCGCAGATGACACTGTTCCACCGTATAATATTATTATTATTATAATGTAAGTGCAGTTACAACTCACGTGCCCGTATGACGTGTATGTATAGGTACCCTATATATATATATATATACATTCCTAAATCCACCGAATTCCATCCTTTTAGCGTCGGAGGGAGCCGACGAAGTGTCTCCGTCGCGAAGAAAGAATATACACAAACAGAACGCGCACATGTAATACATAAAACGAGTCTTCGGCGGGGGTGGTGGCGAAGAGGAGGAGGAGGAGGAGAGTGAAAAAAAGTTTCTCGATACGTGGTATAAATGCGCAAACGGATACCGGATTATGCGTTCACTATAATACATGTGATACGACCGTGTGTGTATGTGTGTTATTCCGTTTCGGTACGGCGGGTCCGAAAACGCGAACACACGAGTATCCGTTTACCTGTATTGCGTTATAATCGCGAGACTGTGTCTTCAAAGACGTTAAGTCTGATCCTCGGTGTGCCCTTTTCCCTCATATACCTATATACCTATCACACCTATATATTTATTCACGTCGCAGACGGATTCTTCATGTTTTTCGACACGGTAAACTCGGGTGCGCACATGCTGCACGCGCACAAAATATACGCGAAACTTACGTGTATTTTCGAGCACAGAGTATTGATCGGTCTAGATATAAAAACACCCCGGAAGTCCCTTTTGGGATTTTGGACGTGCGGCGTTCGAGTATGTCTAAACATACCTACCGCTCTTTCTATCACATATTATACATTTGATATCACATGTGTGCTGAACGTCATGTATTTCGTTATATATATTATACCTACCTATAGGTACCTATAATATATTACATATTATATGCCATCCCGCCGGTCGATGCGCCGCCCTGGGAATCAGTCGGGCAAAATATCAAAACCGTTTAAGTGATATTAATGGACCGTGTGGGCAAACTGAATAAATAATAGTAATAAAAAAAAAAAAATGTAGAAAAGAATAAACGCAGCTCGTTACCAGCCACCTCGGAATTTGACCGACTGCAACGGCTACGTTTGCAGTGCTGCGGAGAACATATTATTATTATTTATATAAGTGTACCGGATTCGTATATGAATATCATATAATAATGACTGCACGCATGCATACGTATGGTTAAACGCCTGTCACACATCAGCCCCGCCACCGACCTACGCTTGTCGATGGTAATGGTGCAAGGAGGACAAAAGTAAAAGTTGAGGCATTTTTTTTCCCTCTTGATTTGATTTAAAAAAAAAGGGAAATAAAAACATTTTACCCATCTTCTGGGTATTTTCTTTCCCGTTGAAAATAATAACGTTCAACGTCTAGAGATTTTCACTATTTTAAATGAGCAGTCTTTATGAAATTTAAAATTGCAACAACTCGTTTATTTAGAATAAATATAAGTCACAATCAAAAGTTAGGAGAAAGTTTCGTCAAGTGACATTACTAGCTATTATTATTATTATGACGTAAAGTTTTAAGTGACAAAGAGAATAATATAATAATTGTTGTCGTTTTCTTATATTCTTACGAATGACAGTTTTAGTACATAACTATTCACTAATATATCTTATGACATGATAATGAGATATAAACGTTTAACGTTTGACGTTTCATATCCCAGTGGATTTCCTATTCAAAAACGAGTTCTTGCTAGAAGTACTACCTATATGTTTGCATGCAAATCGTACTTTAGAACTTATTTATTAAAAAATGGTCGAATACCAATGCACCTCAAAAATATACTCCACTACGTATAGCGTGTTGGTTTTGGACAAAAAAAAACAAAATTCAACGATCGTGTGTTAATATCGAAAAACTAAATGCCACGCAAACAATCTAAGTGGACGAAGAAAATAAAAATAAAAGCAAACATGCGAGATGGTGTTTATCGTATGAAAAATCGTATTTAAATAAAATAACAATAATAATAATAATAATACTAAAAAAATGAAGAAAAAATCTATAGGTACTGTCGTAGGTGTAGAGATGATGACCGAGAGCTTTGGGGCTTAGATGTTAGCAATACTACATATGTGCACGCCCAAACGCTGAATAATAATAATATGCCCACACGTCGTGCAGAGGTGTACTCTCGTCAGTGGCATCACTTCGGTCACGTTTTGTTTATAGACGCCAATGCTGTTCCTTTTATTTACCATAATATTATATTCTATACAGTTATTGTCGAATTATGTTTAGAAGATCTAAATGGTGTATTAGTTAAAATATAAATAAAACGATTACGAATTCTCATGCGATGTACACTTACTGCAAGCCGCGGTGCCACCGAGCGTTTATAAAACACCGCAAACACTATATATTTACATACAAAAATTAATGTTTATTCGATGAAATATAATTATTGTACAAACATTTTTTAGATTGAGCGTAAAAATCATCGCGTGCGTGCTCTCGGTAATATTAGTTATTTTTTACTCCTAGAAAATATGCGTATAATATTATAAAATATTTTCGGCGTTCAAATCAGTCATCGTCCTGAATATTTAGAGTTTTAAACAGTTTATACTATTATATAATAATATATTAGATATTATCTATATGGACGCATTGTTTTCCTTGGCTAAGTTATTCCGAGTAATTATAAATAATGTATTGTTTTAAAATTCATTAATATGATGATAATTTACTTTTCGTTTCCTTAAAATACAACGCGTTTAATTTAATTTCAATAAATAAGTATTATATTATTTAAATTAAGATTTTTTAAATTATATCACGTGATTACAAAATATGCACATTTTTATTCGAATTTATTCTCAACATTGAGTTTTCCATGGTAGATTTAGCGTTGTTTAGTCGGAAAATACTGACAAGGCTCTTTTCTATATTATTATGTCCACCTAAATAACAGTGAAAAGGTTTTGCAAAAAGTGGGTACGGGCGACGGGGCGTACGGCACGACTCGTGGATAAGTTTTGTTGGATGTCCCTCTCATGATTTTGCAGACTATCATTTAAATATTTAATCCACCACTGGGAATTGACTTGGATGTTGGAAGTGTTATTCAATAAAAATAAGAGTACAAGTATGTTGCAAACTCTATTTGATTTGCTAACGCATTTTAAAAATTATGTCAGGTATAGCACTAGACCTCTTTTTAATTCAGATATTTTGAGTAACATTTTTTGAACGTTACTATTTAAATCAGAAGCTTATAAATACGAACCATAATAATAACTGTATATAAGTAGTAGCTAAAAATATTAATTATTGGCTGTCATTTGAATTTTTTTTTGAATCTGTAGTGCATACAATTTATTACATTACATCGAAATCCCTTCTTATTCACTAGCAGTTCAATGTAACATAATCACTTCGTTGATATAATCGATGTTCGCGTTTTAATTTTTTAATTTTCCGTTGAAATATGAGTGTGCTACCGTCATACGTTTTTTTTTTGCCCCATGTATAACCCTTTTAATGCATACAACTAATCTAATTGTCAGATTTATACAAAATATACGACTACGGTTTTAGTGATGTATAATAATGAATTATTATATGGTTTATATTAAATTAGACAAATTTTAGAAAATATATGAAATTACATGTTATGACACCGATAAAAACCATTATCGGGATAACAGGGCTTGGGGATAAAAATATGTTGAAAGTTTCGAGATTTATAAACTTTTTAAAACATTAAAAACATTATGGCGCCAACATTATAAAGTGTCGTTAGTGCTTGATTAAAATAAAATACCAAAATTCGATATAATATATACGCTCGACGTTTTCCGACAAAAATGAAACCAGCTAGCTCTCAAAAAAAAAAACGTTTTGGAGAATAATATTAATTACTAGGTATATATTATTAAGTTACAATATAAAATTTTAGTACGCTGCTCATTAGAAAATTAGATTTATTCATGAAAATCATAAAATATATTATGCATATATAAAAATTTGTACTTCTGTACAAGCGTCTATTAATTTACACGAATAATCGCGAAAACTCTGCACACACACACGCGCGGTCACACGGAACGAGAAAATATGTTTTCCAAGAGCCGATGCCGTTCATTTCAGTCCATTTTTAGAGAACCTTACTGTTAGATAGCTATAGCTGCAGGACATGTATATCCAAAACCGATATTTAAGGGAATGCAAATTTATTATACTATACTCCGTCATATATTATTGTACCAGTAATCGATTAGAATAATTTGTAAACCAACACGCATAATAATCTGCAGTCGTACTTAATTTAATGGAAAAATGCAATATATATATCTACGCTGGTAACAAGAACTATAGACTCTTTAAAAATATACTTGTATAGCATTGAAACTCAAATATACACATAATAGTGATATATAATGTTATATAATATATTATTGTAGAAGAAACGAAAAAAACAGATAAAAAATATTAAATTCTTCCCGAGCTTTTATGTTATTATACCAGATTATAAACTAGCCTACATTATATTCTATAATTTAATTTCTAGTATATCAGTGTATAAAAATATGTTTTGTACCTATACTTAGTATATGCATTATGCTTAATGTTTTTAGGTTGCATATAAAGGCACAACTGCTACAGTGCGATCTCGATGCACCGGAAGTACAAGATTTGTATAATAATATAATTTGTTATCGGACATCGGTCGGCAGTGGCGGCTGCACAGGAACTTCGCGGTGTGAACACGTTGTCCATCATCGTCACCATCATTTTCATCATCGTCATCATCATTATCATCATCGCAACTGGCGTTTCGGCTCGTGCTTAAACTGGTTTTCAGAGCTTGACCAGATACGGTCGCTCAGCGGTACATAAAATATAGGCGTATGTAAATCGTGTATATTATATGTGCAGCGTCTGTACATATTGCATGTGCGTTATGTATGTATATATATAGATACCGTTATAGTGACATTTATAATTATTGTTCGTATATGCGTATTTGTTTTTATCGGAATTAATATTATGATGACGTTTGTAATTATATATCAAATTTGTCGGCGTCGTCATCGTCTCCGTCGGTGTATTAACTATGTCATTACATTATTACCGCCTCGGAGGACGTTAATGTATTAAAAAATAAGATCGAGTTCGTCAGAAAAATGTCTGCGACAGCAGTGGCATCGGCGTCACCGTTGACTATAGCTACTATATACAACCCTCCAGACGGAAACGGCATACGGTGAACGATAGCACACGATCACCGCTTGCCATATGCCAGCCGCCGCTTCCGAAGGATTTACGAGTCGTCAACTGCACGCGCGAGCTACCGAAGAGTTTGCCAGTTTACGAACAATTCATTCGGTAGAACTGAGTGAAATTCGAAAAACGCAAATTTCCTTCGTATAAGATCACGTACAGCCCGTGACAGAGTGTTATTGTGCGCCGCTGCGATCTATATTTCTGCGTAAATATCACGTACCCGACAGTCACCCGGCGTAATTAGCGCCCGCTATCGAGTTCGGGGCTCGAGAGAAAGGGTAGGTATATATTTTTCTCGTTTCTTGATACTTTGGTACAAGTCTGTTGTCGGTGACTACAGGAGGGTTACGTCGTCGGTGTTGTGATAAAAACCGCGTGCGCTCTTGGCCATAACGAGGGGCGAGACCCGGTGTGGGTATATAGACGTCGTCTCGAGTGGCTTGAGAGCGAAGGAGCTGGTCGTTGAGAGAACGTTGAATTATGCGCCGACTGGCGCCCGCCGACGCAGTTAAAGTTTTTATATCGTAATCTTCTAACATATATTATAATTTATAATATATTTATATATATATTATATACTTGTGAGGAGCGACTTAATACCAAATATTCTGAAAAACTACACGAATATACTACAACATTATTATCACACACGATCATGTCGTTGCAATTCCGTTGTACAAGCGTGGCTGTATCATCAGACTGTCGTGGCGATTTTAAAGACTATCATCTCTGCATAGCTCCAACACAATATGATATAATAAGCGAATTGCAAACGATGTTTTCATCGCCCGGCAGTGTCAAAATCGCTCAAGTGTAAGAAAACAAAAAATTAATAAAAAAATTCCATTTCAAAACCAGATCACCCTACGTAGATATAATACGCGGGTCGTCGGAGTATAATAATATAATATACACTATACAGGGTGGCGCATAATATACTTAGGCCTACAGAGCGCGTCACACAAAACGGGCAAAACGTACCTACCTATATATAAAACTCTGTCTTGCGAGGAACAACGGCAGCTGCTGCAGCTGACTGCCGACTATACTTGTATAGTAATATATATATATATATATAATGAAACGCGTCGTCTCCTCGCGCCGACGCGTTTAGTATTTTTTTCCTCTGTGAAATGTTTCATGGAAGACTCCGATTTCTAATATAGTCGCTCGAGTCTGAGGGTGCGCATTCATATAATGTATATAGGTACGTGTATTATAATAACGACGACGGCTGAGGCGGCGCGAGGTCTCCTCGGTAGTCACATATTATAATATTGTAATGAAGACGGGATATTATTGCGGGACCACTGCCGGTATTTCGGAATATTCCAGTCGAAAGGGTTACCTTGGAAACCAGTTTTGCAATATACGATGACCGTGTCTTCCCCCTAGCCAACTGAGTGTCGATGTGATTTTTAGCAGAGTATAATATTTCGATTTTACTCGTGGAACGACAACAACGTGATTCGGTGAAATACTCGTAATACTGCAATATCACCAGTATTGTGCATATACAATTACATAATTATACATTGTAATAATATATGTGGTACATTATTCTCCGCGATGCCAATTCTACAGAGGCACCCGAATATAAAACCGATAATTTTCATGAATCCTCAACTCTGCAGGGTTTCCTGGAGAAATTTTTTTTAGTTCCTGTGGCTGTCGATTGCTTTGAGATTACGTGGTCACCGGAAACGTGATATTTCTGATGGGCCTCATTTTTTTTTTTGTATTTTTGGAGGGAGTCTTGTTAGCGCGCACACGCACTCACTCGCCCGTCGAAATCCCGTCACAGACGATACGCGCTCACCCGCCACCGTCGTCGGCAACCACCCCGACGGCGATCAGCTGTTCTCGCGGGGAGCAGCAGCTGCCCCTCAGGTGAACACATGTTGCCGCGCTCCCCGTGTGCGCGTCTTACGAAACTTCGGTGGTACACAATACTATAATATAGGTGTACCTACCTACCGATAATAACGATAATATTAAAACGTCATTTTACGATCGTTTCGCTGCGGCAGAGTATTATAGTTCTTTACACGGTATTTCCGTTCTCGTCATAAACTTTGTCAAGCGCTCGGTCGTTTCGTTTTACGCCTCACGTTTTGGCAACCACTGGGCGTGTGTATATTTGAACAGCGTATCTGGCGGACCGTGAACGACTGGTAATTAGCGCCGAGGTGGGATCGCGCGCGTGTTGGCTGCAGCCTGTAAGTATTGTAATATTGTGTACACGGTAGTGCCGCCGCTGACGACGACTATACAAAACGATGAACGGCGATGACGTTATGTGCGCGACACCCACACCTGAAATCTATATAACCTAAAAAAAACATAGGCCCGACCGATAGTATTATTTGCATATGGAATCGTTTTCCCCCGAAACTTAGGAGAAACGAGTGGCACACCTGCGCGAAAAACTCACGCAATACAACCGTCACCAGCCGCCTGTGATCAAAGGAATATGGTGAAGTGCGCACGCTCTATGCGTTCTGTAAATTATTTAACGGGTTTTGAAAATAATTAAATTATATTATTATTTCCTCCGGAAATAAAAAAAAATTAATTTCCACAGACGACATTTGCGATTATATTCAACCTTTGTGTGATAGTATTTTGTCAAAAAGACGACGATAAGAACTTTGTCATTGAGGTATTAGGTATGTTCAGTTGTTAAATCAGAGCGTATACTTTAACACCAGTATACCAAGAAATTCAGATCATTGGAGATATTACCAGCAGGCAGCATTCGCTGTGTGGTTATGGTGCAGACAAAACGTATAATAATGCGTCGCGTTGACGTCAAAAATACTTTAAAGACCGTAAGGGTCTCGCTGTTAAAGACTTGCATTTTTCTTCCCTCGTAGTTTGTTATATTATCGTGTCATATTTGTACACTATATATATAAAATTACAATATTTATTATACGATGAGAAGTACCAAAAACGATAATAAGTCAAGTTAAATCTGAGTACGCACGTTATAGCAACAATATTCAACATCCACGATGCTAGATCATATCGTACGCTGTCACCGATCTCCGGAGAAAATTATGATATTTCGACCGGAGAGCTGATAAGAACTGGTAATTATTGATAGGTACAGGGTTAGAGTTAACGGTGGCACCGGTGGAGGATAGGAGGGTATACATATTAAACATTTATGTACCTATATAATATAACACTCGACTTATACAAATCATGCTGCTGTTGCAGTCGTTCGTGTCCTCGTTCAGAGCAATTATCACATTCGACGACGACGACGACGTCGACGACAACGACGAGCCAAGCCCTAACAAACATATTGTTTTTTTTGTGCGCTAGTGTATATTTTATGTAACGTACGCATACAGTGTCGTGTGTGTGCAAGTTTTACACACAAATAACGAGCGTGTCGCGTATATACATAATACACATAGTGCACCTATATATTATAATAATAAAATGTTAGGCTTACGGGAGGACGGGAGGCGGGGGATACATGACGGGACGGCCGAGCAAAGGATTATACGACGTACATCCGTCGAAAAATACAATATTATTATTATTATTATTATTATTAGAAAACGTTCTCACGGTGGACACGGGGAGACGCCCTCGGCCCGTACGTCCACCGAATCGTCGTTACGATAAAAAAAATAAATACTATTAAATAACGCTACACCTAAGTTGTACAGGTACCCATACCGTAATTTCCACATTTAATTACTTGCCTAAATCAGACGCGAGGTATACGCGAATATAGTATTATGTATATTTAATATCCCCGAAAGTCTCGACGAAAATCAGTCAGAAAAGATTTATTTTATATGATAATTGATATAATATTATTGTGTTTACCTCTTCCTCGCCGGGCCCGACGGAATCGATGCTGTTGCACATGCCAGAGACGACGGACTGCTGACCGTCAACCGATACGCTGCCAGGTCCCTGTTGTTGTTGGACTTGCAGCGGTGGCGTGTGACCTGTTGGCGACATGTTCATCGCTGCGGCTGCGGCTGCGGCTGCGGCGGCTGTGGCGGCGTCCAGTCTGAGCTTCTTGAGGGTGGCGGCGGCGGCCTCCGGTCCGTTGTACGCACCACCTCGGGCCCTCTTCAACCCTCCAACGGCGACGGCCTCCACGATTCAACCGGGTGGGTGTAATGCTGCTTGACGACCACTACCAGCGCCAACATGTGGTCACTACCGTGGACCGGCACGGTTTCCTGTAGCAGCTGATCGGTGGTATCGTGCTTTCGGTTCCAGACTACGACTAAGAAGAAGACGATAGTTAGTAGACTCAGTGGCGACGGCAGGTCACTACTGCAGGGTCGGTGGAGACGGTCTCGATCGTACACAGTCGTTTCGGCGGTATTTCGATTTGTGTTAAATTATATTCTTTGTGGGGTGGGTGTACACACACGCGACGGTCAAACAGAAAAATGGAGATTGAGTCTCAGATTGACAATCGATCGATGTTTAAATTATTTTTTTATTAATCGGTGTAAAATACGCGAAAATTATAACAATCGTAAAAAAAACAAAAAGGGACTTGGAACGGTGTGTGGTGTGTCTGTAAGGGTTTGGGTACGTGTGGTGACTGAGGTGGTGGAGGTGGTAGTGATGGTGGTGGTTAAGGTGGTGTGTTCAGTGTGTAAAAGGTAAAAATGTCGCGGTGTGTGCGTGTGATCGCGGAACGTACGACTGCCGCCGTGTCGGAATTGCGTCTGATGTGAACGCCGAGGGCCGAGCTGTGGTAGCGACCGCGCGGCGGCGGCGGCAGCAGCGGCGGCGGCGACTGCGACGGCGACCGAACACGACCGGCGCCGAACCGACCGGAACAGGAAGCTTGGCGGGCGGTGGCGGTGGTGGCGGCCGTATAACCCCTTCTTCCCCCATCACCGCCACTACCACCGACGACGACGATTGCATTGTTTTCCATATGTCGTGTGCGAGTAGAACAATTTAAAAAAAAATTGCGTTCTCCGATGGTCTCTCTGACAATTACGGTGCGATGCTGTGCCGATGGCAGTGTTGCGCACAGCTGATGGACCGTTAAAATAATAATAATAACCCGTTCGTGTGTGATCGACGATGGATACTTACTCCCCCGCTCATCGTACATGGCATACCCATACGGATATAGTATTATTATATTTATATATATTGTATATACATACGAGACAATCGTCCTTGCCCCGATCTATACCGCTGCGTGCTTGACCGCCTATACGCAATTTTATTTATTATTATTATATTTGTATACGTGGGGCGTGTGTACCGACGTTTTTTTTAATGTCAGAACAACATATTAGATAGTTTATGTCCGACTACCGACTTACGCGGGTTTTTTTTTTTAAGTCGGTATGGGTCGGTGGTTGCGCGAACCAACAATAATACCCAGGCATTAATAACAATAATAACTACACATATCTATATAATATGTATATTATTATAGAGCAGATTCCACGATAGTTGGACTTTGAAATATTTATTATATTTACCTATATATTCAATATTGGAACCAGTTTCGGCCATACCATTTACAACAAATTGTGCATGAACAATTTATTGTACAAATTACACATGTACCTACTTGACTTGTAGAGATCTAAAACCAAACTAAGGCGTCAGGAATAAATGTGTGTGGGTCCACAATTTACAGATTTTTTAATACAAATATATTTGTAATAATAAAGGGAAGTTTTTTTTTTATGAATGAATTGGCTGTATATAACCCGACTTTGTTCGTGAAAAAATAAATAAATATAAAATACAGCTCCATATAGACGTATGCCGTATCCTCGCTTTATGAACAATTTAGACTAAAATGGGCAATACACCTGTAATGGATTGGATAAGCACTTGATATATTTTCGAATGTGGTTCAGACTACACTCTAAAAGTCTAAACTCTCCTGATATCTCCAAGAACAATATGAAATAATCGTCAAAATCGGTCGAGTGTCTATTGAGTATATAAACTAGAAATAAACATTAATTTATATAATTTATATAATATTATATTATATAGGTATTTAAGTTAGGAGATTAGGAGTTTTCAAGTTTTATAAGACCCTTACAAACGTCCATTAAAATGTATATATATATTTATGATGATAAAAACTATTTTTGTTTCAATTCTTTAGAATTATATTTATAATATTATAATACTCACCTGCAGATATCTTAATTTTTTAATAATTTCACTGTGAGTGAAAAATAACCCGGGATATTTGGTGAAAAGAAATTATTTTTTTTGGTTATTAATTATATTGTGCAAAATGTGAAATGGTTAATTTTTTTATACATAAAATAAAGCCTGCAGATATTATCAAATGCAAATACATGGTGCTTGGCAACCTATATACAGCTAGTATACACCTATATAATAATGGCTTTGACCAATATACGCCTTTAGAATGTCATTTATAACTTTGGCCATTTTTTAAATAACTTTACATGGCTTATATAAACGTAATAATATATTATATTATGTTTATTCGGGTATAATATTTTTGTATATTATATAATTTAATCATGAAGTCAACAATCATTATATTTATACTTAAAACGCAACCACGTAATAAAATGTAAAGCTTTGTACACGAACACAATATAATTTCGAGTAAAATAATTAAAAACAGAATTTTGAATCGGGGGCATAATAAATATACAATAGGTATTACATAAATCTCAAATATGGTAAAAATAAAATATGTCGTCTTAAAATTTTTTACACTTCTCATTAACGAATTAACGATATATAATATTATGTGAGTTGTATTCAATGTGATCATTGGCTTATAGAATAAATTATTTATTGGAATCAAAAAAATAAAAATTCTAACCAAGCCATATTTTTGTAATATTATATTTACCCAACTTTAAAATCACTGTGAACTAGGTAATTTAAACATTTTTATGACCCCTTATTAATGCATTTTATGGGTTTAAATAGTAAAAATTAGAATTAGTTATAACGATAACATAACATAATTATGTAATTTTAGATGGAAAATATATTGCGTGAAGCTTAAGGGCAATGATTACAGTTTCATCAATTTATTGTTATTTTTTTTTTCAATAATTTGTTCATTATATTTTATTTTAATTAAATTTAAAACTTAACTAATATAGGATTATTAAAAATAAATAAAACATAATATTTGTAGAATCAACTGGCTATAAGAATCAAAATGACAGTTGGTCAATATTTCTTCGACTCTTGCTCAGAAGTCAGCGATTTTGATTAAGTTGTGTAAACGAAAAACGTACTTTAAATTTAAATTTTAAACATAATAATATTGGAGACAAGTATTTTTTTTATTAAAATAAAGGATACCTAGAAAAAGATTAAATAAAAACCACGAAAAAATTCATTATTAATTTATATATAAAAAAAAGGAAAACTCTGAAACCCGAACACTTGAGAATATTCTTACTTTTGGTATTTCGAATAAATTAATTTATATTTAACATGGCCATAATAATATATGTATTTTGTTGTAGTTGTGTTCAAACGGTTGTAAAACAAATGTCGGTTAAATTTATACATAGATAACATTTTATTAGTTCATGACTAGTGACTACTACCTGAATCACCTATACATAAAGTGGTAATATTTTCTTAATTTTATTCAGCAAGTCTTTTTGTAAAATGTCCATAAAATGTTTTGGCTCCCGACAAATGGAACAGGTAGCGATAGAATGTACTTTTAAGCGTGTTCTGACCATAACCATTTTTTGAAAAAAAAATAAAATGATTTTTTCGTAAGTGCACTATGGCCTTGTGCTTTTGAAATGCGATGTTCAGACGTGGTTATATAAATACAGTGATGAAAAATAAAATGCGGTAATAAAAATAAACATATATTTATGAATAAAATATTACATTTTCCAACTTGTAGACAGATGGAAAAGTATATAATGCCAGTATTATACCTATATACGTAAAATTTCGTAACAATCACCCTTATATGAGGGACGTATCGTGCCTGGGGTCAAACGAGTGCCAAAGTTAGGTCAACTTCTTTGTTTTAGCTTAGTCAATTTTTAAAAAGAAATACACTGTTGGAGGACTTTCTTTATGAGTTCAAATTTAAAACTAGAAAGCCCTTATAACCCTTTAGCTGAGCCCTCTGACGTTTTTCGTACGCAGTATAATAATATGTTAGAAAACATGGGTATATATTATAACGTATACAAGTATACAGCGCGTTGTATATAAACGATTTACATTGTATATATATAGGTACCTACTAACCACAGTAAGTGAGAGAATATATTATGTAATAATAATGATGTTAGTATATCGAACGACGAATAAGATATATCTTGGTATCAAATTTTGTTTTTTCTCGAACTAGCTAACATAATATATAACTCGGAAACCTTATCATATTTTACATATATTATATTCAATATTGTATACAATTTACGTATTATGTATAGGTATAAGACATAACCGAATAAAATACGTATCTTCTATATATTATATTGTGCTTTTATATGATTTTAGCTTTAGAAACGGAAAGTAACCTCTCACGATATTAAAGACTGACTATGTATATCTACTGCGTTTGCCTGTATATAGGCACCATTTTTATTAGTTTTTGACATTTTAATCTTACTACTTCGATTTTGTAAGTATAGTTTCCTCTAAAATTACCTTTCGGAGATCTATACGTAGGTATATGTACACGCGAATAGAATACGTTAAAATGTTATTCGCAGTGTATAATAAAACGAGTGTCTATAATACTGTATAAATAATATAATATAGTATGTTTTGTATTAAATAAATTCAATGAACCAAGAACATAAAATTTCGTTAGAACATGAAAAATAAATTGCATTTAATTTTTTACTCTATATAAGAGTTTAAAATTACATGGAATATTTTTTACCTAAATATTGACATTCGGTGTATTATATTTACAAATTAATTACGTTTACATTGCATATTATAGGGTTTGAAAAAAAATTAAGCTCAAGTGTTCGACTGAATAACTCTCGAAATAAATGAGTACAAACTCTGTTTACTTAAATATGAATTCGCTTAGATTTATTTCAATTTAGACAACATATTTTTACACTTTTCGTACTAAATCGGAGTACCTATTTGTGGAACAATTTTTGATATGTTTACATCAAAACACCAACTTCTACGGTTTTTACTCGCTAGATGATTTAATAAGTGGCCTTAAAAAATGTTACTGGACGAGAGGTTAAGCCGTTTGATTGAACGGTGAATAAAACTTTATTACAGACGAGCGACATTCATCTTATTTTAAGTCTCTGAAGTACCTAGCAGATATTCACGCGGAAGTAACAAAAAAAAAAAAAAATACAAAAACAAACCATAAAATGTTATCGACAAACAAATGATGATCGCTTTATCCGAAAAAAAATATGCATAACAATAATAAAATAAACCTGTCTGAAAATAGTCCAGGGATTTCGCGCATGGAGTTTTTGAAAAAAAAATGACAATAATATAATATATTAACAAAACTAAAGTGCTTCTGTATAATTAGTCATGCTTACTGCAGTAATATAATCTATATATTTTATATCGTCCTGAAACTAGTCATTAAGGCGATTGCATTATTTTTCCCTCGACGCGCCGTCAATTTATGCCAATAATAATTTAACCGATTCACCCCTATTTGTATGACGTAACGATCAAACTCCAAACAACAATGTAACCAGAGGCAACGGACTTATACATATTTAATAGCATAGTATTATATATTTATATTGTATATTTTATACTTACTATCGAAATTAATTTATTATTTTCTCATCTGCTTGTGTGCAATGTATAGGTAGACCGATTCGATTTAATGACCCAACTCACTACATTTTACTCAATATGAGCACGCTACATTATTGGATTCTCATACTTATCGATTTCAAAACGCACTCACAAAGTTAAAATATTATAGTCCCAACATAAAAACATATTCTCCCCGTACATAATATTATATTTTATACAGCCGTAAGACTTCGCTGCTGCTTGGGATTAATTTATTTTCATACCAAAATGGAAAAATATAATATTGAAAACTCATTCATTTTTATACTTTTGCCTTTGATGATCTTATATACTTGTTTCTCGACTATGAAATAGTCGTTTTCATTAATTCTAAATCAAACACACACGATAAAAGAAAAAAAAACATTCGATTTAAGCTGAGTTGCCAAATATCAGGTGTATGTATTATTATATATTAATGTTTTATAATACGTACATATTGCATTCATACATCATTTTGTTTGACATCCAATAGTATGTTATTAATAGTATTATTATACTTAGTGGTTACATTGTTACTACATGTAAAAAAAATATAACTCGGGAAATCTGATATAAAAAGGCAAGCCACTAACAAGTCGATAAAATTACAAACAAGAATAAATGTAGGTATATATCTAAGTACGTTATTAAATATAGAATTCCAAGTTCAATAACGTTGGGCAATGCATCGTCCTTTAAGAAGTCATATGTAATAAAACTTAAAATTAGGTGTTATGTAATAGAACGAGTTCCTATCGTCACTCACTTTGTGATAGTATTTTAAATTATTACTATTCAAAATTTTAAAAATATTTCACTATTCCAGAAAATATATTCAATTTCAATATTTAGAACTACAATGTGTTAAATTTTTACCAATATGCGTATATATTCTTTATATTTTGGTTTCATTATTTTAAAATTATTCCAATTTTAATGTGAATGTATTTATAAAAAAAAATGTATAGCATTTATAATAATAATATTATTTGACTCACACAATAAAAAAACGAATTATTTTATGTTAAAAAATTCCAAATATTGATGTTTTGCGTGAAAAATGCAATCGGGTTGGTATGACAACATTGAACATTTATTAATTATTTGAGTTGCGATAACATTTGAAATAGAATTTAAACTATTCGCGTATCCCATGCAGTAAATTATATATATATATGCGTCAATAACATATCTAAAAATGTGTTATAAATTCGGTCTAAGTCCGTAAAAACGTATTACAAAGTTATGTGTGATGTATCTAATGATAATGCATTGATTCAATGAGCTAAGCCGACTTAGAACGAAACAATTTACTATATTCCCAGATAGGTATTAGATATTAATTATAATTCATAATATTTTAAATAAATATACCTGTTTTATTATGAGTGCGTATTGACTATGTATTCAAATATTTAGGTAAGCAGTAAGAATGTATATCTACAATTTACAATAGCAGTAACAAGTAAAACATATTTTTTCCGAAAGGAACGAATTAAAAAATAATATTATCAGAAAAAATCACTTCGTTATTACACGATTAAATATACAATTAAACGGTTTATATTTATTTTCAAAAATAATATGAAAAATGTGTTAAATAACCACTAACATAGTATATTAATATTTAGTATTAATATCAAGGCAATCCAGGAAAATGTCCACAATGCAATATTGTACACAAATAAAATAAATTGTATTACATTATTCAAAGTAATATTATAACATATTATATATTATATAATTATTACCTAATATTATAATTAAAAATGTAGAAAATATATTTTGTTTATAAATAGCAACTTTTGTTTTAACCTTCATATCTTAAATTAATTTTTTTTATATAACATTGTTTCAAATATTGAACAAATTATTATTTCTAATTTGCACAGAATTTTACAAGATATTTAAACTTCACTTCAATCATATTGTTTTAACTTTAGTAGTTTACAAGAATTTATAAGCAAATATTTTGCCTCAAAATAGATAAAATAGATTTAATACTTGCCATTTAAATAAATAACAATAATAATATATTTGACTTTGTTGTGTACATTTAATAATACTATAAATTATACTTTTACTTTAGACATTATCAATTCATTACATACTTATTATCATTTAATATTGAATTTTTACCAAAACAAGTATAACTAGTTGTCTAGATACTACGAATTATTGTAGAGATTCAAATATTTTATTCCTTTCACATTTAAAGGTAACGTACATAATATATGTTTTTAAAATTAACATTATTGAATTAATCAACATACAATATTGAAGTACTGTTTATGAAGATGCTTAGTGTAAATATAAGGATTATTTATTTTGTCTTTGATAAAATGCATAAAAAATCAAACTAACACTACATTTATTTATTCTTTAGGAATTATACATTAATTGTTGATATTCACGTAAATTATTGCAAGAATAAACAAATTTAGTAATGTAGATAAGTAATTGGTGATCATTTGTCTGCTTTGAGTTTTTGAGTAGGTACCTAACTAAAATCGAAATAATATGGGTTGCCCTTGAGCAATAACTTACAAAATATAATATAATATCTTTGGTATATTTCAGATTTGTTCATAATAATAATATATCAATTAAATTAAAAATAATTTATTTAACTAAATGCGAGGATTGTAAACACATTTTGTGAGACGAATAATGTAGCATTTTATCGAACAAACAGTTATTTCCCATTGAATAATATACATCTTTTATATAACTTTGTTGCCAGTAAAATCGATCGCAAGTAATGTAACTGTTAATATTATATAATATAACGTCGTTAAGTATTCAACCTAAATAATTAAACATCTTGGCACACAATTTATATGTATATTGAATATTGATATTGTATTATATGCCGAGGTCTAAGAGTTACTATAAACTATACAAAGTTAAAATAATAGAATGTTGAGATATTATACACAGGGTTGTCTACAATAAAGGGAACCTTCCCTAGTAGCATTTTGTAATGATGATATTATAATATTATACTAATATCAGTAATATTATAATCACGAATTATATTAGTATAATGTTATAATAATATTTTTAAGCAAAAAATTGCTACCTAAATTAGAACCTATTTTTTTATACCATTTTATTTTGCATAGTACCTATTTTAATTATTTTTATATACTTCTAATATTAAGTCGGCCAACATTTTGGCAATTTAAATAAACTAATTACAGTCAAGGAGCGCTTAGTTATATATAGTATAGTAGCGTAAATTATTATTATAAATGTAAAGTTAAACACACCAAACTTTTAAATGTGTATATCCAAGAACCCAGAGCGCCGGATCTATAATATGAGCTTTTATGGAACTTAATCACTTAGCGTTGTTGTACAAATTAAAAGCTTACAAAGTATAAATCATATCGTTCCGTTTGCTGCTAATCTTTTGTTCCTTGTTTTCTGGAAATCAATTATATGTTTTACTACACGAGTAAAGTGTAATGACCAATAAATTCGTTTGTGTTATTTATAAGGAAAAAAAAGTAATATAGGTAGTACAACAATAATGAATGAACAATAAATATTCTACGTTTGATACGCACGTTTTGCATAATGAGCTTCTAAATTAGTTAATAATTCTATGAAAATAAAATGTTAAATTAATTTAAATTCAACCATAGGTTAAATTAGATTTTAAAAAAATGTGTATCATATTTTAAAGTTTTGAGTCACGACATTATAAACTAAAAACAGTGGCTTGGCTTGGCGCCCTGGCTGCATTCAGTCACGCAACGTGACTGAGGGTAAGTAACGGCGGCTGCCACTATTTCTCGGATGGGTGACCACCAGGGTTCGTAGTGCGCAAAAACCTTGCCACACATACACGTGATTTAAACCGTTCCAACCTTACCGTACCAACCCTACCACCCCTACCACCCTTACATGCTAATGAGTAGTAATGACCTCAGTAGTCGAAGCCTTAAACCAATAACAAAAAAAAAAAAAAACCAAATAATTACGCATAATTAAATC
Source organism: Macrosiphum euphorbiae (assembly GCA_949089665.1). Taxonomy (NCBI): domain Eukaryota; kingdom Metazoa; phylum Arthropoda; class Insecta; order Hemiptera; family Aphididae; genus Macrosiphum; species Macrosiphum euphorbiae. The sequence continues at coordinate 23,348,789 of CARXXK010000004.1, read as the reverse complement.
ATCAGTATAATTTTATTAATAAAACAGAAAACAGTAAACACATAATTTAATCTCATAATAAACACGAGAATCGTTCGTCAATATATTATTTTTTTGACATCTAAAAAGTAAATATCAATAAACTGGAGTAAATATGATATTAAGTATTATTATATGTTTAATGATTTTGTCCCGTTGTTCCGCTAATGAGCAAGCTGGCTATTGGCTACTAAATACTATAGTAGTAGGCTATGTAGAATTAATATAGTCATAATATGCAGTAACATATTATTGTATAGGCGCCTACTATATTATTATTATGTTCACGTATTGTAGGTATATTGTATTTTAAAGTTAATAATTATTATCTATTTCACTAAGAAGGCTGGAGGTGAGTGCAAAACAAAAGTCGTCCAGCACATGATATTTTAAAGCCAGCACCTGCTGTTTTTTTTGATAGTTGAGCATATCCCAAAAAAAAAAATCAACCTAACAATAGACTTGATATCAGTGAAGATTCTTTTCTTTCAATTCCTAATACATTTTATTAAAGAGTCGTTACCGCGTGAAACGTTTTACCATAACTCAGGTAGTCAGGTTTAAATGCCCATGACATTCGACACGATTTAATTTCAGATTAAAAATAAAATAACACTAGACTGAAATAATTATATTATTTATATACCGTGTGCAATGTGAGAAAAATTTCACCTGTACGACATGTGGCACTTATAACGAAACCTGTTATCCAAATTTCTAGTCGGGACGAACAAAACTTACACATACCTTATGTTGATACAATATAGCAGTAGATATTTGATAAGAGCATAAGACTAAAGTTTTTTTGTCACGATGAACAAACTACCTACCACTTTTCTTCGTTCAGCATTAAATGTTCTTTGCATAAAAGTTGTGTATTCACATAGAGCTTATACCTGTTGTCTCTCGAGGTATTATTTTTTGAAAATTATGTAGGTACTCATGGTAGCTTAGCATCCGCCGTCTCCGAAATAAAGTTTTCAAGTAACAAACTCTACATAAATTATTATCAAACCATCGCACGCGCTCAGCAATACGTCTTTATTATATATTACTAAAATACACCGCAGCTGTAGTAGGTAACAGCAAGCAAATAATAATTATAACCTACTATCACAATATTGAAGTGTACCTATACCATACAACATAATATTATATTATTGTGGGCAATGAAAATTAATATTATCTATTCTAAAGACTTATGCCAACATTTATAAATGTTTATCTTATTTAATGTGCTCTATTCTTCTAAACACTAATAAAGGGGAAAGCCGTCGGTTTGCCATTGCCGCGTTTTTTGTTTGTGCGAAAAATATATTTTTTTTGGGACGGTGAAATCCGTTAAAAACTTAATTGTAGCCTCGCCCCTTTGATTGAAATACGTAAATACATATTATACTTTAGGGAGATTATTTTTATAAATTGTCAATATTTTTGAGAAAAATTTGTAGATCAAGTTGGTTTCTCTATCGAAACTAAAAACAAATGATAAAATTCTATTTTAGTTAGGACACTTGAGAACAAAGTGGTAGGTACTTCACATTTTTTATAAGTAAGTGTTAAATAATATTAGCAATAAGGTTAATAAATAATTGTCATTTTATAATGCTGAACTTCACTCAAACTCGTTTTTAAAATTTAATGATAATTTCATTGATGACGTTATTGCTTTAGAATTTAAAATAACAATCATATTATTATATTGTATTTTAAGTTATTATCCTGCATAGGAATCTGATTGCTGGTGTATCGTGAACCTATATGGCTATATGGTATATATTATAACTTCCAAACTGATTTTGTATGAACATTATTTTTATTGTTTCGAGAAACATTGTATAAATCAATATGAACTTGTGTTCAAGCTTGTATATTTAGAGTAGACGGTTCACTTCATATGTTTTGTTTATAAAAACGTGTGTCAGAATATTTGTAAAAAAACTTAAATTATCAATTTAGAAAAATTATTCAAGTGTGTAACGTGAAGTTGATGTAATAAGTAATTTATTGAAATATTCTTCACTTAAAAACATACCTACTCGGCGCCTTCATAATAATGATATTATGTTGTACAGATATTATAATAATAATACATTTTTTTAACAAACAGAATGAAAAACCTAGATTAATTTTAAACATTTTTTTTTTTTTTTATGGGGATTCGAATATAATATTTAAATAAATTATCTGTTACAAAAATTATAAGAAACATCTTTAACAGTATAGATAGGTGCAATATATTGTGTGTTGCAACCTTATTAGGTAACGAATTATTATCGATGGATCGTAAGGAATTGAGTGTGCCTAAGAATAGTTTGAATATAAATATTTAGGTACTTTCGATTTTATGGTAATAGTAATAATGATGATGAGTGAATCGGATGCAAAACGGTTAATTATTACCGATGCGTTAATTTTTAAATATCGGTAATGACAGAATTTCATCATAATATTATAACTTTCTATTGTTGTAGTTTCGCAAACCATTATAACTTTTATGTTTAGAAGTATAAGTACACTGAATAGCGTATGTAATGTGTACATATTTTCTTGGATAGTCAGGTTGTCATTTTTTATGGTTATCACTTTGTTCTATAAATACATACATAAAAAAAACATTTATTCAAAGCTATTAATCCTGACATATTGTCTTAGCGAATGTTATATCAAAATATATTTTTAAAATACTTCCGGTCACCCGTTCGTCAAAAAATCAATTAAGCACATCGCATTAGCATACATTTGACGTACCTATCAAGCGAGACAGTAAAGTTCTTACGTCTGTTATTATAACATCTAAAATGTATAAGATTGTCTACTTCAAATAATACAGCTCGGGCATGGTGATACAGTTTATAATTATATAGTATTATGTTTATAGTTCACTATTGTATAACCCTCGGGCATCGACTGTCAAATAATTTGGAATTTAATCTAAACAAAAGTTGATGTATTTTCACTGCAATACAAATATAGGTACTATCGTGAAAAGTTCAATCAGGTAACTATTATTTTACCTATTATAAACAAACACCAAAATATAGATAATAGATAACCAAATGATTATGTGGTCGCCAGCATTGTATAATAACGTAGCTAAATCATTATTAATTATTATTGAGATAATACTTTGAAATTTCAGAATGAAAATAATTATTATGTTAAAAAATATTCCAAGATAAATTGTACTAATTTTAATACCTATAATATTATATATACATAAATATCAAATTGAATATCGATAATAATATGCACACAATAACTGCGAATAACAATAAATTATGAACTCTGGTCGTTTTAATATTCGTACGTAACTAGCAACTCGTAAAAATACTCTGGTTCACATTTGATTTATAACACGAGATTTGAACTCATAACAATAAAATATTTCAAAGAAGAACATTGCGATAATGACTTTTATGCGAGACATTTTCCTTTATTTATTTGTTTTATGTTATTTTCGTTGAAAATATAAATTGATGATATTATAATGTTTAAAGAATAAACAAACCGATAAATAAAACTATGTAATTATGTAGATCTAACCAAATTGTAATTAACTCCGTATCACACTGTACATAAACGCATAATTGCATGTAAGGGTATGATATTGTCATATATGTATAGCGTATTCGTTAGTCGTACTGCTGACGGCAAATGCGCATAGACTATTAATAAGTTCTTATTCGCACAGCTTGCACGTAAACAACGCCATAATAATTATCGGTACATAATTAATTAATACGAATTATAAGAACCATAACACCTATGTGTAACGCACGGCAATATAATATACATTTAAACATAACACTATACGGTCGTACTCGAGCTTTACTCCCTAGCTGGTATGTAAGGTATGTTAACAACAAATCCATACTGTTCAAATGTATCACGAAATAATACTGGAAAATATGGCCGTTCAACCAGCCAAATGTACAACGTATAGTTGTAAAAATGAATATTATGAAATTACATAATATTATATATTTAGCTGAATAATAAATTCCTTAATCAGTTATTCATATTTTTATAAACTAAAAATTGCTTTATATAAATATGTTGCTTAGTTATTGCATGGTACGCAATAGGTACTTCAATTTAATTTAATATGGATTGTGAATAATTATAAGACGTATCGTGATATAGTTTAAAATATGTTTTTAGTTTATAGTAGACAAATAAATAACGTGTTATAAGTATATCATTAAAAAATAAAAATTCCTTGGATATGGTAATTTGCGAATCGGAGTGAAATTAATTAATTTAATCCTATACAGGTATTAAATATGCACCCAAATATTATTATTATATATATCAAATATACAGAAACCGATATTGAGTGTTTGTTTTCTTGTCACGTGCTTAGATTTTAAATTTCCAAATCAATATTGTATTATTCATTTAAATTTTAAATCAATTTTAATAAAAATATACTCTGAGGTTATAACGATTAAGTAATAATATGTTAACGTTGTTTTTGCAGTTTAAAATACTCAAGAATTTCGAGCTATAGAACTAAATGAGTTGAGTTGAATACTAGCATACTATTATATCCGAACAAATCATTGAAAATTTCATGTTTCAATATTTTTATCAATATCCTTCAATAATGCTTTTTTGTTAACTTTATAGTGGTCAAGTTACTAATATTAAATGCGTTTTTCTTTGCAGTTTTGTAATTATTATAAACAGTTTTTCAATATCTTAAATGTCACAGACAGCTATCAATACTTCATATTCTCTGCGTTTCATTACCTACACTGAAACATTTACCATGAATATAGTTTTAGGTTTAGGTATTTTTTTCCTCTGTTACAATAAATTGTTTGATTTACTCTAAAAATCTTTCAGCGGTCTAATCCATGCATGAGTTTGTTATTAACATGAACAAAAAGAACCAAAGATATATTAATCAAGATGTATTGTATATATTTAATAACAAAATAAAGTGAATTTTCTAATTTTAAACGTAATTTAGTCTGACACAGTGCGATGACACCACAGTTAAATCAGCATTTTTTCGTAAGTATATAGGTGATTACCATTTATCTTCACTGGAGTACTGAAGAGATGTCAGATAAACTACAGCGGATGAAGCTATTTAATCCTTTTTGTCGTTAAAATGATGTACTGCGCATGTCACACATTTACATTGCGCTATCGCGTTTGCAAGACACCTCTAATATAGGTAATCCATTGAAGTGTCTACACTTATTATTATTTCGAAAAGTTTAAACTTTTTTAAAAATATTATTATTTTTTTTTCATAATTTGTCGTTATTGCAAACGATATGTTTATCATTTTTTAAGTTTTTACTTTTTTTAACGACCACTTAGATACATCCAAAGTGGAACTTTTTTCAATTTCAATACATAAAACTAGAATTTCAAACAAATATTTACAACTTATAAACATTTAAAGTTTATATTAGCATAGTGATAGTTTATTGACACAGGAATAGTGAGTATTCCTATATACCCCGCAAAATGTTGGTCCATTACTTCGTTCATTAAAACTTAAAATGCGTATTATATGTACCTAACTAATTAAATACTTGTTCAAAATTTTATTTTTATGTATCGAAATATTCCAAAAAATATTTCACTTTGGAATATGAAATTAAAAATGTATATTATCATTCATAAAATTAAAATGACTAAGAATGATAACGATAGAAAAAAAAGTTTTGTCCTACAATAACAACAAAATATATGTTTAATATTTTTAATTTGCTATAAGCAATATACTCGTAACTCGTATGTTCTTTTTTTCCTTCGAAAACAATCAATAACACGATTCGAAAACTTGTCACTTGGTTATATTTGCAATTATAAAAAGACCTATGTTATATTATATTAAAAATTAACGGGTGTCGATGACTAGGATATGGTGAAAACCCCCTATTCACTAATGGTTTTCATTTGGACGAATTGTACCAGGAATATTTTAATTAAACAAATGACCCGTGAAATTCAAATCAAGGATTCTCTGAGGTCTCGGGCGAGTATGGCGAGACAGTTTTCGGATCGGTGGCTCGGTGGGCCAAAATAAAAAAAACCCAATCAAAAACAAAAAAATAGGTACCTAGCCATTCTAATAAAATAATATTATAATCGAAATGAACGTAAAAACTTCATTTTCAGATGTTGATAATATTATGCGCACCGAGAGTGGAGTGTCACGAGTCGTTGGTAACCTACCTTTAAAAAGTGTCGAAACGTATTATTTGTATAACCATGTGTTCGAATGCTATAAGTTATAAACGTTGTACGAGGACATTGTACTAACGTACGTGAGTTAAACTGCAATGTATTATAATATTATTATATCACAGAAATCCTAATTCGTGAATTTGGGGATTGCTAGGGACGGTTGTTATTACGATGGGCCTTAAAACTTACCACGCTTAATGCACGCAATATTGTGATGTGACGTCCAAACAATTGTTACTAGAGTTCTGGTCAAACACACCGCTATTAATAATAATTGATACGTGATAATTGATGGAAGAGATATCCTTTGGTGTTTATTTAAGGCTGTAGCAAATTGGAATTATATAACGACGATTATTCGCGCATTACGCGGGATCGCCGAATTTCATATTTTCTCACCACCTCCTACGTATGCCAGAGGGTGAGTAGGGAACGTGAATAACGCCCCTTACTAATTTGTTATTTATCGTTATAGTTAATAATATTATGGTAGCATACCAGTATACCAAGGACTGGAATTTTTAGAAAAGAACTGGAAACCTGAGAAAATATCGAATCTACAATCCTGCAGCTTATTTAAATTATTTAGAAACCGAAATCAGTAATTTATATATCAGTATAATAGTATAATATTATACTGATTTTACCATACAAAGTATTTTTATCGTTTTAATGACTGTGATTGTTACCGATTGAAAGAAGATAATTTTATTGTTTCCATTTAGGTATCCTATACATTCCTACACCCACGTTAAAATATAATATCTCTTAGTGTAGATTGTACGTTAAAGTTGGTGATCGACCGCGATGGAACATTCCAATGGTTTAATTATACGCTGTTCCAGAACACTTGAAATTACATTCGGGACTCTGGAGTCACATGGATGATACTTGACACCAAATTTTTGGCCATCAACCATCGTAAGTCCAAATCAATTTTTCTTTCAGTTCTCCCAATTCAAAATAGATTTGACACCACTTGACATTTTTTCCACAGTGGTAGCTTGAATACAGCTCACTACTGTGAAATACAGACTACATTTCTAAACATAATAATATAGGTATCAACTATATATTATAAAATATAAATCTTGACGAGGACACGATTGATTAAAAATGTATCATTTATTATTAGAACTGATGTTGGTATTGTTGACAGATTTAAAATAACAAAAGTATTTGTTTGAATTTCAAAAAATTTGATCACTTGTATCCACGCATTAGACATTTAGACGAACCGTGGGGTTAGTATAATAGTATTGGAACACGTTTTTTTTGTCATTTAACATTCCATAACAATTATTAAAATAAATCACGTACAACAATATAGTATTATACATACCCTGTATATAAAATATGGCTATACGGATTAAAGAGTGTAAGTAATATACTTACGAAGTATACAGTAAACAATGTACCCACACTGTATCAATTTATATCTCTTGTACACAATTAAAGAGTACAAGCGCATAAGATTTCATTCATAGTTATCGTTCTCAAAACAAATCAAACTATATTTTCACCCGAAAAGTGGTAAGTAGTTGATAATTTTTAATACATTTTTCTCAATATGATACATAGACTATTAAACATATTTCTAATGGGAAATTGCGAATAATATAAAAAATATATATAATCATAAACAATATAATTAAATTAAAAATAATAAAATACTTTTATGATTTTTATTTTGTGAGAAAGTTGTGTAAATGGTCGTGTATTATTATATAAATATTACGGTCGTATCGTAACGGCTACGAGTATAGTTGATTTTTTCTGTGTTATAAGTCGACAAATGCCGTCGGCCAGACGAGTAACAAAAAGCGGTAGGTAATCCTATATTAGTATAATATTATATTAACCATGTTCACGCCCGCCATGGTCGATCGGATGATTGATGATCATATTCTGACCGTCCGCTGTATATAACCTGGTGGTTAATGCTATTACTATTCATCTACCTATGACACCTACCGCAAGCGCCGCCGTGTTTTCCTGAAAATTTATCATGATATACGTAGGTATATTCCGTAGCGTATAATGTTATTATTATTATTACATGGCGGCGATTTTGTCGAAATATTATTATTATTATTATTATTATGAGAACCGAACGAGAGCAATCTCTCTCGTCGACGACGTCCATTAGTTTAGATAATATTATATGATTACATACATGATATATATTGACATACCATCGACAAACATCTACCAGGGCCACGTTATACACTAGCTATATAATAATATTAATAATATAAATGCTCAAACCCTCCGCGGTACAGACAAGTGTCGACTATTCCCGTCGTTGGACATATTATACTTTGCTGATGATGAAGATGAGTGAAGTGCCGCGTCTAAATACACTCTAAACGCCATTGAAAGAAATCCGAAACGAGCTTTATAAGACCCGGATCACTGTAGATGTTTAAAAGTATGGGTGTAACTACGTTCTATGTCAGATTGATATTGTTAATATTATAAAACCGATAGATTGTATTATACAACTGTTTTTTGTAATAGAGGACTCTACTCGTACTACTCGCCCACCCCCACTTTTAACTCATTCTGTCATGGAAATAGTATATTTATAAAATATTTACAGAAAAGTTAAATATATTTCAAAACTTTTTTGTATAATAAAGAGTTTACGCTTTCATTCGCGTTCAAGTTAGGTCGTTGCATATTATTATGAGTATATAATAACATTATGTTGATGGGTAGGATGCTTTACCTTCGACGTTATTTCCTGGGATCAGCTGAAGATGCAGTATGACCCTCCCCCTACTTTTAGGATGCACTCGGTGAATTTGTTCAACATTTCTAAGTCTAGCAAGAAATTTTAAAGAATACACCCCTCCCCCCCCATACATTTTTTAAAGACTGTCTCCGGCTTTGTATCACATAATTCACACGGTTAGGTGTACTGTGCAGCAACCCAATAAAGACCCAAAAACCGGACACCTGTACGCATGATGCCGGTCGGTGAACGATCTATAGGACCCTAAATATGGGGCCTAGTAGGATAACAGGAAATATACGATTGTCTTATTTTCTGTCGATCTCATAATAAGTACACTATAAGTTATAACAATATACGTATAGAGACGTACTTGACGAAATATTGTAAACTGTGAAACGTTAATTTTATACCATAATATTATTGTGCTGTGGCATATTATATGGTACACACATATTGGTGTAATAGTCAAGTATAGGTACGGCAGAAAATCACAACAACATAATAATATAAGGTACAGTATAAGGAAAACTTAATCCCATACGAAATCGCAATAAAGAAGTAATTCACGCGTATAGGCGGCACACTCGTTAACGTTTTTATCGCGTATTTGTACAGTACGATAATAATAATCATTTTACTTGGCCGCATTCGTTTTCTGACCGATTCAATCCATTCAACCTTTTTTTTTCAACTATTAGCGTAATTAAACGCGATAGCTATCTCACTGATGAGCAATCATACACAGTAGAGGTATATATACGTATATATAATATATATTATATTACTCCGTTAATTATTATTTTCTCCATAAATCAAATTGCAGTTAACAACGTGACTCGGGAATCGATCTTTTTTTTTATTATACTTATTTTTAATAATATAATTATATAGTCATTCAAACTAAAAACTTTGGTGTTTTCATTTTGTTTACTGTTTCATTAAAACTATTAACATTATTGCGTTTGTATTTGTCACTTAAAATAAATGGTTTCTCTCAGCAATCACAAGCACCGCGTCTACGATCTTTATGTATAAATAATAAATAATGACTAATAAAATGATTAATGTCCATTATTTGAGTTAATTGCACCAATGAAAAACTGTTGTTTTCGCAAACATAAAAAATAAATAAATTTCCCTTTTTATTATAATATGAACCGTTATAACGGTTATTGAAATATGGCCAAACCATAAATTAAATTTGATCGTATACATTTTATTTGGACAAAACGCAAAATTAATTAACATTGCACCGACGGTTATTATAATAACGATATATATATATCAACATGTAATATCGAAATCGAATTTTTCAATCGAACAAGTTTGCAAAATAATTTGTTTTGCATAATAATAAACAGTAATATCATTACACATTTCAGAATACATGTTTGTTTTGTCTTCTAAACTAACTTCTAAGCTATGGTTAGGTTATCTGTATTTAGTAGAACCTGTTCACTTCAAATAAATCCGACACTATAATGTTATATTATATTATATTATAATATTATAATATATAGGTACCGAATGTAATTGAATAACATTACCATAATATTATATAATATTAATTTGAAATATATCGAGTGGAATAAAAACACAATACAATATTACAATAATATACTCTTCCAGTAGGTAGCTTTTATTAGTATTATCACAATATTCTATAACAATCTACATATCGTACGGGAGAAACGTCTACTGATTTGGGTTTAAATTGCGAATAAAAATCAACCGGGACAAAGTGTATGTACGATAATAATATGTATATTGTATTAAAAGTTATAACCAAGCAGGCATTAGTTATACTATAAAAGCGTTATCCTATATAGTATTAGAATATAATATACATGCGCATGCGTGCAAGCACACGTGGGTATTACATAATTTAATGTGGTCGTTGTATTCTTATATTGCCTTAAATAATTATTTTACAAGCGAGCTTTGTTTAAAAATTAACGGTTCATTCCTGAAATTTCGTAATAACGGAAAATTACATCTCGGGTGTAAAACAATAATTTTTAATTAAATTATAAGTGTATATCAACCAATACATGTGTTGAACCCGTGCGCAACCGAGTAATGGTATAGCTGGTATATCGGACTGAAAACCAAAACTATAAAATCGATGACTTGAAATTAATTACCTCGTAAAACAATAAATGTGAAAGGATTTATTCCCCCTCTTTCGCCGGTTTAACGTTGTAAACCACGGACAAAAAAAACGAAAAACACAAAATACAATATGAAAACGAAACGAAATAGAGGCAAACAATTATTATTTTCATCGATGGCATGGCGGCTGTGTTGACTTTCGCGATGGTCTACGATAGTACTTATATTACTGTTTAAATGTAAACGACTATTACAACAGTAGCTATCGAGTTGAACGACCAGCCGAACTTGTATTCTGATTGAATTTCCATCATGAACGATAAACGCGTAAAGGTTGTATTATACGACGGCAGTTTACAGATACTCTGTACAACAATTTAGTACAATACGTCTTAGTATTACGTGTTCCCGAAAATAGTCAGAAATCTCGTGTGTTATTGATTTATCTGATTGATTGTTGACTAAAACTGTAGCAAGGTAAATCAGCAGACCCATTCAACTGTACAAGCGCGGTCGTGAGACAAATAGAATTTTTTATTTTAAGACTAATAGAAAATGCAAAACCCAATTTGTATTTCAGACACGTAACGTTCCATGCGCCATGAGGTATAGGTAGCTGGCAGCTAGTAAATTATATTGAAGTCAAACAATTATTTTAATAGAACATCTAAACTGTCTTTGACACGCGAAATGGTCTCTACGCAATAACTACAGTACCTACCTTTTCCAGCCTTGAAATAATAATGGAAAAAATTTTGATAGTTTATGTCAGGTAAAAATAATTCATGTTATGTGAGAACAAATATATAATACGTGGAACTTACTTACTCAACTTTTTATGAACGCAGAAAACAAATTTTTCACGTATAAAATATTATTGTTAAACAGTTGAATTGTTACAGTCAGTACATTCTGTTATTACTTATTAAATTTAAAGAAAATATTTTAAAATAGGCACACATAGGTACAGAAAGTTAATTTACTTATCATATTATATATTTTAGATTCTGAGAGGAGCGAGGAAGCTATAGCCTATAGTGGTTTTACAATGGTGTTTATTTTTTTTTCTCCTGTACACAAAATTTCTACCAGAAGGAGTGCTTCGATATCAACATAATAATATAGTTTATTATCTTTCAGAAAATTTAATCAAGATGCTACCTTTAAAGAGGTCATTTTTCGATTTTATCAATAGTTATTTAATGCCAAGAGGCTGGAGCGTACCATCGCTAGATGATTTCCCTCATCTTGTGTTTCATGTGTTATTTTTTTATGAATGTATATAGTGTTATGTCACCCATCTATTTTACTTATTGTGTCATGTAATACAGATTGTAAATTTACTAAAATAATAAAAAAAAAAAAAAAAAAAAAAAAATGCCAAGGGATTGCCAACAGACAAATTACAAAAAAACAGCTAAAAACGGAATTTTAATTCCTAACACTCTGTTTATCACCATAGAAACGAATAAAAAATTATAATATTATAATATAAATTCAACTTAAGGCTATAATAAATAATAACAATATAAAATATCCAAACTGACAAACCGTCTCCGCTCAGAATCGTTTTTCTTATACAATGATATTGTATCATTGAATTTAAATTTAATACAATCCATTATACACTGACCTACGTCTTATAACCTAGTGTACAGCAGAGTGACATCCATTTACCAGATTTTTTTTTAAATATGTTTTCTATATTTTTTCCAATAATGTTATTTTATATAATTAATTGTTTTGTTAATCTTAGAACATTTTGTTATTAAATACGACGACATTAAAATAAAGTCTTTTTTTATGAACCTTGAACTCAAAAGTACGTTATATTCAAGTGAAAAAAAGTGGACCCCAATTGGTAACCTCTATGTTGTACAGTAGGTGTCGAGTCGGTCTCTGTAAAGGATGTGTTAAATTAGAAGTCAATAATACATCATTGTATACTAACAATAATGAGCGGAGACAGCCTGTCAGTAAATATTGCTAAATATATTTAAAATATTAGTCAGCCTCTAAGATAATATTAATATTGTGTTTATATTGTCATTAAGTAGTAATTCATTTTACTATTAGATTATAATTTTTTCCAAGTAAATTGTATATATTATAATATAAATATTTAATTTTTTTATTCTACTATACACAACTATGCTACAGTAGGAGTAGCGTAGCTTGAACTCAATCAAGGGGGGGGACTATTTAAGTACCATAATATTATTTTATTACATATGCTATAACCATGCTTAAAACATCACCAATAATAAATTCCTAGGGGGGGGCATTCACCTATGGGAAATCTTTTATTAAAATGTCATGGCTTTGATACCAAAATTGAACACCAACACATTTTTAACTACATTTCGTCAAAACTAAAACTTCAAATAATAATTAAAAACTATTATGCATTTAAGTTCAACTTAAGTTTTGAATTAAAGTAAGAACAAACCTCACCTTGTATATTAAATTGTCCATCCCTTTAACTTAATATAGCAAAATATTTTTTATATATTATCGTAAGTAAATAAGCCAATAAATAGCTCAAACATATTTGAATGCTAATATAAACAATGAAAATGTCATGAATCTAAGAGAGAAGATAACGATATGTCATAAATTGTAATACATTTTTAATTCAATTTTAAATGACTATATAATTGACCATATCAGTAAAATATTTTAAGATTGTTTGAACGAATTATTATAATTTTTATCACGTACCCGTACAGTTAATGTACAATGATAATCAAAGATAAACTTTTAAGATTTATGTTTTGGGAGATAATAATATTATAGTGATGGTTTTGTTTTTCAAAAACGTTAAGATCTGAAACGTCAACAAAAAGAAGACTATAACTAGATTATTTAAACAAAAACAAAATATTCAGATGAAAGAAATATTTTTTAATTGTGTGTTAATTAATTGATTTCCATTTACCCTAATCATGTACACGTATAGTTTCGACTTTAATCCGAAATAGCTTAATTATGCCAAACTTTAATATTATATTATAGTGATTTGGAGACTTATTATTTTAGTTTTAAATGATTTGGATTAAATTGGCACTATTTGTAATATTATTTTGTGAAAAACTCATACATAGTATTAGCTAAATAACAAACTGCTGAGTGTAGCTATTTACTCGTGATAAAATAATGACATGATTAATTCCATCCACCAAGCGCGGGAATATCAATGATTAATAGCATAACCACGATAACAGAAGTTTTTTTTTTAATCAATTTATAAAAATTATAAATGTTGCATTACCTGTGTGGCTATATATTATACATTATACACAATACACCATTAAGGCAAACGATTTATTTTTATACAAACTACGACAACTGTGTACACTTTATATTATATATTATGTTAGGTATTTTACACGGATTTTAGAGCGGTCTACACCAGCTAACGTTAATAATATTATATAGACGTACAGATTGAGGGAAAATTAGGCATGTTTATAATTATTATGTAAAATATAATGTTTATAATTTATATTATGTAGGAGGTACCTACTACCTGTTTTATACATCAAACAAAATAATATAATTACATTTGCAATAAAGCTCAGCGGGAACAACGAAAATCAAATAATGAATTAGGTATCATGTCGGTTTGCCTTTTTTAAAATTACTAAAAAAATAAATGCAAGTTTAATATTAATATATTATCACCATCTGTAATAATATGTTCAAACAACGTCCATGACATCGTTTTTCATGAGTTTTAACTTTACATCGGTATTGTGTCTTGTCACAGTTAAGTCCAAACAGAAATACACTAACAGCTGATCAAGTGTTTTACTTTTATAAAAGCCTGATACATCAAGTTGTAGTTGTAGTTGTTTAAAATTATTTATTAATTATGTACTTAAAATAGTTAAGGGCTTGTCAGTATAGGACCAGTCACTTTCTATGACGACAACAAAAAGTGTCTTAAGTATATTTTAATATATATATAGGCGAAGTGTGCATATTTAAAAAAATTTCTTTATCATATTGTATTATTACTTTATCGTCTAACAATGTTTGACTGATAATAAGTCGCCTCATCTATTTTGTTTTAACTACATGTCTTAAAGATTGGGATTGAAATCAAAATTGGAATATTTTCTATATTTTAGATTCTGAGCGGAGCGATGAATGTATTGGTTTTACAATGATGTGTGTTTTTTTATTTTTTTATTTTTATTTTTTTTGTGTCTGTGTACACGATAAGTAGTCAGTGACAGTGACAGTGCGGATAGGGACAGCGCTTCATCCCAGCCCCGGGGCCAGGCCCCCGGCTCACGATGCACAGCCCCCCTTCCGACTGATATATTACATATTTTAGATTCTGAGTGAAACGATGAATGTATAGATTTTACAATGATGTGTGTTTTTTTTTAAATTTTAAATTTTTTTGTGTCTGTGTACACGATAAGTAGTCGAAATAACGCTTCGATTTTCAACTTCAGTATCTTGTTCGATTGGAAAGTGAATATCGTTGGTGCATTGGGAGGTCAAAATTTTAATTTCCCAGTAGTTTTCAAAAGCGCCGGGAAAAACAAAAGAAAAATTAAGGAAAAACGGGAATTTTTACGCAAAATCGGTTTTCCAAAAAATCGATTTTGGTTTTTGGTGTAACTTTAAAACAAATGACCGTAGATACATGAAATTTTCAGTAGTTGTTTATATTTGCATTTTCTATACACGATAACATTTTCAAAATATTTTGATTTATTTTGAACTGTTTAGGGACATTTTCATTTTCCATTTTTTTTTAGTTTTTTTTTCTAAAAATATCAATTAAATTTTATTGGTTGGTTGCAAAAGCTTGAAAATTTAATAGAAGGCTCCTAATATATTGTTTCAAAGGCAGATGAAAAATATTAAAAATCCTTAGTCACAATTTTTTTTTATAAGCATTTAAAGTTCAAAAATTGACAAAATATGGAAAATTCACGAAAATTAGCAAATTATTTTGAGTTAAGAATTCGTAAAAATTTTTCTTTTTAAATCTAAGATTTGAAAATGAAACACAAGATTCCTTATAAGATTATCTACCTTTATCAATAAAAAAATCTCTACCGGACAGTCAAATTAAATTTTTATGAGCGTTTGAAATTCAAATTTTTACAACATTGGATATTCACTCGATTACTCATGTAGTGATTTCCTTATTTTGTTGCAATTCAAAAACGAACAACTGTAGATACATGAAAATTTCACTGAATGTTTAAATGAGCATTTTCTATACACCATACAATTTTGAAAATATTTTGACTCTTTTTGAGCTGTTTATGGACATTTACAGCTTTCAATTTTTTTTAGTTTTTTTTTCTATAAATATCAATAAAGTTTTATCTGTTGAGCCAAAAAGTGTAAAAATTTAATACAAGGCTCCTGATATATTGTTACAATATCAGTTGAAAAATATTAAAAATACATAGGCACAGTTTTTTTTTATAAGCATTTAAAGATCAAATTTTGACAAAATTTATCAAAATCTCGAAAATTATCAATCATTGTAATTAATAAATTATAAAATGTTCAGTTTTTATAGCTAAGGATTACAAATTCAACACAAAGGTTCTCATAAATAGTTCATACTGTAACCAATAAATCTAAAAAATATATGAACACACTTATTTTTTACAGACATTTTAAATTCAAATTTGGACGAAATTACATATTAAAAAACCTAGAATAACTATTTTAGTTATTTTGTTTTGATTGAATAATATTATTCGTGGGTACTTGAAACTTCTAAAGTGTACTATTATACCTATATCTATGATAGTATCACGGTTTTTGTTGATGTATAACGCGTTACCAGTACCTAATGGATATTGAGATATGATTAATTTGGAATTTATTATAGGTACCTATTATTGGTCGATTTTTTGTTTATTACCATAGATATGTATATAATATGTCTTATACATAGACTGCTGACATACCGTCACCGCTCAGAATCGTTTTTCTTATACAATGATATTATATCATTGAATTCAAATTTAATACCATCCATTATACAGTGACCCACTTGTAACCTACTGTACAGCAGAGCGACACCCACTTGCCCACCTTTTTTTTAAAAATTTTTTTTTCTGATTTTATTTTAAAATAATAAGTGTATTGACCTTATAATTTTATGATTTTTATATTGTTACACAGTATCGGTTTAATTGTATTACTAATTTAATTTTGTTATCAAACTACCAGAGAAATTGATTTTTATATTACATGTAGAAATTATAAAACTTTTTTTATTTTGGTATAAATTATAGATTCAAATTTTTTCAATTTCAATATACATTTTGAATATCAAAAGAAATATTTGATTTTGATTTCTTAGATGATTCTTAATTATTCGATTATTTTTATTCTTATCGATATTTAAAATCGATTTCTAATAGTTATTAAAGGTAAAACTATTATAATGCATTCGAATATGTTCTTATATATTATAATATATAAGGTAATATTTTGAGGAAATTATTGATCAAGGAGTATATTTTTTGTTATAATCATTAATCTCGTGACTAGTTGAAAACAAAACTCAGAGAATCCGATCAGAAATCGACATCCATTACTTCGCCTCGTACCTAATGTTTGTGTTGGTTTTGCGTTAGAGCGGTTTTCTGTAGACGTATTGCGAATGGCTTCGATGAAGTCGTAGTAAGGATGACTCCTTTTTACATAAGACTCAGTCAGATGCTCTACCCTCGAGTAGCAAAATCAGCCGTATTACGTTCGTTCTCTCCGTGTTATAGCTGTCTCAATTTTATATAGTCACAGATAAATGAACTTACCATCACGATCATACTATTGGGGGCACTTGTATTTTCAGTTATAGCCTATTAGGTATCTAAAACAATGTCTTATACCTATATAAATATATATATCATAATATTGTACCAACAGGTTTTATTATTAATTATTGCAAAAATATTAATTCTAATTAAGATTCATTTTGGAAAATATAGGGGGACCGGAGACCGGCAATAAATCAAACACAACCACGAATCACGATTGTAACTTGCATTATATATAACAGTTGAACCGAAAAATATACTCCGGTGTGTATAAATTATTGTATAGGCTTACAAACTGTCGAATCATTTGTATCATTCAAGCGTGTTAAATATACAATATTATAATTTCCAGTAAGACTTGAGACATCTCGAGATTCTGCACCACATCAATACATTTCTATATTTCCGTGTTCTATACGTACAATATAATATTATATTATGTTAGTAAACATAACATGTACATTGTACATGATACACACGCGTATTGAGGTAGCCGTTCACTAATCCGTTGTAAATATTATTGATAGTAATAATAACAAAATTAAAATCGTATTCGAGTATATTATGACCTTGTGCTAATGTGGCAAAATACATTGCCACACTGAAAACTTGAATGTAAATAAATATCAAATAAATAACAGCATGTATATGCATCGTAGTTATGACTTATATAAATAGTACTTCGTGAACAACGATAATATAACCATCCAATAATAATATTATTGGATAGCAATCTTTATTCGCGTAATTATTATTACTGTACCATCCGTAAGACATAACACTGAATTTTATCGATTTATGTTTGTAAGTCCAAAAGCTTAAAAACGTAATACAAACTATCTTTCATAATGTTTTTCTTACAAAAAATATTCATCCAGTGATTCAGTATCAAATCCCAACTTAAAAGTTTGGAAACAACAGGTAAATTACATTTCTAATAACAACATTTGAACTTAAGTGCCAAGTTAGGATAATATATTGAAGCCTAAGGTCTGACTTGAGTAGTTTTCATATACAAATTATTATTGAGTAGGTACCTACTAAGACAGTAATGGAAGAGTGAAGATGATTTTCCGAAGAATAAAATAAGAACTCGCTTTAGAACTTGCGAATGCTATAATATAGTTCGTAGCCAAGTCAGACCTTAGGCTTCAATATATTATTCTAACTTGGCACCCCTTTAGATCTCACTTATTTTGTCGTTGAAGTCAACAACCAAGGCATATATTATAGTATTGAACTTGGCTCTCATTTTACATAATATATGTTTTTGGTGGGATATCATTACTTTTTGTATGTAAATTATTATAACCTAACCTAACCTAGCCATGACGTATTCTATAAATAAAGTTTATTACTATATACAATAATTCAGTTATTAAAATTAATAATATTTATTATAAAATATTTTCTGTTATATATACAGAGTATAAAATATAAAATTATTTTATCTCTTTTTGAGTATATTTTTAATTATCATAATTTTATTTACTATAATTTCTACTGGTGGGTGGGTAATTCATAATCGTAAGAAAAATTAATATTACATAATTACATAAATAAAAAAAAAAGTATGTTGCTGCGCGTGGATCGCCAATATCGACACATATTCGACTGGAAGTATTTTTGGAGCGGCGATATGGGAAAGGTTAGCGGAGCTATTGAAGTCAACATTACATTAAATTAGAGGCACTTCATTAATTAATTGAAAAATTAAATATAATATATCAAATAATTGAAAAATTATAATAAAATTAATTGATTAAGAAATTTAGTATTTAAAAATTTAAAATTTATAAATATTTTTTCTTTGTATTAACCTAACTATCTATCTGTATGCCAAATTTGAACTTTCTAGGTCATCTGGAACTGGGTTAGAATTTTGATCTATAGGTCAGTCAGTCAGTCAGTGATAAAAATTACAATTTTGGGACTTATATATCTAAATAACGGTTTGAGGTGTGTTTATGAAATTTGGAGCACATATGTAAGTTTATATATATATATCTCGTAAGTTTGAATATATGAGCCAAATTGACATGTTTATGTGGAATATATTTTGAGTTATGAGGGGGTCAAAAGTGGCTCCAAATGGTTCGTGTAATATTACAAACGGTGCTGCTCGCCAGTTCTGTTACCTAGAACTTGGCTTGACACTCTACCGAGTGTCTAGACTAATAGACGCTTTGAGTGCTTGAAAGTATAATTTTACGCCGATATTACGTTGATATATTATTATGTATGAGCGTATTTATGATTTTGTACATACTATTTTAATCTATTTTTAAATGTTCATTATTGGGTTGAGAGATATAGTATATAAGTATATTATATTATGTAATGTTATATTACGTGATTATAGAAATATAGACGCGATATAATTGTATTCCTAAATAATAGACTGAAAACCAAAAATATTTTTCAAGAAAAATATTGTAGGTTTATGTAAAACATTATGACAGTATGTATATTGGTAGTAGTTAGGATAAAATAATATTAGTTGTGTGGTTAGGAGTTCGTACAATTCCTTATTATTAAATATTATGAATCATCAATATAATAAATAAATAATAATTGATAAAAATATACAATTTAATTAAAACTGAGTATTTTGATGTGGTGTTAACTACTAATCCATCTATATTTTTCATGGGTATGGTGTATTTACTATTTAGCAAATTTGGAAATTGTAAAATAGGTCTCTTCACCTTTTTACTTTAATTTTAATAATTATAAACAAATAGAAGTTACAGGTCCAACTAACAGTTGTTAGCACCTACCATAGGGCCATTAATTAAAACCTAGTATGACAATAATAATTTAATTTTAGTTTTTTAATATTATTTTACCTTATTTTATAATATTTGTTTTTAATTATTTTTATATGTGATTTGGATTTAATGATTTTTTCGATTGTGGTCGCAATTAAATTTAATCTTTGGATATTTCATTTTAAAATTATCAACAGGTATAATAAGACACTATTAGGTTACTTTCAAATTTGTTTGTATATTATATTAAACTTTTCGATATGTTCAAATCCCGATTATATGTGGAATCGTTTAAAGTAATTTCGATCACTTATGAAAACGAAAGTAGTGCTGCGGAGAATTGAAAAGTAAATATTTAACTCAAATGTGTTCTTGACAGGTGTCCAATCTACCTATAGCGGACTAAAGTTCGACTCATCAACACAATGTATTATACATATTATAAACTATTGTACAAACATAAGTACTATAGAAGAATAAAAAAAGTTCATTAATATTGTATTATGATAATAATGGATAACACGAATTTTCTATACTATCCAGTTTGAAGGACTAAACCAACATTTCCAAATGCATAGTTATATGCTATAAATTCGAATACTGAATAATTAATATTTAATACGTCCTGATATGTTATAGTCTGTATTGAAAAAATAATAATTCAAAACCAAAATATTATTTCCGTGCTACACGATTGTTAGCGTTACCATGTAGGTATGTGTTTACTCCTTTCCGCTTTCACGGAATAACGATAGTATAATAATATTGAAAAAACAAAAACACATAGCATTACACTAGTAGGTACCTACTTTAGTTCTATATTATACATTTATACACAGCTAGTGAAATAAATTGTCAGTACCTATACGTACGGGGTATTAAAAATAATGGACTACAATAAATTGTGGATTTTGACCCTAATTTTCGATATAATAAGTAGGTACTAAAAAGAATTCAGGATTCTAAAATTTCAAAACATTAGTAGTAATTGCCTGTTGATTATATCACAATAGTTACTTGATATATTGTGTTTGGTGTTTGATGTTTCTGATTTAAATCGTATAGGGAACTTATAGGTAGGTATACCTAGCTCAAACTGTGTATACCTCACGTCCAAACCAAGCATTAAACGTATTCAAGTTTTATGAACATAAACAAATAATAATGTATAATTATATCAGCTATTTTTATAGTAATTCGGATTATCACAATAATATACGTTAATAATAATAAGTTTAGCTGCTATCTATACTATTATATTGAATAAATTATTATTTTTAATACATATTACTATGGTCGATATAATAATAATATAGAATAAACTCTCTACACTTGGCGAGAATTATAAATTTGTTTTTTTTCCATTGACGCCAGACCTATTCGTTCAGTTCTATGTGAACAGAAAATCCCATCCGTTGCCCTCGCTGAGCAACCCTCCGTGGATGGAGCCGTCCCTCTTAATTATTACATTATACATAATTAATTATGAATATCGCACTTTTTGTTAACGCTCTGTATACACATTCGCTCATGTTTATTGTTTTTACGTACATCATACATATTATATAATAAACCATGGGTATTGTATATAGAAACCATTTCGGACGGTCAAGGATGCGCACAAACGTCGCAAATAGGAAGGTGGTACTCGTGGGACCACGCGTACTCAACCATTGTTATTACGACCACCGCATAGAATTGGGTCATAATAAATATGCGTTTTCCTAGTTTGCACACTTGCGCACACACACGCAAGATATAATATTTTTATTGTAAAAATATATTATTATTATAGCAAATGATCGCCTGACCGGACGACATGATATTTATTATTCATAATATACCTATATCATTATTATACAATGTATACCTATTATTATAATCAAACGCCTATGCAGTATTGCAGTATACCATACTCGTATTAATATGCTGTGATAGATATCGACGATATAATAATATCATATTATGTATTTCATTCACACGCACACACACACACACGAACACCTATGTATCTGTGGGCCAATCGGTGCGTGAACGATAGCCAATGACCAATAGGTATAATATGGATACCAGGGTACGTGTACAAGAGACTCGGGTCCGCACGTGTAATACTCTCTGCACGTACGGTATAATATAGACCTACCTATACACTGCTATTATGGTATATAACATTGCACAACTTCAGAGCCCGCCGCCGTGACCGCGACCATAATAATATTATTATTATTTTCACCTGAGTGCGTTAATACCTCGCGACACTCAGTTTTCGAGATATTGATTACGAGCGAACTGCAGGTGTCTCTGTCGTCGAGCTCAAGCTTTATAACTCTACTTCTAGTGTCGTATTATATAATTTATTACTAACTACCATCTCAAGTTCGCATAATATTATTATTATCATTGTTTTTTTAGTTTTTCATTTTCAGCTCGAAACCAGCTTCCACATAAAACGTTCATGTGTGCACGTTTTTTAATCTTTCCGTCATAATAATATTACCGTGTAAGAATAAAAATAATATAATATTTACTGCAAGTTAAGTACTTGTGCTCTGATTGCTCGGAAAATTGGAGAATACAATAATATTATCATTATTATTATTATGTATAATTTATTCATATGCCTGTTAAGAATTGCACCGTCGTGGTAGTGTCTGAAGACTGCAGTTGATAATTAATATTGTTCGCATTCGCACGCTGCGCCGAGTGGTTAAATTATTGCGAATCTAAAGCTTTATCATAAACGGCACAAACACGCTCTGATAGAATCGTAACCAGAATTTAAATTATCAGCTTATTTAAACAAAAAAAAACTAGATAACGGATTTGGCAATTATTTTTGTTTTAATTGTTGACATTTTCGGTCCGTTTAAACAAATTGGCACAAAACGCCGACACAAAATATATTGTTTAATGTATCTTATAATATTCATCATGTTATTTATCGTCCACGATATTTTTTTTTATCAAAATAATACCTATATGTATAATAATAAAAATTAATAGTTAAATTATATTGTTAGTTGTAACTATAATTGCCATTTTTTTAAAGAAAATAGTAATAAAATAATATAATACTCGAGTAAAAAGAAAAACACCTTTAATATTATTGTGGTATGACTCATGCAAAATAGTGCCTATAATAAATTAAATACATGTTTTTGTGAAGTGTATTAATAATATTTTATACTATAGAACATTCAAGTAATTTTAACAAAGTAAAATTCGCCGGTGTAATTATGCGTATATACACATATATAAAATATAACTTTTATTCGAAATGAGTCATTTTTAACCGTAAAATTACAATGTACCTATACGTATGTTGTATACGTTTTGCATAATATTACAGCAATGATATGGAAACATGCAATTTTACAGTGTTGGCCACAGTGTACCCTCGAGGGCAAATCCATGATTAAATATCGCATTCGTATATAATAATACCTACTCAAATAATATATTATATAGGTAGACGAATTCAGATTAAATCACTGTTCAATTTCATCGCATCTGGCTTAAATATATTACGTCTGTAGATTTAAATCCGAGAATAAAATGATATTGTAAAATATATTATGTCTGTCGACATTTTAGCAAGAAGATGTACTAGCCATTGTAATAATATTATATACCTACTAATATTCGATTGATCGATCAAACAATAACGTAATTGTTATTAATAACAAATCGAAACCGTCTATAATAATATACACTTTATATTATATTTACTATAATAATATTATTGTATTCGCTTATAAACGATCGTTTTACTGCAGCCGTCAATAAATTTGCGACGTCCGTCACATACTCACATACGCTTGTTAAGACACCGAAACCAGCACGGTAATATTATATTATTATATATTATTTGATATTTTGTAAACTCTGAAGCCGAAAACGGCGCTGCTCTGTCGTCATATATATATATGTGCAGGTACACTGCACGTCCGGTAATATAATATACGGAATCATTTCATTAGTGTGTGCAGTAGGCAGGTAACTCGATTATATTAACGCGTTTTACCGTTTCAATATTATTGTAAACTTTGAGGGTATGTATAATAATATATTAATATTTTATCGCACGGCAAGGGTGATGGAAAAATCTTGGTGTAGCACACGTATTATTTTCGGCGTATAAAATACAGTGGTAGAATATACAAGCACAGAGGGGGTATCTACAAGCACTGAGTCCCGACAAGGGTTGCTATTATTATATTATTATTATGAGAAACTCAAAAACGCCCTGTGGGGCTTTATACGATGAGGTATTAGCACCATGTTTTCCGATCGTCCCAAATCACTTTTAAATTTGAATACTATACCTATCGAAATGTTTTGCTCGTCTTAAAATGCGATATAAATCATTACGGTGACGTCGTCGTATAGATTTCGATTATCAAAATAAACGCAGTACGCTACGTACATATATTATGGTGTATTCCCTAAAATAAAAAATATACAGTAAAAAAAGCACTGGCTGTAGGAAAACAATCCTCAGAAACCCATCAGCTATATGAAAACAAATTATGTTCAACAAACAATTTAAAATTCAGATTGTAGCTGTTGTAGTTGTATATCGTTCAAATAAGTAATACATATTTTTTTGCCTAGTGTTTAGTGAGCATTAGTAAAGAATGCTATAAAATTATTTTTGATTTGTACACATCTCTTTAATTATTTCTGTATGTGTTTTTATCATTTTCTTAACTAGTTTTTACATTTACCTATATATATGACAATTTACAATGTATGATAATATTATGTATTTATGCAGATTGCAGCTATATATACTTGTATTACATAATATAAGAGTATACATGTCTTCATTTACTTAATAATGCAGAATTCTTTCCTTGTGTCACGTATACAGAGTGGGGAGAATAGTCAGTGCAGAGAAACGTCACATGGTATAACCAATGTATTCATTAAAAGCCGCATTTTTAGGTTTACGGTTATTGCATTATAATAATATAATGAGGCGTGCAAAGGCTTCGTGAACCTCTGGATTTGTCGTTTGAAATAATGTTTGACTAAGGCTATCGTGTATACGCAATTATATAACGTGCACTGACGCAGCGTGCACTGTTTATGTGCGTTTCTCTGACGATATTGGTTAGGATTCAGGATAACCGTGAAGTTACGTCGATTGCTTTGCACTCATTCCAGAATTAAATATATTAGTGTAAAAGAGGATACTTTGGTCTACAAAGCTGAAGAGTAGCTAGACATAAAAGGGCTGCAGTACACATTGTATATAATTGAAAACATTAAGTATATCGTATGCATATTGTAAAACCAATTATGTGGAAATATAATATATCGTCGATGGGCGAGTAATATGTCGTATCTCAAGAAAAATCGATTTTGCGATTTATACATAAAAAAAAGCGGGAAAAAATAACACATGATTTGATAATTATATTAATATTAATAATAATAATTTCCAAGGAGATTGAAGACTTAATTGTAATTTTGACGTAACTTGATTACATGTTATCAGTGTTCACGTTTTTGTCTCTCCTGAACATTTTACTTTTTTGAGATACGACCTATAGCTCGCCCATCGACGATATAATTATAATCGTAATTTAGTTTTTTTTTAGTTTGTTTCTCTTGTCAGGAATATGTTTACTGGAGCAGCCACTGCCGTTATAGCTGGGTGTTTAAACAACCTTAGCGTTATCGATTCATCTCGAAATACGAAAATATGTTCATAGAGTAGTAATAAGGACTACGAATTCTGGTGACAACGATTTATTTCAGGATCATTTTTCGTGTATTGTATTGACAATTTTATGTGCAAAACGTGTTTAAATTTAAAAATTAGAATGTCGACCGTTAAAACAATTTTTTTATACGCTGTATACAAAACACAAATGCCTATGTTTAATAATGACTGGTTTTTGTGCCAACAGTGCAATAATATTTTAGAAAACCCATACCGTGTATGACGGAGGATTTTTATCGAGTCACACCGCGTTTGCAGTTTTGATTGGGAAAATGGATTGTTGAAAACGAATATTGGCGTATGAAATTATATACTCGGGCGACATGACCGGGTGGTCGCCGTAATAATTTAATTTTGCTTTTTGTGTACCTATCAATCGATCGTCGGAGGTATTTGCCATCGAATGTCACGATGACTATTTACTACTACTACTACTACTATATACCCTGTCGTTGGCCAACAACAATAAATTATAATATATTAATATATTATAGTTACTTGTAATACAATATTTTATAATATCCAGATACTATTTTGTTTAGTCCTTTTCCTAGATTTCGTGAATTTTTTAAAGGTCCTGAGATGGTGGGTATTTTATTTTTCAAGAGATATAGATACGCAATGTTATTTTTAATAGTAATATATGACAATTCGTCGGGAATTTTTCATTTTGATCTCCGACCATGATAGTGTCCGAGCAGTTATGGCTGTTGGACCATTTGTACATACCTATCATTATTGTAATTTCCAACATTCTATACACTCCTACCACCCCTATGAGGGGCGATGACCAATTAAATAATAAAATAATAATAATAATAATTATTATTATTATTATTATTTGTCGCAGTAGTGTTATTGCTTATTATAATTTATCGCACTCAGTATTTTAATATGTTATATGTATTATAATACATATTTAATGACTTTGCTTCGCCCTTGTATGCCGTTATGCTGGACATTAAATATTTATGCCAGTGTGGTTTCATTAAGGACGAACTCAATTTTGACACGTCTTCGAACCGCTGTCAAAAATACGTTGTGGTGCGTGTGTATAGGCGTGTATGTATAACTATATATAGTATTCACTCATCGATTTACTACGGCCAAAACGTTATAATCGAAAATAGAGGTTGATTATAAAATGTTTTTAGTTTAGCAATATTATTATTTTTGACAAGAAAATACACTGTTACTTCCTACTATCTACCACTATCAATGCTACAACTACTACTACAGACAGTTGTTGTTGTTATTGACATATCTTATCTATATACAACTACACTTAAATCAAACCGGATACCTGATTTCAGCAGTCGTGTACATGAATTATTATATTGTAATATATTTTAGATTCTGAGCGGAGCGAGGAAGCTATAGTGGTTTTACAATGGTGTTTAATTTTTTTTTTTATTCCTGTATACAAAATTTCTACCAGAAGGAATTATCCTTGGATTTCCACATAATATAGTATCTTATCTTTTAGCAAATTGGATCAAGATGGTACTTTAAACAGGTCATTTTTCGATTTTTTAATGCCACGGTAAAAACCACCGAAAAATTACGAAAAACCGCTAAAAATTGGATTTTAATTTCTAACGCTTTGGTTATTACCATAGAAACGAATAAAAAATTATAATATTATAATATTAATTCAACTTACATGATAGGTATAATAATTAATGATAATATAAATTATCTAGACTGACAAACCGTTTCCGCTCAGAATCGTTTTTCTTATACAATGATAGAATATCATTGAATTCAAGTTTAATACAATCCATTATACATTGACGCACTTGTAATCTACTGTACAACAGAGCAACATCCACTTAACTACTTTTTTAATTTTAACAGATGTTTTCATTTCGGGATTTATTTTCGTCGTACTTCACCATGTTTATATTACTTACAGTTGTACCGTATCGATGTTTTATTCTACTCCATTTACGGTCGGAAGAATCGAAGTTTTTCCACCGGCCCGACCAAGGTCCGTGTACCAATGCCTGAGTGGAGTACCGTTAGGTACCGTACTTCAGATATGTATATGGTTCGAGTGACAAATATCGACGACGTACAAGTGCAAAACAGTACTAATTTGTATTGTAAATTAACAAAGAGTGGAAGGGAGATTAGTGAGCTAAAAAAAAAATGTACTGCATTACAATTAATTTAAAATCACTTGTCACCTTGTTATTCACACACCATAAATAAAAATGATATAATATAAAATATAAAACGCTAAATTCAATAACGAAAAAAATACAGTAGTGGTTCTGTTTTAATACAATTTTAACTATATCTAGTACCTACCCTAAAAAAGGTTTAACCACTTATATTTGTCTATGTGTCACGCACTGAATCTGGTAGAACTGTCTTCACGCGAATTAAAATAAAAAATGACAAGTTTTTCGTTTACGAGGTTCTGAATCAGGTCAATTTGATTGTTGTTTATTTGGGGGAGGGGGGATTCAATATCACACTTAAAAGCAAAAATCGGATTTTAAAAATATTGTTGAAATAGTTTTTCTTTAAAAAGCGAGATTATTTGAAACCATATAATATATATATATATATATACAGTGGCGCCGAAACCAAAAAAATGAGGTAGGGCTAACTTTCAAAATTATGAGACACCACCACCCCCTGACCAATAATATTTGACGTTTACAAAAAATATTTGATTCACCAGTATAGTTTCAATCTATAACACATTTTTAGATTCTGAGTGAAACGATGAATGTATTGATTTTACAATGATGTGTGTTTTTCTATTTTTTTATTTTTTTATTTTTTTTTATTTTTGTGTCTGTGTACACGATAAGTAGTCGAAATAATGCTTCGATTTTCTACTTCAGTATCTTGTTCGATTGGAAAGTGAATATCGTTGGTGTATTGAGGAGGTCAATTTAGGAGGTTTAAAATTCACAGTACTTTTCAAAAGCGCCAAGAAAAACAAAAGAAAAATTAAGGAAAAATGGGAATTTTTACCCAAAATCGATTTTTCAGAAAATTGAATTTGGTTTTTGGTGTAACTTTAAAACAAATGACCGTAGATACATGAAATTTTCACTGGTTGTTTATATTTGCATTTTCTATACACGATAACATTTTCAAAATATTTTGATTTATTTTGAACTGTTTAGGGACATTTTCATTTTTCATTTTTTTTTAGTTTTTTTTTCTAGAAATATCAATAAAATGTTATTTGTTGGTTAAAAAAACTTGAAAATTTAATAGAAGGCCCTAGTATATTGTTTCAAAGGCAGATGAAAAATATTAAAAATCGTTAGTCACAGTTTTTTTTTATAAGCATTTAAAGTTCAAAAATTGACAAAATATGGAAAAATCACGAAAATTAGCAAATTATTTTGAGTTAAGAATTCGTAAAAATTTTTCTTTTTAAATCTAAGATTTGAAAATGTAATACAAGATTACTCATAAGTTTGTCTACCTTTATCAATAAAAAAATCTCTACCGGACAGTCAAATTAATTTTTTATGAGCGTTTGAAATTCAAATTTTTACAACATTGGATGTTCACTCGATATCTCATGTAGCGATTTCCTTATTTTGTTGTTATTCATAAACGAATAACTATAGATACATGAAAATTTCACTGAATGTTTATATTAGTATTTTCTATACACCATACAATTTTGAAAATATTTTGACTCATTTTGAGCTGTTTACGGATATTTTCATTTTTCAATTTTTTTAGTTTTTTTTTCTATGAATATCAATAAAGTTTTATCTGTTGGGCCAAAAAGTGTAAAAATGTAATACAAGGCTCCTGGTATATTGTTACAATATCAGTTGAAAAATATTAAAAATACATAGGCACAATTTTTTTTAATAAACATTTAAGATTTGAATTTTAAAAAAATTTATGAAATTTAAAATTGAATAATTATTTTGTTGTTAAAAATGTATAAAATGTTCAACTTTTATAGCTAAGGATTGAAAATTTAAAACAAGATTCCACGTAAGTAGTTAATTCTCTTACCGAAAAATCTAAAAAATATACAATCACAGTTTATTTTTATAGTCATTATATGTTCAAATTTGGACGAAATTACATATTAAAAAACCTAGTTATTTTGTTGTGATTATATAATATTATTCGTGGGTACCTACTTGAAACTTCTAAAGTGTACTATTATGTATCTATGATAGTATCAGGGTTTGTTATTGATGTTGATGTATAACGTGTTATAAGTACCTAATGGATATTGTGATAATGTAATATGATTAATTTGGAATTTATTATAGGTCAATTTTTTTTAAAAACCATAGATATGTATATAATTTGTCTTAAACCTAGACTGACATACCGTCTTCGCTCAGAATCGTTTTTCTTATACAATGATATTGTATCATTGAATTCAAATTTAATAGCATCCATTATACAGTGACCCACTTGTAACCTACAGTACAGCAGAGCGACATCCACTTACCCACCTTTATATTAGGTAAACCTTATCAGTAATCGTTATACATACTTTTATTTTGGATTGAAATTATACCAACATATTATACATAATTCCAAATTGACTTACTAGACACTAGTTATGTTTTAAAATATAACTTATAAATATTTTATGCTTACTATGGTTTGCAGGTTAACAAGATAATTATTAGCACTACCACAAATTAAGTTCTAACTATTAGGTAATAGGTATTATAATATTATATGCTATGCTATTATGTGTATATGCAATGCTTCCACTGATATGCTTTTTTTTATCTGATCATTGAATAGACAACGACCGTGGTACCTAACATACTATATTTACTAACTAATTATCATGGTTTTAATTAGGCTGTATTTAGGCTGTAGATTTCCTGTAAGGCTGTAAAGGCGTAGGCTACAAAAATAAGTCCAGGTATAAGTAACTCGTTGACACAATCACTGAACCACCAAACCACCCACCCACCACCTAAATATTATGAGGTAGGGCATCCGCCCTACCTGAATATAGGGTTCGGCGCCACTGTATATATATATATATATAGGTACCTATAGTTTATATTTAACCCCAAAATAAAAAAAATATAATATTGGGTAATAAATGCAACTTATATTTTTGAAATTAATACGTTGGCATTCTGGAAAAAAATTGTCATTTATGTATTACTCATATATTTTTTACAACCTATACTACTTTTAACACCGAGAAAAAAATAATAGTAAGTTATACTTAGATTCTAATATTTCCTTATAGACCTGTGCGTTATGTAATAATTTGTGGAGTACAAACAAATTGTATCTTGTTTCACAAAAAAATCAAAAGAAATATTTATCAATAAAATCCGTAATATACGAGTGATGAAGTTTGAAATGTACTTTCATCTTTAATGTTGTTTGGAAATACGTAGGTAGGTACCTAAAAGTCCCAACTATAGTACCTACCTATTATACTGCAGGCTTATGTACTTGGTAATTATATAGTAAATAGTAATAATAGGTACTTCTTAGTTAGCTCGCCTATACTATATAAATTATAAATATTAAGAATATTATGTTATGTAGTAGAATTTTATATTTATGTAGTTTCATCATTATGTTAGATAATATAAATAAATACAAATCAAATTGATTATTGATACTCTTGAGTCTGATATATTCCACTGAGTTTTAATCGTGATTAATGAAAATGTTGTACTTATTATAAAAAGGGAAATTAATAAATAAAATTTATTAATATCTATGTTATGAATTTTAATTCATGAAAACGATTTTTTTAATGTTTACATAAATATAGTTTAAACTTTTTAACCATTTTAGTATTTTACTATAATACATATTGTATACCCATCAAATGTGTAAGACCAAATACCTAGTTGAAGTAAGGTAACCACAACAACTAAATTGTAGAAGGACGTAGTGGGTATGTTTATTAAAAAAAGTAGCAGTTTATTTAGTAACCACGACAACTTTTTTGTGGACATTGGAAGGATAGATACCCAACCTGAATATCAAAATATATAATGCTATGGGTTATACTCAAATTATACTTGAAATCAATAAAAGCTTATAAATATTAAATAAACCATAAATATTTTGTAAATAATCCAATAAATTTGTTAAAAATGAAATGGTCTTTGTTTTTGGTGCATAATATTACATATCAGTAGAAATAAAAAAACATATACATGTATAAAATTTCTATTTTTTTTTTTTTGTTGAAATATTTAAGCTACAAAATTGTATGGATTTTTTAATGTAAGTATTTTAAAGAGACTTGTCAAAATTCAAACTATATAAGTAAGGACATAATATAAAAAAAGTCTTAACACAATTAAACATTGAACGCAGTAAATATTGGTTCACTCGTGCTTAGAAGTTTGAAATCGATTATTTTTAACGATATGTCGATGTTGCAGCGAGTGGCTATACTTAGTATCATTAGGTGCAAAATATCGTAAAATAAAAATATAAAAGTTTTATTTGAAATATAAATGTTGGACGCCACACGGCATATTATTTTAATACCTAATTTGGTTCTTAACAACTAAACGTTGATTTCAAAAGATGCTGCAGCCGCCACCTGAGGTTACGGTAAGCCGCGAATAGTTTAGGTACCAACTTCAGTTAATACCCAATTAATGGTTATAATATAGTTGATAAAATAAAGAAGATTTCATAAGATGTTTAAAACTTTTAAATCTAAAATTTTGACCCAATAAATTTGAATATAACTAATTAATGTATTTAACTTAACGACAACCGGACTTTTTCACTTTGGTTATAAAAAAATGGTGGATATTATTATTATATCATATTCATATAAAATATTATCAATGTCCACATTAAATATCAATATTTATTAGATCATGTCCAGTTTTCATAATTTCTTTCGCTTTTCTTCTTCCCATCTTAAATTTCTAATAAAAAACTCACCCCTATGTTCCTATGCACTAATTATCCTGACTTTGATTTCTTCTATGATCTATTAAATATGATACTACCAAGCGTCACCTTACGTTATGATACACTATAATATTTAATATTATTTTCTATAACCTTACCTATAATTTATTTTTTAGAATTGATTTACTGTAGAAATTATTTTTATTTTTCATATACTTACCACGCATATTTCTCTTTTATATCTCTTTTATTTCGTTTATTGACTTGTTAGATTTAATTTAAGTATATCATCTGTTATTATAAATTGGGCTTCTGCCCGTTGTATTCACACGAATAAATTATTATTATTAACAAGTTTTATGAGACGTAATCAAAACTGTGGCAGCCTGCAGGCCTTACGTACCCTTTTGTCGCAATTAATATACAATTTCTGTGTTTAAAAACATGATCACAGTTCACAACATTCAGGGCACGTGCTTTTCCATCCACTAATACATTATAATTTGTCGGTATATAATAACAAAGTTATTAAAAATAAATTATTTTAACCAGGGATTAAAACCGTTTACTGATTTTTCCCGAAAACCGTTAAAACCCGTGAATTTTAAGAACAATAGATCGGTTACCAACTAAATTTGGCAGTTTAAAAAATGGATAGCTGTAATTGATTATCAATTAAAGTTTAGCAAGTCGTGTACCAAAAACAAATAATTAACAATATCTTTGATGATCATTAATTTAGCAATAGATACCTACCAAGTACCAGGTAACCAGTGCAATTACGAACAACATTTTTTTTGTGCCAATTATACCTTATAAGAATTTATCTTTTATTTTAATTCAATCATTTTAAGTTATAACATCCGATTTGTCGGTTTATTTTCGTTTCAGTCAATTTCCTAGAAAAATATATAAATAGGTAAGTAATAATTATAGTATAAATACCTTACATTGAAGCATTAGTTTTTATTTATTATTTAAACATTTTTAAAAACTAACTGCTAAGTAGTGTGATTAACCAGAGTCTAAAATAATTCATAAAATATTAAATTCCTGATTCAAGTTATACTAAAGAATCAAGGGCACCCATTAGGAGGTGGAAGCGGTGGACAGAACCGAATGGAGTGAGATGTCAGAAATTTAGACTCAGAATCACGGACTTTTTTATTAGATAGTATTATACTCATTTAATCATATTATCTGTATATTATACATTATCATAATTCAAAATTCATAATAGAAAATGGGATGTAAAAAGCGGTATTAAAACCTGTTATAATCGATTAGCGGTTATTAAAACAAATTGAAAACCATAAGACCTCGGGCATAGGTAATAAATTTAATATACCACGGTGAAAAGTAACCGCCATTTCTTTGCAAATTTTAACTGGTTACTGGTTTTTGAAAATTGTTTGGCTCCTACCGGACCCGATTACCTCTAATTTTGGAAACGGTTTTAGGCCCTGCTTTCAAAACAATTAAAATGTTTGTTATAAATATAATAAACCCAAGTATGTCCAAATAAATTGCCACTCGGGGGCTATTTTTCAATCCAATATACACACAATACGCAATTCCCTACTACGCAATTCACATTGGCGTATTGTAAAGAGCAATATTGTTAAAGCGTCCTGCTAGCACGAGGAACTTGTGCATAGAATAACATACGTAAGTTTTAGTAATTTAGCATAACAGACAATAAAATTACGGGATAGCACACAATACGTGATTCGACACTAAACACCATTTTCAAACGATGCCGTGCCGTTGCCAAAAGCTTGTTGTTTCTGGCCTTTGTGGTTTCGGTTTCCGTGTTCTGAGTCGTGTCGTGCACACATTATTTGTTTTGATTCCTTACGGCATCTAACATTTATATGAATATAGGTAGTATTAAATATATGATTTCAGTATATAACATTTAATTGAAATAAAACCGCTGTGGACTTATGGCCAGTTGTACAATTTCCGATTAAAGTTAACCGAAGTTTAATCGACCGAATTCGGCAGGTTATAAAATCTGTTATCATCTGATTAAGCGTACTTAATCATAGTGTAACCGTAAGCGGTACAACTGGCCCTTAAGAGGACAATTTTCATTAATCGTGGGTTAAACTACTAGCTCTAATCATACGCATTCTTTACGTGGAAAGGGTCTCTAGACAATGTTTACACCGGAGTATTCGAAATAGTGATTGTGGGTGGCACTGTTGTGGACAGTTATAGAATTCGACTTATGCAACTATATTATGTAATATATAAGTATAAGTAGTGCTTAGTAATAAGTTATGAGAGTTTTGCCCTTGAATTTCATAATTAACGATAGTGTGCAGCTGAGTTGGGATAACAATATATAGGTAATAGCTGGTACCTACCTATCATTAAACGACGAACAAGTTAATTTCCGTTCATTCGATATTGACTGTAATATTTATAATTAAACACTCGGCATAATACAAACTAAAACCTTTGAGTCGTTTTGCTGAAGCATTATTCTTTGAAAATCGATTTTGCAGTGAATGTTATTATTATTTTTTTTTTTTAATATCTTAATTAAAAATCTCTAATATCCATAAAATAGAATAAAAAAAACTACATGCTATAGTAGGTGCCAAGCAACTCCTTTGAAGTAGCACTCACGTAATAATATAATTGCACGTCGAAGGCGATATTGTGAGACTCGCAGCAGAAGACTGAACTTTGCACGTGTTTTCTCGTCTATTTTGTGTATGTTATGAATCATCATAATAATAAATCCAGATTTTCCAGATTATCTTGTCATCATTTTGTCAGACAGGTTTTGGCTTAATAATATTCTATTCAGCCCCTCATTATGCAATAGGTGGTACGCGTATTGAAAATTATAATAGATGAGTATTTCCCGAGAAAAAAAAATCCAAAATGTAGTAATAAAATAGATAATCCTACAGGCTTTAAGTTTATTATAATATTGGTCAATAACATAACTTCATTGTTATGGCTGTGTCATATTATTGTGTCTTTGTGTCTTTACATACTTCATTTAATGTTAACTTCAATTCCCACCAACAGCAAGCCGTTATCATCTTAATTATTGTCTTTTTTGGCCATACGAATAATAATTTTAATAATTGTATAATAACATTTCATATTAACTTATATAATTTGTATAACAATATTTGAAAGTTTAGAACAAAAAACTCAATAAATAATAATACAAATAAAAATTCTGCATTTTTATGTATTATATTTTAGCTTTATTATAATTAAGTAAATTGTATACTTCTACTCCAAATCGAATTAAAATTACTGTCTACAAAATACTAAATAGTTTTAATATTATATAGTGTTTGAAGTATGAAATATTTCACAAAAACTTGAAACATTGAAATTGTTTTCAATAAAAATAAAAACACAATTTATTTATTTTTTAACACAATGTTCAGTGTTCTAAATTCTAATATCAGAATTCAATAGGTATACAATATACATGTATAATATTGTATACCTACTTGTATCATTTAAACCAGTGGTTGCCAACCTTTTTGGGTCCACGGCTCCTTTTGATTTTGAAATAAAATATACGGCTCCCATACGAACATTTAAAATAAACAAATTTACATTACTTATAATAATTTTAATCTAACTTTATTTAATGATAAACATGTAATTAGGTATTAATAATAGGAAACATTTTTTTACATACAATTAAAAAATTAATACATTAATAATAATTTTAATTTTTAATGGGACGGCTGTGCTTGTTTTTGTTGCATTAAATCATCAAATCGTGGGGTAAATTTTGATAGTGCGATTCTCATTTCCTTTTCGGTATTTAGTTTTCCTCTGTATTTACTTTTGATAACTGCTAAGGCCGAAAAACCCGTTTCACATAAGTATGAAGAAGCAAATGGAATTAAAGTCCTGATCGACGGTTATCGACGGTTATCTCACACATGCAACATGTAATATGTATTGGTGCGCCGAAATTTTATTTTTAGTTTCTATTGCGAACGCGGCTCCCTTGATAATAACCGGCGACGCCCCTGGGAGCCGCGACGCACAGGTTGAAAACCCCTGATTTAAACATTAAATTTTTTGAATACCATTTTAAATGTAGGATACCAAAGGTTAATTATACATACAGGTACCATACAGTTATGAAGGTATTTTATGACAATTATATGTAAATATAAAACTTATTTAAAAATAAAACAAAATTTATTAAAATACTGAAATATTTCAAACATTTTGAAATATTTTATTTTTTTAAATATCATGAAATGTTCAAACACTATAATATTATAATACTAATCTACAGATTTTCGTAGAACGTGGAAAAATGTGTTTGTTATATTATTTAATGTTTAAATGGTAACTATCAAAACTGACGATGTCGTTTGCAGGTTGACAACAATAATTATGATTTAAGTTTTTATTTAATACTTATAAAAATAAATGTTGAAAAATTATTATAACTTATTATTATATTATTATTATGTTTACTAAGTAATTTTAACTTTTTGATACAAGGGGAAATGGGAGGACTTGCATTTTATACAGATATGTTTTTATATTTTTGTTTTCGCTATATCTTGGAAGTGTTTATAGTTGTAGTTAGATTCTCACTTGATGTTCTAATAGCTGTGCGAAGCCATAAAAATAATATTAGGAATTATATATTTCTATGTTATGCTATTGTATTATTATACTATTATTTCAAATCAATTAAATATCTCATTTAATCTTAATCGTATAAAATAGAATAAGTATTTAAACTTTTTTTTATTTAAAACTTTAGGAAATATAAATATACTTACAAATTACTAAGGGAAAGTTATTTTAATTAAAAAAATATTTCCAAAATCAACAAATTAATATTCAACGTTAAATTCCTAAAACAATTATAGACAAATAGCTGATTTTTAATTTACAGATAAGTCGTATATAGCTTACTTTAAATTGTTAACAATAGTCAATATGGTATAAGAAGCAACCGTTTACTACGATAGTATGGTAAAGCAACGCTTTGCAGATAGTTTTGGTTGGAAAACATTATTATTTTCATTTCGAATATTTTTAATGTCAAATTACGGTTATTATTAATTTTTTTTTATCGTCGCTACAGCTACTATTCAAACACATAGCTGTGACAGGCTGACAGCTTATACGGATATATACAAGTATTAAGTCTATAATATTATATACGATAAGGCTGTCGTACAAAAGCGATTTGTCGGGTATCGACTTATGTGTTATTACGTGCAAGGACTCGGATCGAAGGATATGACTCGAAGACCACGCCGAAGTCACGGAAGTCATCGATACTTGCCACCGTTCGCTAGCTGCACGCAACTTCCCCCTCACCCATTGTCTATGATTCGGATTTATCGCAATCTCGTGTGTCTAATCACGTCTTTCTAGTTTCTGTCGTGTAAATGTGTAATCACCTCCGGCACGCTACGACAATTTTTTTTTTTAACAAAATGTGTTTGGTATTTCTTTATGACTTATGTACATAACATACACCGATGTCGCTAAAAACGAACGGGTTATTTTTTTCTGCCCTCCATCCCTCTAACTAGTTGCAGCGACACAAAACGAACAAATGAAATGCACAAATCCGACAAAAAATCAAAGTTACTTAATAAAGTGTACAAAACACCAAGGCTTCGACAATATAGGATAGGGTTTGTTAGATCTATGTGAAGTGTATTTTAGCGACCAATAACCCTCTCGAGGTCTTCATAGTGTATACATAACCAGTTTCAGGCAGTGGCGTTATGAGGACTTTTTCAAGAAGGGAGTTCAGCCATTTTTTCAAATACATCTAATTGGGGGGGCATCGCCACAGAATATGTTAATATATATATATATATATGTATTAGATGCTTAGATAGGTATAATGGGGCCTTAATATATATATATATATATGTATTAGATGCTTAGATAGGTATAATGGGGCCAGACCCCATGTACCCCCCTCCCCTTTAAACACTCTACTGGTTTCAGGGATGTTTGTTTATACCTTTAGACGAATAATAATTATAATATTATCGTATTGAATTGGTTTTCACATTATTTTGTACCAGGTCACAATATATAATAATATACTGTTATTATAATATAATAATTACACAACGAATCATCGCCGATGGTCGATTCGCATGAAAAGTTGAAACACCATCGTACCATAATGTTATTACGACGCCATTACAATATAACAGACTACGTGGTAGATGTATAATATACAATACGATATTAATGTGTTATTTTTTTGTAGGTCGAAAACTGCACCTGTACACGCGCACGGATATTATGTTATTTTGTTATATAATAATATGTATCCATATACTCGTCTTTTGGAGGGATCATTAAAACACACGCACGTGGTTTTTTATATTCGGGGGAACGATTTACCGGCATATTAAACAACAGCAAACATAATATAATACATCAACCCCGAGAGTAAAATAATTGTAATGTTTTTTTTTTATCGAATCAATAATTTATAGTGAAAATGTAATGTTAATTTTTTTATATTTTTTTGGGGGGGGATCGATTAAATAGGTTTATTTACAATGGATGAACATAATAACATTGTATCCATTCTTATATAACTTTTATATTAACTATTACTATTAACATGTATTTTATGAAAACAATTACTTATATGTATATGTTTTGAAACTGCGGTCTTAACAATATTGTATAGATGATTAGTTTACTACTTACGTTATCGTGAATAGTATGTTTATATAACAAACCCAGTGCAATGTCATTATGACTGAAACTATTTCGGTGTACTTACCAAAATTTGTTTCTACTCTGTGGAGCCGTTGGATAAATTGAATATTGAAATGTACCTACCTACGCGTATTTTGATAATCGGTCTGTCCAAAGAATTTTCACGATTGACATCTGCAAAGTCGTTTTGAAGTATAACTTGACATTTTCGAGGAATTCTGATTCGTTGGTAAGGTTTTAAACAATAGCAGATGTTATTTAAATTTTACTTTATATCCCACATTGTACTTGATTGGTTATATATTTTATAACAATGTTATTATTGATTACATTTTTTTATTTTTACCTTTAAAAGGGCTAACAATTACGTTGTTAATCACACATGAATTATAAATTGAATTACAATCTGTTCTTGAAGGAAGCTATAATAGTAATTTAAATACAATTTTTATTTTTTACAATGTGTAATCGTATAGGTACATATAAATATACAATACAAACATATTTACGCAACAAGTTTTACATTTATTTTTTATTGACAGGTATAAAAGAGTGGTATCGCATAATGTGGGTCGCATAATATAAGGTTACAGCATCATCTGTATTCTGTATATTATAGGTATTAAAAATACTCGAATTTCGTCATATTCAGTTCAAAAGATATTTCAATACAACCCCTTTTGGATTTGATGATGTAATAACCAAATTCCCTTTAACATATCCCACTGAACAAAATTATCCAGATATACTACGTAACTATACATCCCCTTTTTGATAAAAAAAAAAAACTGAAAACGTTCGTACAAAACATATTGAATCATCCTCAAATTAACGATATCTATTCAACATTACATTCACCCATATAATTTCGATAAAAAAATCTCCTTTCATTAGTCCAAAACAATTTTTATTCAACCTCAAATAATTGTTAAGTCTTTATTTTCAATTCCATAAAATTGACCTGAATTCGATAAAACCATGTTTCTATTCAATAAACATTTTAAGTGAACTATCTATACGAATGAGTTGAATAGAATTTTGTTGTCACTCAAAACTTGTAGAATTATTCATATTGATGTTTCAAAAATCAACAAAACATTTCACCTGAAGTTAATCTCATTTCAGTTAAAAAAAAAATATAAAAATGATTAACACAAGTCGGTATCATTATACTTTGTCGGATTTCTCATTATAAATTATTATTGTTCG
Organism: Macrosiphum euphorbiae; assembly: GCA_949089665.1. Classification (NCBI taxonomy): domain Eukaryota; kingdom Metazoa; phylum Arthropoda; class Insecta; order Hemiptera; family Aphididae; genus Macrosiphum; species Macrosiphum euphorbiae. Next base: position 23,307,590 of record CARXXK010000004.1, on the reverse strand, counting down.
GTATAACTTATCACAATGGCATTATAAGCATCCGAATGAATATAGAAGTGTTGCAATACAATAATAATAATATCATGTTTGTCTATAAATGTATACGTTTTGTAGCCTATACAGTAAACATTTGAGCTCTCAGCAGAATTCCGTCATCGGTATTTTTCGAAATTGGTTTGTTGTGCGAAAGAGTCGTATATTCAAAAATTCACTTTCAATGTGACACACACATGCACGGCAGATAGAGTCGACGATACTAAAACAATATTATTAATATTGGTACGGGATATTTTTGAGAATAAGAGGTCAGGCGTTATGTATAAGTACTTAACATGACGTCTTATATATGCATTGGATGTATATATATGTACGCAAAACACGAACGTGCCTTTTCCCCGTTTCTTCCCCGTAAAAAAAATAAATAATGAAAAAAAAAAGTCTCGTCTTGTCCGAGTCTTCTCGAATAACCTCCATTGTGATCCCGACACGCGATAAGTGTTATTTTGTTTTAATCGTCACGGTCTGGCTGAACATAATAATAATATAATAATATAAAGAAGCTCGGCGCGGCGCTTTACTGGAACGGGTGAAATCGTACGAGGATTCTTCTCGAAAATAATAAAAACATATTATGGTTACATTTATTTTATATGCTGCATTACAACAATTAGAGGGCCTCGCCGTTTTGTACTTTCGCAGCTGTTTTGCGATAGGGCTATATAATAATATATAGGTACCTACATAATACAATATGGTTGTTAGAATCGCCATCGAACGTCGTCCAGCGCATCGTTTTACACAATCGAAAGTGTTAATTTATATATTACTATATTATGTGCGACGAGAGTCGTTTAATAATCGATTGTAAAAAATTACTGGTATACATATTAGAATATAGCCGGTGAGTTACTCAATATAAGCGGTTTGTTTACATACCGCGTATATTATTATAAAATAAATTACGATTATCTACAAGGACGTGGCCTGAGTATATATAAGTGCTATATTTCTCCACACTTCTTAGATTCTGAGCGGAGCAATAAATGCATTGGTGTTATACAATGATACGTGTTATTTTAATTTTTTTGTCGGTCGTCACCTTTTTGAGCAGTAAAAATGTTTTAATCTTCGACTGTAGGTAGTATATCGGGTAGAAAATTGTATCTAGTTGGTTCTTTGGAAAGTAATACTTAAAAAATTATCTATATACTATTTGATAATTAATAATCGGGATGAACTAAAAAATTGGCGAGAAAACAGGATTAATGACAAATATTTCAGCAACACTAGAGTAAAGCTGTATGGACCACTTAAAGTTTAGATTTTTTTTCAATTCATGTTGATAACATTTTTTATTCATCCATAAAGTTTTATTACAATAGGTTTTTCATAACTCAAAAGTTCTTCTTACAGTAATTTAAAAATATAAAAAAATACGAAGTAGACATTTTTTTTATGTACCTATTTAGAGATATAACTGAATGTATTGGCACATCTTACACATGTAAGAATAGTAACAACAATTTCGTTAATCATTTGGATGAAGTTATTAGAATGGTTTTCCAATTAATTGTTGAAAGTTCCCTAAAAAGTTATCAGCAACTTCCCAAAAGCACCACCACTTTAAGTTCACACCAGCGATCCACTTCTTTCTAAACTTCAAACACAATCCAAAATTGGTCATCCCAGAATTGTTTACATTAGTGGAAATGTCCTATAATTAGTCGGAACTTTGTTTATTTTTTTTCAAAATTTGTGGAAAAACGCCATTAACTTACGCCAAGTTCATCTGCATAAATGCTGCAACAGACTACATTTATTTTATTAGGTATATTGAATATGCTACATTGTGGGTTTACTATATTACAGTTTATAGATAAATACGACCTCCGTATTGTTTGTACTACTGTATAATGTAGATCGAGAGTACCTATATTATTACAACTGAGTTAATTTTGATATTACATTTTTAACTAAATAAAGTTTTCCTCATAATACTTGGTATCTCACGTGGAAAATTGAAACGATCAAAGAGATATTAAAATCCAAAGACACTTCACTTCCGATACCAAAATAACTTGTTTACAACAAAATCTTAATATTTTAAATGTCGTAATAATTATTTGTGACATAATTGAGAATTCAAAAAATTGCCCTTTGAGTCTTCAGCTATTGCCATTATTATTCGTTTGTTTAGAGATATTTTCATGATAATTTTTCATTTTTTAGGTCAGCTGTCATTTCTTCTCCCAGTTTATATTACCAGGTCAATATTCGAATCTTATTCGTGTCGATTCATTCTTTACAGTGAAAAAAAATGCTACCATCGTATCGTTTTTAATCTCATCGTTCACTAAAGTTGATCTCGTTTACTGTTAAATACATTAATAACAAAATATAAAAAAAAGATTTAAATCTATTTATTTTTTAGGTTTTTATCGAACACTGAATCCAATTTTTATATGTTAATATTCTTATATTTATTATACTGTATACATTATCGTACGATTTGTTTGTAATTTCGTTATTTATTCTATTAAAATATATATAAAACTCTAACGATTGATTTTATTTTTAAAATCTGTTACTTATCGCTTTTCATTTTTCAAACATCATTCATGTGAAAAAATATCAATACAATTAATAATATAATAGTGATGTTATGAAAATTTAATGTTTTATATCTCAAGCACGATAATGCAACAAAAAAAAAAAGAAAGATAAAATATCCTTTGTGTCAGAGAGGGTATTATTTGATATTTTATCAAGCGAAAAAAATAAATAATAACTAGTTTTTGAAACAAAACACAGCTGAGCGTATTATTATGCAATATAGCAAAAAAAAAAAACATATGTTTTATATACTTGCACACAAATATAACAGCTGACGTAGGTATACCTATGAGGTATAAATATAATAATTAAACTTCACATTAGGTACATTAATTTTAATGCGTGTCGCTTAACGACGTCCAAGATATTTTGCCTTTTACATAAATTATTTTAGATGAAAATTTTTTTAAAACAATAAATTATATCATTGATTATTGTTACTGCTAATATTATACCTAATTGTTTTCTTAGCTTGGTCTGTAAAGTAATAATTATTGACGTGTTTATTATAATATGTTGTTTTAATTTTTAGTGAACTTGCATTTTCGAGATTTCTCAATTAACAAAATATTATGATGTGTTATAAACTTATAACTATTATAACACATAATCATTTATTATGTCATTTTTACTGGCCGTAAAAGTTATTCTATTTTAGTAACGTCTGCATGAAATAATTCACGTAGATATTATAGGTAGCCAGGTAGGTATATAACTTTAAATTATAATAATAGTCCACTATTATATGGCTATATAGGTAGTTTTGAATCTGAGTATGAATAGTATAATATTGTCTAGTTATCGGCTTAAACCATAAATATTCAAATTATAAAAAATTCAAGTTTTTATCTCGATCCGTATCTTACCTAGTCTTCTGCAGGTGCATATTTAAAGAGCTTATATTATTGCTATATGAATAACATTTCCCGTTCTATAGAAGTATACGTTGTATTTATGTTTTGTTGTAGCTCACAATTTATGGTAGGTTTTTGTTATGTTTTTGTTTAATACACAAATTATCACGATAAACGAATATTCAGTTGAATAATAATTTTTCTCTTTAATTGAAATAATAAAAGTACCTATCAACAAACATTAAGTATAAGTGCCATTGTTTGAATCTGCTCTTAACGTAAGTATATAACTGATGACCTAGTTTCGTTTAAATTAATGGAATCATATAAATATCATAACGTTATTACTCATTACAATCGAAACCCCTACAATATGCATTTATGTGCTTTAGGCCGTTTAGTTAACGGCTTAAGTTAATGCAATATGTAAATAAACATTATAATGTAATTTATAAATTATTTATAATCTACACGAAGGTTTTAGGGTTCGAAATTAAAACTACAGCAGTAATTTTCTGAAAACCTGCAGTAATTAAGAAAGATGTAATTTCAAAAAAAAACAAATTTTATTATAATACTATTTAATAAATCTATTATTTTTACTTGAGTATTTAACGTAATAAATAATTATAATATCAATATCTAAAATATTTCGTTGACTTTACTGCAATCTGCAATAATATCTATGTTTGCGTGTGTATATATTTATGTGCATGTAATCTATTATTATTATTGTATACTATGTATTTATTTATTGATTTGCTGTATGAAACTTTCGTACAAAACTACAAATTCTATCCTGACACGACAAGTGTAAATTATTTATCAGTCCAATTCTGTGCCAGTTTATTATAATAACTCAAATTACATTTTCGTCAAATATATATTCGTATACAGGGCGAAGGTGGGCTACCATGATTTCCCATTTCCTTCTGCTACATAGATTTGTATGGCAAAACTGAGAAACCCTTGGCTCATCCTGTATATTGTCATATTGGAAATCGTGAATAATTAATAACGAAAACAGTACGTCACTGACATCGCGTGACGTCAACGTTTTCTTATTGAATTTATTCAAAGACAGAACCTATATATTACATATAGTTTCAAATATTTTAACACTGAATTATCAAGATTGACATAATTAACAACTATGGCATAGTGATAGAATTATAAACAATAACTAAAGACCACGATCTTAACGTATTCAAGACACTGTTGATAATTCTATGCAGATAATTACTTCAGAAATAATTTCGTTTATAATTTACTGTTACCCATACTTTATGCAATAGTATACTATATTATAATATGCACATATTTTATTATGCGATCATCAAAGTATGCCTTTCAATGTGACTCTTAACCGAATTAATAATATCTACTAAACTCGATGATAATTATTGCATCATCAAAGTAAGTTATCATCATAACTTGCAGGAAACTAGAAATCTTAATTTACTATTGTGCATAATTTGTATGTTATTGTTCATTCAACTGTTTAAAGTGTTACAAAAAAACTAAGGTAGGTATAGACTTTTATTGGTGGCATTAATGAATTAAATTCATATCAATGCATATATTAAAGAATATAATATTTAAAAATACAGAGATACTTGTCATTAGATCAAGTCGATCATTATTCATTATTTTATCACGTTGAATAATATCATTGGTACCTACACAAGGTATGAATAAAATTGTCTTCATTAATTCCATAATATTAGTTGTGATGTACTGTAATGAACCATAATTATTGTATATCTGAATGACTGAATGCAAATAGGTAAGTATACTGTTTTTTAAGCAAGTCTAATAAACTAATAGAAAATAATTTTCAGATTCATAGACTTCAATGTAATTTATTATTATTATCTGTAAGTATATATTTAACAAAATATTTATTCATTAATATTTATGTACACCTTTGAAATATATATTGTTAAAGATCATTGATCGTTAAAATAAGAAACTCTCGGTTCTTTATAATAAATAAATTACTATCATCATTTTGTCCAAAGTAAAAAATTTAATTCATCAAGCATTAAATGTTCTCTGTGTTCGTATGAAAAACGAATAATGACAACTAATTACTGTAGAATTACATTTGTCATGTATAATTTAAAAATCTAATCGAGCTCTGCACTTTCAGGGACGTTGTTATAGTGACATTTACTTGCACGCATTGTACACAATATAATATTTAATATGACTAATATGTTGATATATTTTAGCAATAAACCCACAATCCGGTGGTCGAACTGAAAACGAAACTAACAAAAATGAACAAATGGACTTGTCCATAAAAGTCGACGGAACACGTAAATATTTTATTCGTGTAGTATTATATTTATATATTTGTATCTTATACAAATATTATTTAGCCACAGCTAACAATGCGGATGTGTATATACATAACATTTTTCGCGTATAGAAACCTCCCTTGCAGTTAGTCAATAGCTGGGTTATTCGTGTACAACAATACCGCTAAAATTATAACGTTGAACTTTTCAGCCGTTATCAAAAACATCGAAAACGTCTTTCCCGTTGTACTTGTACGTAATAATTTGGTCTTAGTATTATATTATTGTATACGCACAATCGATTTTTTTTTTTTTTTTTGAAAATTGTTTGCCACGCGTGTAACACAACAGTCGTCCAATAACAATATAATCATTTATGATTCCGAGCAGCACAAACTTATAGTCTATATAAACAAGCACACGGCGGATGGAGAATTATTCGGGCTCAACCGTAGTTCCGGTCTGTTAATCGAGGCACGGGGTAGGGCGCACACCCGCCACTACGATTGCCGCCAAGCAGGACGTGAATCGAAAACACGTTGTTTGGGTATAATCAGAACGGTCGCCGCCGCAATTCGAAAACGAATTATAATTATCAAACTCCGTTTTACACTTGTATTATTATCGTACACACTGCAGCAGTCCATGTAATAATGTTATTGTAACAATGCGTTGTAACCGAGCGATATTGTTCCCCGGAACTTGACGCTTCTTCCCCTCGCCCACCCGGTGCAGAAAAACCTTAAAAACGATAGTACAGTGTCTCGTGCCCACGTCAGTGGTAAAACCTAAAAATGTGTGTTTAATACGCAGAGTGAAGCATTTGTAATGCGAGCGCGCACGCTCTGTCCTCGACATAACGTTATTGTATTATACTGGTATGGAGCGTGAACGTTCTAACGAGGATAATGTTACACACAGACGAAGGAGTTTTGAAAATGAAAACGGGAAATGGGGCGATTTTCGATTCGACGTAAAATGAAAACCTTTAAGGTCGACATGTTTAGTAAAATATAGTAAATTATATGAAGCAAAGTTATTACGGAACTTGAAATCTCTCTGCAGGCTTGGTGTTTGTAGCCTTACCTTTACTGCAGTCTACTACAGGAATGACTCCAATTTAAACAATTAAAAAACTAAAAAAAACTTCATGAAAGGCACGGGGGGGGAGTATTAATTTTTTAGACGAATTATTATTATTATTTTCATAACTACGCAGGATCAGCTTTTAAATCACTAATATCTAATGGGAACGAGAGTTTCATTATGCGACATGCCAACGATCGAGACGATTTATCTTTAACTATACGCTGCAATATCAACTGTAAACGGTTATTAGTAATAAATATTATATTTAGTACAAAATGAAGATACATAATACGAGTTAAATGTGTTTATTAGCTCTTGTAGATTATGAAAAAAAAATATGGGCAGCAATACATTAGAAATAAATTGCCGTTTAAATCACTTTGTGTCTATATAGGATCATTCGATTTTGGCACGTGAACGAAATGTATCGTCAAAAAAAAAATATATAACATCGATTTTAACAACAGTATAAAATACAGCTTTGTATATTATGTATATTCGATACACAACGTTTGTCGTGTCAATTCTGTACTTGCGTCATTACAATCGCATCTATATAGCTTCGTATACCTATGACCCACCTAGTTATATTACATTTATTATTATTATTTTATTTTTATTAAAAGCGATACAGTCAACATTTTGAAATCAGACTTTTTTGTGACTAATTTGTAAAATAATTTGGAATTTGTAATCCAAGCTCAGTATGCAAAATCCGATTCTAGTTCCAGGCACTTATACGCCAGTGTAACCAAGATTGTTTAATTAATTATTTAAATAGATTATTTATTTAATTTACCCTCGTGAAATTTTAACCCCCTCGGTAAACTTTCTTCGGCGCAATTTAACTCCCCGGTAAATATTCTACACTTTACCCCCGGAATACTTTACCTGGTGGTAAATATTCCCTATAGACAATTTACCGGGGGAGGTAAAATTTCAGTAGAGATTTTACCGGGGAAGGTATAAGATGTCACGTGGTAAATAATGTGGGTACACCGGACGTAATTCAGTGGTTGGCGACTACCTAACCTACCTATATTTCTATGTCAGTATATTTGCTCATTGAAGTCCAAATGACGATCGTGTGTATAGGTCATGCGGATGTTTTTCTCCTCGATTAAATATAACGTCGCGGTCGTCTTAGAGTTTGTTCTCTTATAATATAGAGAATCCATCTCCTCGAGTAAATATATCTACATATACTTTGTGATATTTCTAACGATATACGCTTATAACACATAGGTACTTGCTTGTAATATGTGTCGTGTGATGGGTATACATGGGTGCTTGTTATGGTCGTTTTCAAACCATCAGGATTTAAAGTTTGTTGTACGGTAAACGTTATTTCATGGACGGTTCTCGTCCACGTGGCCGAAATCGTATTTCCGTACACCACACACACACACATCGAGTATCGTAAAAATACATGACGGACCCGTAACACGCGCAAACCCGACGATATAATATTATATGCCATGGCTACACGACAGCGCAAGCAAAATGTTAATGTTCCGATAACGCTCCGGATAAGACGCATAAAGGTAGGTAATATGCGTATACTATAGCTGTACCTACTTATGCGGTAATTTTCCGGGGCCGATTGTGTGCGTTCGAACAATAAGCACTAGACAAGAGAATTGTGTGATACTATTGCTGTTCGTTCATAAAACTATTTTTGTTGCACAACTACTGTACGTATACGACGCACATAATATTAATATCTGAGACTCAAATATTGTAAACAGTTATTAAAGGTATAGACGACGAGTGATGACGACGACGACGACGAAGAGCTCTATCGATGTGTACAATCGAAAATCAGTGAAAATTGTGTGTGGGATTCAACTTGAAATGCACAAAATAAATACTGTCTATGGTAACGAGGAAATGTTGCGACTTGATCTAAAAAAAACTATGTACCTATATCTTATAATAGAACTATGCTGTTGTTGTATGACGACCCACTCATACATATAAAGAAAGTATGAATACATAATTTGTAAAGGATAACTACTATAATTTTCTGATAACGTGTAATTACCTATGCGTAAAATTAGTTGGTTATAAATTGGAACAGGTATAATTTTTAAGTTAATTTCTTTATTTGACATAGGTAATATTATTTTATGTATGGCTTAGAAATTGTTTAAATCATTGTAATACATTATGACCCAAACTTTTTAGCTGAATTCCGTTTTTTATACATGTTTAGGTATTGTAATATAATTAACACTTATAAACCTATTATTATAGTTTTGTTTTTTAAATACAGTACCTTAGTACCTTAATTTTCTACCAATTATTTTGGCATATTTTCTGAATTTATAAACATTTTAGTTGCTTTTTATTATTTGTTAGATATATTTGTAGTGTTCTACTTTTGCTAGTTTTTATATAATTTATGTATGATACAATGTTTGTTTGTAAATATAAAAAAGCTTGAAAATGAAATACAAAGTTCCATTTAAGTATTTCTTATAGGGATTAAAAAATACGTAATTATATGTGACAGCCAATAGTCGTAGATGGCGCAGTTTTTTTCTATGTAAGGAAAATCATAATGAATTTGTAGATTTTGATTGATAAATCTCGAATTTTCAATGGATCGCAATATTTTCATTATCGATGTTTTTTTAAAATAAAATACAATAATATGACGTGACGAGCGCATTCAAACAGCGTTTCCTTCTTCGTCCGGTGGCGGTGGGGTATAGGCATTGATGTTTTAGTCAGTTTGTTATTTTTTGACTAATTCCGCTTGGGTTTAAAAAAAATAAAAAAATTATTTCGACTATTATTACTTCCTGGTCGGCACACCCGACGACGTCAATGGATGGTGATGACGATCGTATAATAATAATATGATAATGGTAACGACAACAAATAATTCGTGACGACTGCGGAATATATGTTACTGCAACAGTGACAGTCCAGCCGAAACGATCGTTCACCGATCTGAAACCGGTGGACGGAGGAGATTAACCGGATATATTTGCACCCCGTTCTACAATAAAATATATAGGTAGGTATTATAATAACGTCGTATGTGTCCGAGCACTTGAGCGCACATATCGAGTACCAACAATACGTTTTATCGCAATGCGTGGCACAATGGAATTAACTCGTACATTATGCTACACATTGTACACGCGTATATAATATTATATACCTGTAGGTGCACCCGTAGACCGAAAAAATAAAACAATATGTAATTCCCGGCGGCACAGGTATTACACATAATATAATATTATGTACGTATATGTATCTGCATACGGCAGGATTCACACCTGAGTGATCGTCGGCGGTGGTGGCCCGGTCAATGCCAACGGTGCACGTACATTATATTATATTATTATATATTGTATATTATGTATATATATATATATATATATATATATATTATGTTGTACCTACTATACTCGATGGCAGCGTCGTGTTTTTTTATCGGTCTAACGTATCTGCGTGCGAGCCGTGTACACATCCTGTCGAGCCGATTTCCGTAACCCTGTTTTATTGTGTTGTCCCGGCTGCCGACTAAATTTTCGTCGATATATTACCTACGATAATATTACAACGACCAGTCACGGTGAAACCGAATTCGTCCAAGGGACATCTATCGTAGGTACAAACGGTGTGGTATATTGGACAGGTGTCCGTTGTAGAGAATAACAATATGCATAATATACCATAACGTCATATACCGACACAGCACATTGTTTATTTTGATTGTATATCATTTTACTAGATATTTTCGTTTTCAATTCGTTCGAAAGCTCATCTCCTACAATGTTATAGTACAAAATAAAATCATTCAAATTCGAAAGAAAAATCGATTCTAAACCCGATCCGGTATAATAATAATTATAACACACCATATCGTGCCAACATTAACCAATTGTTAAGTGACTATTATAAAAAAAAAAAATTATATAATACATTTTACTAACAATGTTAATATCCAGTGAAGTTTAATATTATATAATATGAATAACCTTAAATTAAAATGCCAAACTTTCATATAACCAATGATAATCGTTTAATTAAATTACCTTTCTATAAAATTATAAAACAATTTTATTCAAACAATATAATTATAATTTACAAAATTCACCGATATTCAAACATTGCTAAATTTTAGTTTAAATCTCTAAAAAAAAATAATTTTATTAACAACTTTAATTTTGTTATTCCATTACCATTTATTAAAATGTCAAAATTGAATTTAATAATCAAAAGTTATAATAAAAAATAAAACTTTAACTGGATATTATTTGTGAAAATATTAAAATTTAGTTTTAAATGTCACAACTAATTGTTGTATTTAAAAAAAAGTATAGTTGAATAACTATTCGAGATTTAAAATTCTGAGCAAAATGTGGAAAGGAAGTATATAATTTATAAAGTGACATATTTTCTACATATCTACTTTTTCAATATAATACATTATATTTTAAAAGTACTTTCATTGATTTTGAAATTTATTTATCGCCTGTACTAGACTTACATAGATCATTTATACGAAATTCTAGTTAGTTAATGCTGTAAATGTCACAATTTTTTTTGGTAATTTTTTAGTCGTTTTTTATTACGATTATGACTTATACATTGAAACTATCAGAGAATAACTTCTAGCACAAACTAGAAAATAATCTATTCAATATTTCGATATGTTTATACGTTATATATTGATATACCTATGTCTTATACATAAACTGTTTGCAGCAATCATTCTACTCGAAAAAATAACAGACAAGAAAAAACTCATTATTTGAACACAGTGACATATTATTATCAAAAAATCACTATCAAAATGATTTACATAAAATATGGCAGTTGAAACTTAGTGCAGAGCAAAACATTTTCGATTGTTCATTCGTTCATATTGTAATCTTCTTTTCTCTTAGGTACTCTTAACAGAACTGAATGTACTTTTATTTGTATATAATTATCAGAAAATAAAAAATATAAATATTGTGGTTTTTTATGCAAGCTGGCCATTTTCCAGAAAAAAAATGTCCATTTTCGTAAATCATATTGGTATAAGAGCGTCCGTATACATATTATAATATTATTCTGGCGTATGCAACGTTCTCACAATATCTATTTGACTCGTTTTCTTTAATTATACTGGAAACCATTTTCCAAATTCAATTTTTGATTCAAGTGATAATTGTTTTTTTTATCGTGTACTACAACAATTTTTACAAAAGTCTACGTACTCGTAAATATTACAATTATTAATATCATTACTAATTATCTACGCACATACGATTGATTAGAACTGCGTGAAATCTACTAGCTCAACGTCCAAAACAACACTATAAAAATACATTACCTACGGATATTGACGGATGTGTGGCATATAATAATATTATGTTCACTACGATTTGGGTGCCCACCTACCCACCCATAAAGCATATTATTATAACCTCTTGACGCCGCCACTGGCAGGTATCGCCGTCGCCACGGCCAGCGGTCGCACAACAAACGGTTGTCATGTACACATACCGCGGTATATTATAATATATTAGTGGGATTTCGAGCACCCGAGGACAGCTGGTAAAACACAACGTATTTTTTACTTTACGATATTGTTGTAAAATCGTTATCCCGAGGCGCCGGTCAATTTCGTCCAAAATGGCCCGGAGGACCGTCGAAAATTTTAACGGATTCGTGGCGGCAACGGTGAGACCCGGATATTATCATGCTACCGTTGTTTTTATAATTTTCATGGTAGGTATTAATTTGAAACGGATTATCTGTTTTCAGGCCCGTACTCCGGCGAAGAAGTCGACCGCACAACCAGCAGCGCCAAGTCGAACCAGGCCAGCGGTAACGGCGGTAACCGGCAAAAAGAACGTACCGGTGCCCGCGGTAAAGACTACCGGCGCGCCGCCGACTGCGCCACCGATCAGAAACAGTCAGTATTGCCAAAAAGACGGTTGGTACCGTCTCTCAGTCCAATATTCCGATAATCTCATACAATATATTAATATTATTAGTATATTACGAACATAATAACGATCATGATAATATGTGGTCGTCGTCGATATTATTACTTTCTAACGTTTAGGGTCTTTGGTGTTGGGGGAGGAGTGGATAGAGGCTATAGGGTAATACTTCCCCATGGACAGCACAATCACCTAAATCATATTAGCGAACATTCAATCGATATAAAGTACAAACACTATACAAAGGTATATAAAGGTGGTTTGAATCATTCGTTAGAGCTCACAATATTTGTATTATCGAAAAAAATATCCAGTTATTTTCCTGTAGAGTTAAAAAATAAAATATAGGTACGTACCTAAGGGTAGGACCGTAGTCGTGGAGGGGAGGGGGGTTAGGGGGTTGAACGCACCTTACATCACGGCAAGTACATAATTGTATTTATTACATAATATGTAATTTTTATGATACCTGCCCCCCAACCAATATTAAATTCCTGTCTACGGTACTGCTTAAGTGTGTTTATATATTTTCCCGTATATATACGCTAAGCAATTGACGATGCTTTAGTTTTTTTTATATCATATTACATAATATATTAATAAGAGGAAAGAAGAAAAACACATGAAATAAAAATTATATTATTTTAGATCCAAAATATTTTTGAAGAGTCTTATAAATAATAATATTCCTACAATGGTACTCATTAATGAATCATAAAAAATAAAAATGAATAGTTTTAGCGTCAAATTATATTTAATAATTCCAGTTAGTGTTTATGCTCTCTTTGATGATAATACGCGTGATATAAATTTATACTTTTAGAAAGTATAAATGAAAATTTAAATAAATAAACAAAGGTTGGTAAATAAAGGATTGAAAAGAAAAACAAAGAAAATTTAGAGTAACGTAAAAAAAAAACGTTTACAAACAAAAATAGTTTTAAGCCTTGGACAATGAATACATTCAAACAACTTGTCGGATTAATTCTGGCTACCAATTCATTTAAATATAATTTATATTAGGTATAAATAATAAAAAAATAACTATTTATAATACCTGCTTCTTGTTTTGTTTTATTATTAAATTATAATCATGTTTTATAAATTTATTATAAATATTAAAATCACGTAATATTACATGATTTTTTATATAACCAACTCGAATTTATTACACTCCTAAAATTAAGTTAGAATCAAAAATTAGATGATCACGTTGGTACTTATGTACTTAAAATAAATATATTAGTATAGTTATTGTAGTCCTATCAGTTATAGATACTAATAAAATAAAATAGCATAGCAGTATAACTAAGCTTTGTCAGGAAAAAATTAACAATACATTACTATACAATACGGCATTGTATCAGCGTATCTCGGGTTTAGTGTAATTGAGTTCAAATATTAAAACTCTTGGTATATTTCTGAACGTGGTTCAAAGTACTCTCTAAACTTCCCTGATATCTCTAAGAACAATCTCTGCAATTTGGTCAAAACGGTCAGGTAGTTTTTGAGTTTATAGGCAACAAAAATATAGAAAAATGATAAATAAAATCTTATATTTGTTTAGATATAATTTGTTTATTTGTGACCATAAATGCAAGAATAATAAAATATGTGGCATTTAAACGTTATTTTTTCAAAAAAATATAATAAATATATAAAATTTTAGTGACAGAATGACAGAATTACTCACTACCGTTTCTTTTTTATAAACTATTTAATCCTCTTTTATTAGTCCACTAATTACTACTTAGGTACTAACAGTAATGTTCTAATATTATATTGTATTCACTTAAATTATAATTACCTTAACATTTCCAAAATGAAATTTTTTATTTGCCGAATAATAGTAGATGAATATAAAGTATTTTTTTGGATTCGTATTTATATTATTTATAAGTTTATTACAGGTACTTAAATGGCAATAAAATTATCCTATCATTCATTCCCTATTTCCACTAACCTCCCCCACCCCGTAATACATAATTGTCTGTCTGAGTAACTAATGGCGACCATTTATAAAACAAAAATAAATAGTGATTAGTTGTTCCACTATTATAATTATTATGATCAGTAAACAATGGAAAACATTCATAAACATTAACATTTTTAAATGTTCTCAAAATCCCTGCTTGATTGCCTCTTTACAATACGAATTTTGTAAAATTCATTGTTAGTACGCCCCTATAATACTGTGGTACGAAGATATTATCATGACAATTTAAAGTCTATAGGTATGATAGTTTAAGCTCTACCTTGGACACTCAGTCAGCCAGAGCACGTTCTATTATAATTTATTATAATATTTGTGGATGTAAATTCTATAAAATATTTCATAAATTATATCTCGACAATTAGGCAGTAATATTTTCGGACATGATACTCATATAATAGTGTTTGCCGTTGGATATACATTTAAGTTTTAAATCTGTTTTAGTGTCTCACAATATTTTAATATTTAACTTACATCCATCCTATTTTCCATACTTCCGACTATTTCCATTTTTTCATTTTTTTTTTTATTCTTTGATATTTTTATACATAAAACGATCTGTCTTTTGAAGACATACTTAATATAAAAGTCAGAAACCCAAAATATTTTTCGATCTGCATATTACATCTCTTATTACAAATTATATCATTATTTTGATACCGTAACCCAAACTCCTTATTTATTTCGGCAGGTACCTATATGATGAAGTCAAATGGTTATTATTTGTATTTTTGTACAAGGTTAGGTGAGCATATTGTATATTTGTTGCACCCCCTACGAGTTCTGGACCACATTTTTTTTGTAAATAATGAAAAAATCCAACATAGAATATAGATTTTCAATAAGTTGCATACGATTAAAAATGTGAATTGCTTGGCGAATTAAGTTCGACCTATTATTTACCTATTAATTATGCCTATCGGAATTCTATGCACATCTGTGTCGGTACATAAAACAGTACATTTATTTTTGGCTTGAAAAATTATCAAATTCTGAAAAAAAGGTTACCAAATGTTTGTAGGTATTAATAATTAAGTGGATGGCTTCTGTGGAACAAGGTTTAATGTTACCTACAAAGTGTCACACAAAAATGAATATATTTTTATGCGTGGTACAATAAATATTGTGTTATTAAAATCCGTCTTAAATAAATTCGTTATAATATAACCTGGTTGGTTATAATATTTCAAAGACACGTGGATGCAGATATTGGCATCATTAAATGGAAAATATTATAATTGTTGGTCGGAGGTAAAACGCGTTGTACCAGTACTACTAGGTAATCTGAACTAGATCTTTTGCAAGCTTTTCGATCTGTACAACTCGATTGTTTTCTGAACTGAGATTACTTCTTGAATGTTTTAACTGCCCGTTCTCCCTTGAACTACGATTACTCTTATCTGTTTCCATTTATAAATACAATTTAATATTGTTTTCTTGGCCATTGGTTCAAGTTTTCATTGGACCGTATCGTAGACCGGCGTAGTTATTTTTTCTTCTTAATAATTGTAAACAGAACCATAATTCTTACTGTGGATTTTCTGAACAAACACAAGAAACCACTTTGTATTGGCTTTTGTTGTTGCTTAATGATCATTTTTACTATTGTTGGATGACTAAACATATATGTAACTGGAATAATATACTTTTCATTTTATCATTCTATACGTACCTAGATGGCAAACGGTAAGGCCTACACTAAGATAAAAGTTGCTCTAAAGCAATATAAATGACAATTATTGATATGAAATGTAAGACATTGTTTTTTTTATTTGAATATTCTTTGATTTATTTATTACACTTATATTTAATGAAAATATGCACATTTTTTTTGTGGAATAATATACATATATATATATATATAGTATAAAATTAATGATTTAAAATTATTGACCTATCGAAAATAATTATTTTTGTTCAAATTATTTTCATAATAATATATAGTATGTTCAACTCAACCCGGTTCATTATTCAAGGAGTTTAAAATACTAATTTGAAGTAAATGTTGACTTTCAAAATAAAAATGAAGGTATTATAATAATAAATAGATTATCATTTATTCATATTATTATATGATTATATTATATGTTATAAGAAAAATCTAGGCTTATATTATAATGTTTAAAATATTCAAAAATGTCACAAGCAGAATATATTATTAAAATGTAAATTTTATTCAAAATATTTAGAAGATCAACATAACACCCACCCATTTGCGAAAGTAGAAAAACTGCAACGAAGTGTTAGTACATTTAAAAAACTCCCGGTCGATGTTAAGAACAAACACGTAAAAGTTAGTATCAAACAAAATGAAAATAAAATCTTACACAAAGAAGAAAAACCAATTGACGACGTTGACAATAGTACTACAGCTCACAGCAATTCATCAGACGTATCAGATAACCAAGATTATGAAGATGACTTTGAAGTAAAATAAAACAAAATAAAAACTATATTTTTTTTAACTATACAATCATATTTTAAGGATTATGAATCTGACTTTGAATCTGATACTTCGGTTGACTCGTTAGTAGTTGAATCGCCGTTAAAACCAACCATCGTAAGCCAATCAATATCAAATGACACAGTAAGTGTTAAGTTTGCGCTTCCCGTGTGTGTGGAAGAAAAATTGGAACCATTCTTGGATGAAAAATTTGAAATAAACTCGTTAGAACGGACCATTGAAATGGGCTTAAAAAACTTTAAGACTGCCGGAAAGAGGAAGCGTGAACAAGAAGTATGTCCAATCTGTACATTATGATAAAAATTACTTTAATGTTAAATTTAAATGTAGGTAAAGGACAAAATCCAAACTAGGGGAAATGTTTTGATGGGGATGATTAAGCTGGACACTGTTAGCTTTACACTGCTTGATTTGCCAGCGATACCTTATGAACAATATATAAAAATTTACGGACGTTCAAACATGACGCAGGTAAAATTAAAATATTTTAGTATAAAATACTAAAAATATTATCATAATGAATTTTTACTCGACCAAGGTACAGTGCATTTTTTTACCACTTAAACCAAATAAATATGATAAGACATATTTTAGAAACAAATTATTATAAAAATAAAATTAATAGATGTGTTCTGAAGGTTCATCATTAAAATAGTTTAACATTTTCAGGTTCAAACACAAACTCGTGATGAAAATGCGGAGAAGGAAGTACAAACTAATGAAAGCGATTTAGCCGAAAAATGGACTCAACATCCCATAGTCTTGACAAATGATATGAACTGTTCATCAATTGAATATTTGAGAGTAAATAAAAAATCTCGATAATACGCATCACTTATAAATAAATAAGTTCTTAATATTATAAATCTGTTTATAGTTCATTGCATTAGTAGTGATTACCAATACCTATTATGTTTAATACAATAATACTATACAATTAATATAATAATCCCTATATAAAAGGAAATCCCTCAGGTTTACTCATGTTGGGTTATCCAACATGAGGGATTTCCTTTGATTTTGATTTTGAGCAGAGTAATGAATGTATTAATTTTAAAATGTTGTGTATTTTTTTTGTGTCTGTTATTACCTTTTTGGAATAGTAAAAATGCAATGATTTTCTACTTCAGTATCTTTTTGAGAAAAAAGTGAGTCTTGTTGGTACTTTAGTGGGTAAAATGCAAAAATATCGTCGTAAAAAAAAGGCTGGAGTTCTTGACAAAATTGATTTTGTTTTTTTGATTTCATCAAAAATGAATAACCATAGATTCTATACAATTTCAATAAATGTTGATATAACCATATCATTTCATAAAATATGATGAAAATGTTTTTTTATGTGTAATGAGCTATTTAGGCATTTTTAATTAAAATTTTTCAAGTTTTTAATTTTTTCTATAAACATCAGTAAAAAAAATGTATTGGGTCAAAAAGCTTGACAATTTAATATAAGGTTTTTCATAAGCTGATATAATGGCTGTTTAAAAATGTTAAGCATATATGGATATGGTTTTGTAAGCATTTAAATTTCAAACTTTGACAAGATTCATCAAAACCACGATTTATTTTAAACAAAATTGTGGTTAAAAAGTAAAAAAGTTTAAATTTTATAGTAAAAACTTGTAAATTTTAAATAAGGTATCTCATAAATATTAAATAGTTTATATTTTAACTAATAAATCTAAAAAATATACAACCACAGTTTTTTTTCTTAAGATATGTAGATATTTTAAGTTAAATTTCGGCGAACTTGATATTTAAACGGGGAATAAAAATTTTTAACTTTGATGTTTATATTTTTACACACAATGAGATTTTAAAATGGAATTTGTATAGAAAAATCGAATTCAACCTACCGTATTGCTAATAATAAAATAAACTAACAATAATATCATAAAATATAGGCTGATAGACATGTCAGCCTTAGGTCTTCTGGGGTCTACTGCGGTCTTCACTCTTCGTCCAGAATCGTTTTTCATATACAATGATTTTATATAATTTAATTCATCTTTTATAGTTCCTCACACGACACCTTATATACAACAAAGTGGTGTCCACTTTCCCAGAATTTGTTTTTTTTTAAGTAAAAAAAAAATGTTTAGTATATTTCTAAATAAATGAATTATAATTTATAATACATAATTATGAACATTAAAATCAAAACGAAAAAAATTCAAATAAACTATATGTATGTATATGTTAGTGTATATACTAAAAATGTAAAAACTGATATTATAAATCTAAAATTCTAATTCTTCAATAAAGAGTTTTAATTATAAAAACAATAAAATAGTTTAATTGTTTATCTCATAATTTCATTAATTTGTAATCTTGGTGTCGAGACTCTTTATAAAGCAGCAAATTAGTTTTTTTTTTGTATTCGTATTTGTGTGATTTCTTGGTTCTATGTTTTTCGCTTTTATATACACCTGACCCCGTGCACTACGTTGCCGTAAAAAATGGCAAATCTTATATAATCCAAACATTAGTTGATTTGTTATCTAATATTCGGTGCACAAGAGTGTTGTGTATCATAATTTGTAACAAATAAGGAAAATATTTTTAAAAAAAAAACCATTTGTAGAAAAATCCTATTGAAAAAAGATCTGTCAACTTTTCTCAATTTTTCTAATTTTTCTTTTCATAAAAACCCCAATCAGAATATTACGACCGTTTACGAAAAAATGAGTCTCATCTATCCAGCCATTCTCAAGTGATTCGGTTGCCAACAGAAATCAGTTTCAATTTTTATTATATAGACGTCTAATAGGTATAATATATAACTAATAAATAAAACACCTCTTTAAAAATTGTGGAGATGGTGCTACGGGTATTTCTATTTCATTGGTCAATTTTCCTGGGACAGGATTCACTGGATTGAAACAATGCTCTGCCGTGTATTCTATAAATTAAGAAAAACCATTTGATAATTGGATATAAGGTTACAGAACCTATTCCCGTGACAAAATATCATATACATATTATAGGTACATAATACATATATATATATGTACCTATATTATATATATTACATTTGATCAGAATCGTTTCTTGTATGATAGTAATTTACAGAATTACGTAAGACAAAACTATCATAATATATAATTTACCTATCAATATGCCTTTATATTACAAATAATATGTACACAAAAATTATACGATGTATGTATTTATTATTTTTTGGGTTTTGTATCAGTATTGCGGTTATGGATTTTATTTTCGTGGTAATAGACTTTCATGACAAATTGAAATATGTTAGTTTCGTGACTATGGTATATTCATCGAAAATATTTTGAAATGGTTTATAATACAAAGTAATATATCTATAACTTTGTGCATCGTTCGAATCGTTAATAGTTTATCGTATATTATTATAGCTTGATTGAATGGCCGATTTCAAAGTTGAAACAAAACCACATTTATTCACATCGGAAAATTCACAACTCTATAAAATATATTAATCAAACCATTTTCTATATTTATCTGAATTTATTTAAAAATAATTTTACCGTTATTTTAATAAATTTTTAAAAATTAAATATAATTTATAGGTATATTATTGTGTTCTCAAGTTTTTCTGCTATAACTACTCTGTTAGGTATTCGAGGGTATTTATTGATTTTCTAATTTATGTTTAATATTTCCTCTTTAATTGAATATCGTTTTTATTTTCATAATATAGCCAATTCATTTTATTTTTTGATTTAATCGATACCTAGTTGATTTTTATAGTCCATAAAAAAATACGAGCGAAGAAGTGGAATTCAAACTAGACAGTGGATTTTTGTAAAAGCTTAATTTATTTTAATTTTGTTCCATAACTCATTCGTCTGTTCACACTTGTTAGTTATATTTACTATTTAGTATGTACGTTTAATGTGTTGTAGATATTAGATCGTATCTGCACGTTTGTCTAATAGTAGCAAATGTTGAAGCTTTTAATCGATTATTTTTGTTACAGGCGAAACGGGGCGTCGGTGGTAATGAACCACCTGATAATCGTCTCCGAACACACATCACCATGGTAGATCCTGACCGAGTGATCGAGGTCGGCCGAATGATGCTTTCTATGTTGGAACAGCAGTCGATGGATCGATCTGAACAAAGGCTAGTGGCTAATGACTTCGACATGGGCTTCAGCAATGGCTACCTAAGCACGGCAGTCTCCTCCTTGAAATTCCTTGCAAAACGTCCAGTCACATCCATAGAATTTTCGAGGGTTACGTCAAATGTCGAGTCACTTATTACAACGCATGAAGTACGTATCATATACATAGTATAATAATATGTTACATTTAAGTTCAAATAATTTCCTTTCATTTTTATTTTGAGTAATATTATTTGTATTCAAATTTTACCATTTTATTTTAACGAAAAATAAAGTTTATAAAAACTAAAATAATGAAACAACTTATGCCAAAAATAAAAAGTATGTAGGTACCAGCTAGTTTACTGGATGATACAAGTATTAATATAGTACTGATATAGTTAATATAATATCACGATGATAAAATTATTATTATTAGTGAGCCCACTATTTATTTATTAATATATATTATATAGTAACTGTAGCAGTATTTGTATGCTAGTATGCTACATTAAATTATTAATTACTGAAATACGCATTGTGTTATAGAGTTATATCAGTTAGAAATTATACCGAATAATGGCTCAGACAATTTAAAACTGAAACCTAACATGTCATCTACATTTGAAATAAATTAATACTTGTGGACAATTGGTGGTTGACTATTTGAATTATTGTGATTGAATATTAGTTAAAATCTAATTGGAATAATATGTTTTATTTTAATTTAAATAATCAAGTTGTATGGACTACTTGATAGTTGTAAGATGTTTTTTTTTCAGGTAATGGATTCAGTTTATCAATATGTTATATGTATCTGGAGTGTATCAACTACAGAACATCCCCAGTATGTTCTTAAGTGCCCTAACCATGTTACATCATTTTGCACCATTTTCAAGTCTACTATAGGATTTGTGACAGCTGCACATGTAGATGGGTAAAATACATATTATTAATTATGTAGGTACCTACTACCTGATATGGTTGTAATCTACATTTTGGTGCATTTGTTTTTTAAATTAATTGTTAAAATAATAACTAAGTAAATTAAAACTTAAAATATTACTTTAAATTAAGTAATTTTAGAGAGATGTTTATATAACAAATATATTATGGATAATGTTAGAATGAAAGTATTTAGTAATGGTGTATAAAAATGACAAATATTTACAAAGTTGTCTACAATAAGATTGATATTTAGTTATATTTTACATTAATAACTTAATAATGATATATTCAAATTCAAATTTTGTTTAAATGGAAATTTAAAATAATAAAATAAATAGGTATATTAAATTAATAATACACATCAAGTCTTGATTCAAGAGCGAACAAAATATTATACACCTACTAAGAATTATGTGGCGCCATCTAGGTTTTGACTATAAAAACATTAAACATTTTAAAATGCATTCAATGTTTTTTTAAATTTTAAATTATAGAATAGCGGGCGATTTCAATAATACACGGGTTTTATATCATACATTTTTTTAAAAATATCATTTTTATTAAAATGTCAACAAAAATGTAACTTTTATAATAAAACATATTAAGACATTAACAATGAAGTTGTACAACGATTTGTTTGAATGGAGTCTAAAAAAAAACGATTAGAATTTAATACCGGTGGTTAATGGTTATTATAATTAAAATTAATAATTAATCATAATAAAAACAATTTAAAAATTAGTATGATCATGTTACTTGACTTTGTATTCTCAATAATTTAACCTTTTTAAACTATAATATTGATATGCTTGTGTTTTCAAAGACAACCAATTAATTATGAACCACTACACATCATTATTAAATAAGACTATAATATAATTGTGTTTTGGGTACTGCGAAAATTATTTTTAAGATAACTTCAAAATCACTATAAATTATAAATGTATAACTCTACTTATATAAGTATATATTCGAGTTAGCTCATTATAATTTATAGCTAACTGAAACATTGACAGATGTTTAACTCGTACTAACAGAATAATTAACTATTTTATTAAAACAATTTTTTAAATAACATAATTCAAATTATAATATTCATTATTCAATAGTATGATATACCTACCATATAAATTTATGACACAATTGAAGGTACAATCTAAAGTTTATAAATGTAACATGACTGATAGGTATTAAAATTATTTCACCTATCGATTCTTGAACTCATTTTACTTGTTCTTATTTTTACGAGTTATTTCGTATTATTACTATGGTAACACATATTTAAACTGCTACTAGATTGTCGACTAAAACACGAGTACTGCATAAATATTATACGGTGTAAGACATAAGCGCCAAAATGAGATAAGAAAAAAAAGTCGAATTGTACGTAAGCGCCAAAATCCTAGTGTGGCATGGTTAATAGATTTATTATTGACATGTTTCTATAAGCTCGAAAAAATCAACTGATTTATTACAATTATATTCATTTGTATGTATATTATAATAATTTAACAATCTATTATTGATAATTTCTTATAAGATCGACATTTTTAAATAACTACTTATATAAAATATTAATCTTGGCTCAAATGGTACGTCATTTTTGCACCTTTGGCGCTTATGTCATACAGCCTCCTCACACTATGAAATATTGAATTCATTGTTATTACATCAAAGAAATTAATGATATGCCGCATAACGTACAGTAAAAAAAACTTGTAACTTTCAGGAGTATATGCTTGTGGGATTTAAGAGAATCCAAATTGCATCATCAGCAAGTCAACGGTCTCCCATGTCCACTACGTTCACCGTCCTACAATACAGGTATATCGCAAATTAGAAAATCTTACACAAAATGACCAAATTATATGAATTGACGCTGTTTGAATTTGTTTAGCGTTGTCAATCGACCAAGGTCATAGGTCGAAAATTGTTGGCTTAAGCACTGTAACATACAACAAAGTGACTAACGAAGAATTACCAGACGAGGTGGGTGTTTATAAATCGGCATACTTTACCATTCCCGTAAAATGTATAATTTTCATAATGTTGTATTCTCATTTTGTCTAAGTATTTCTTAACAAATAAAAAAAAAATAAAAGCAAAAAGTATAGTTAACGAATCGTGTTTTTAGCTTTGTAGCTTGGATGAAGATTTTGTGTTGGCCGTATGGACGGTCGTGGATAGTTGGGCAGACGTTTCCGAAATTTCAGAAAACAAAAGTGCCGGCACTGCACCTTGGAGTTCCGTGAGACTGGTTAAAACGCAAACCATCAATGCCAATAAAAATGTCCCTAGGTATGAAAACATAATATTGTCTTATCGTTTTACAATAAATAACTTATTATGTAAGCTCATTAACAATTTCAGATATTTGTCTGATGGTGTAGCGGCCACGTGCTTATGCTTGAATAACAATCAGGACGCTTTTATTGGCACTAATTGTGGACTTGTTTTCCGGTGCAATTTAGGGGGGCACAAAGTATGGCCATCCTACTTTACCTACGAGAATACAGGTGACTAAAAAGAGTTTAAAAAAACTTACTTGAAACCTTACTGTTATAATTGTATAGTGTAGCAATATAATAACAACTCTAACTTCCAATTCCTTGTTTTGTTAATTATTCAGTAATATTTTACTTTACGTCAGAGTTTTTTTTAAATATACTAATCACAAAACTTTATATACACACCACACACATTTATTCTCTTTTAAATTACATTCAATGTTTATTATTGTTGTATATCTGTGTAAAACTGTGAATCGTTAAAGATTAACTGTTACATTTTATCATATCTTGAATGATGAGGCGACGAAGCTTGGTCTCTACTCGACAGATTAAAATTATTGTTCTTTATTTTTGTTTCACCGTCGAAAATTGTCATATTGTTGGTACACAATTGATCGTTATTTTATTTATTCCACGTATTTAATTCGTTTAATTTGTAGAACTAATTCTGTTAATATCTTTATGATCTAAATTAAAACTTTATCATCATATTTTTATCATATTTTTATCATAATTATATGTTTTATGGATTTTTATCAGACAAAACAATAAAAAAAATAAAAATAACTGAATCCACATGAATTCATAGTACCTATAAATAATAAACCTCCATATATGAATAATGTAAAAAAAAAAAAATCGAGGATTGAGAAATATCTTATAAATGTTATAGGTGAACATTTTTCCGTGAACTCATTGGATATCTGCCCATTTGACTTTCACTTTTTTTTGGTAAGTATTTTTCGTTTCCCTTTTTATTTTTATTATTATTATATTTTGTATTGACAATATTTACATATCCATTTCATTTTTTTTGAAGAATTAATTTGATTGAAAACAGGTGCTGCACTAGCGTATTAAAATACTAATATACCTTGTTAATTTATTACGAAAAATGTTGACATGCTGGCTTAAATATTTAAATTTTAAAATGAACTAATAATTAAAAATAATATCATAGAACAATAAGAACGTAACAACTAACAATTATGTTTCATGTTGGTTATATTTAAAGCGGTCTATTATACATTACTTGTCTGCCAGATTCATATAAACGAACTACAACTACGAAACATAAAGGGATAGAAACATTAGATAATAATACTAGCGACGTAAAATTAAGCCATGCGGTCACACTCATCTTGCAGGTACACATCTCCTTTCCTTAATGCAGAACTACGAAATGTAAATTCTATATTTTCTAAACCATAGCATACATTTAAAAAACATACTTGACAAACTAAGATAATTATGATTTTAGAATATATTTAACTTTCTAGGTTTGTTTGATACTTACTTCTAGATGTTATAAGTAGGAATAAAAACGTAATAGTTGATCAAATAATTGTTGTATTACGCATCACGGACATTTTTCAGCGTGAAAATCAGTTTCACAGTAAAAAGGGTTCTTAATTATTGGTAAAAAAATTTATTAATTTACCTAATCAGTAAATATCTACCGGGTAAATGTACTTGGCTTCCATAATTTTATCTAAGTAATACGCGAATGAATAACATAAATCAATAAACCATTATTTTTCAATGTTTATCAGCATATTTGAGTACCTATATTGCCTATACGACGCGCCGTGTAACACTGTACGTTTAGGCAAAACAATATTATTAACAGGTAAGTTGATGTCGCTCTGCTGTACAGTAGATTACAAGTGCGTCAATGTATAATGGATTGTATTAAACTTGAATTCAATGATATAATATCATTGTATAAGAAAAACGATTCTCAGCGGAAACGGTTTGTCAGTCAAGATATTTAATATTGAAATTAATTATTATATCATGTAAGTTGAATAAATATTATAATATTATTATTTTTTATTTGTTTCTATGGTAATAAACAAAGCGTTAGAAATTGAAATCCAATTTTAAGAGGTTTTTCGTAATTTTTCTGTGGTTTTTACCTGGGCATTAAATAACTATTGATAAAATCGAAAAATGACCTGTTTAAAGTACCATCTTGATCCAATTTGCTAAAATATAAGCTACTATATGTTGAAATCAAAAAACTCCTTCTGGAAGAAATTTTTTATACAGGATATAAAAAAAAAAAAAAAAATAAATAAACACCATTGTAAAACCAATAGCTTCCTCGCTCCGCTCAGAATCTAAAATACTTTACAAATATCAGGGGCTGTCATATATTATTATTATATAAGTTAAGACATCAAAGAACATATTTTAATACTTCTTGTTACACACATAAAATAATTTATAGTCAAATATTGGTTTAATGTTTTTTTTTCACATCTCATTAAGAATTTCAAGTCTGTGGTTTTGAGTTGTTTTTTTTTTAATTTTATTATATTATACAATTATCAGACAAGTTGTATTATACATACTATTCAAGTATATATGGAAAAATGTAATTAAGTGCAAAAATATATACCTAAAGTATGTATTTATACATAAAAGCAAATACTTTTTTTTTCCCCTCTGGAATACTAAATAATTTTAGTTTGATTATATTATTATAATTTTGTTTGTATCACGGATACAAATACGAGGAGCAAAATTTGACGACTTAAATGAAAAATATGTTAGCACTAAACTATTTGAAATGCCAGAATTCGAATTGTTTCTATAAGTTTGAAAATTATCTAATAATTACAAATTTATCTATAAAACGAAAATTTAAATATTACAATTCAATATCAAAATATACCAAGTTTTTCCTTTTAACTTAATTGTATTAGTTAAAATAATATAATCCATAAATTATACTAAGCAGTACTGAGTACCTAAAAGTTAAAATAACCATGTTCAACATAATTTTAAAATCGAGATACAGATTTCAATGTTTATTTTAATTTGCCACGACAAATCAATATTCTGGAAAAGATTCAGCTTACAGCAAAAAAAATATTAAATAAGACATCCAACTATCCACAACAACTCTGTATTACATAACAATTATATATGGTGGTCCTAAAATACTGACCTATCAAATCAAGTCTGCACACCAGGTTGTCAACTTAAATGTGATAAAATCATACATAACAAAGCAAGGCCTCTGAAGCAATTATATAACTAATCCATATTATACTCGATGATGTTTTATGTTTTCACAATTTTTGAACAATATGATATTATAATTATAATTTAACTAACACAAATTGAAAATGTTCAATATTTTATAGTAACAATTGTTTTGTGTTTTTTTATACGTTTCACAATATATAATTATTATATAATACTATCAATTTATATAAAAGCTTGGGAAAATGAACATAAAAAATAACAGTTCACATTTTACATATTTCAAATCATAATAAAAACATGAAACTTGATATTTTCTCCACTTTAAGGTAAAAAATGGATTTATGTACGAAAATGTATCAATAGGTTGCTATAGTTACATAGTTACATTAATCATCGGTTGCTAAAGGTAACCTTAGGAAAAAACAAATTACAAAAAAATGTTATCCAGATTTTGAGGTATTTTTTTGGTCGTTATGGTAACGTAATTATATTATTCATCGGTTGCTAAGGGCAACCTTTGTAATATAAATATCTAATAAAGTAAAAAACTATAATATTTTAACATTATTAATTTTATTTAATTTTATTTCAACTCTGTTATTGTTTAGTTGCCATGACAGCTGTATTGGTCGGAAAAAATGTATCCTGCCCAAAAATATATATACCTATTATGCTCGCAAAGTAAAATGTACAAAACGAATTCATAAGTCGACGACTGGCATAAAAAAATTAATAAACTCTTTTAAAGTTCTAAGATTATTAAGCTTTCGTGAATTGTAGTTAATTTCACAGAACTCATTATGGGGCATTCACGGTCCGAGTAAGGTAATCGAATACACCAGCATGTCCATTTAAACTGTATATTTATCATGCACAGTCCGAAACGTGCAACTGGGGCCTTTATTAATAATTCACTAGAATTCTGACCCGAATATAAATTCCCGTTCGATAAAGGTTTAAACTGTATATAAAGGAGCATTTTGTACTTCTTTACGACTACGTTCACCGTAATTATAACATAATAATATAACGATGTTTATACGGTGTATCTACTATTATATGTTGAATTTACTTTATGACGTATATAGTAATAATAACTAGACTCGAGTACGTACTTAAAATAATATTCATGCATTTTAACATTACGATTCCAACAAATGTTCTGTATTTTTTATATACCTAGGACAGGTAGGTATACTTAATAATGTATGTACATTATGTTTGAACAATTATGGAACAATAATATTATTATTATAGTTTACATTAGTAATGTTTACGTTTTGAGTATACTTCGTAGAATTATAAAAACGTACA
Organism: Macrosiphum euphorbiae; assembly: GCA_949089665.1. Lineage (NCBI taxonomy): Eukaryota > Metazoa > Arthropoda > Insecta > Hemiptera > Aphididae > Macrosiphum > Macrosiphum euphorbiae. Next base: position 23,278,473 of record CARXXK010000004.1, on the reverse strand, counting down.
CAATTTTAATCAGAGCTTTTCTTTTCATACTGTATATTAGGTACTCAAAACTTCTATATTCGTACATATGAAACAAAAAGTATGTTTATCCATTTAAAGCACTAAAGTAAATTGAACTTATGAACAAATTGCCATTCAAACGCGATAACACTGAAAGCACATTTTATATACTAATTCCTGCATAAAATTTGTGGTTTACCGGCTAACATTTGAGTGGGTAATAAATAATAGTTATTATGTTTCCGTTAAGATCACGAAAACAGCTGAATTCACGGTTAAATAATTTTAGTTTGTTAAAGTTTATAATAATTAAAAAATATTATACTTACGACCACATGCAGACATATTTAAAAAGCTAAAACATGGTCTGTTGATTTATATTATAATATATTATATTAAATTGTTTGCATTTTCGTCAGTTATAACATGGTTTTCACATTTTTTTCCCTCAGTATTTCGCTGTTCCAAAAGCTGTCTTTAAGTTATTTTCATTCGTTTTGAACACAAACCTGACCTAACGATACACACGCCCGTCGGTGTAGCTTATCCAAAACGGTGTTTTAATCCAAGTGCGTAGGTAGTAATAATATTTCCCCCGTGCACAGCACTGGCCAGTTGACCATGTTTGTATTTAATTAACTAATGGCATATCGTAACCAGAACGGACAACAAATATATACCCCCTTTGCTTGCCCAGAATTAATAAAAACAACATTACAATACTCGTCTATTATATACCTGCAAGCCACGTTCTGACCTAATTATAGGTAGGTACCCAGGTAGGTAACTGTACCTACCGCAAACAAAAGGAGAATAGATTGCACATTTAAAGACAATTCGTAAACAAGGGACAACTTCATTATTGTATAATTATTTCTTTTCTGCGTAATACATATAAATATATTATACTATATAGGGATATAGTACCACTTTAATTCCGTTTAACTAATAAAAACGTGTTCTACAACTAAATTATGTAAATTTGATTTATGATAATTAAAAACTAAACAAAAAAAAAGGAAGAAAATGGATAGAAAAATGTTCTAATCTACGAGACTCACTATAGATTATATGCGTATTTTATGGTAGGTAGGTACTAGGTACATAATATTATCTGTATAAAATGTTAATTATAAAGATAATTAATTAAAGAAAAGTAAACTAATTTTTTTAATACCTATATAAATATAAATGGAGTTATATTATTAAACAGAAAGTATGATTAATTGATTTCAACGAGATAAAGCAACATCAGGTGTGATACTGATTGTGTTACGTTTTCTTACATGTCGAATGACATGTATTTAAAAAAAAAAATGCTTAAATATTTGACTAATGCGATAATATTAAATATAATTAATATTAAATAAAATTAAATAGAAATTATTACTTTAAAAAATGTTTATTTTCCATTATATTGTGTCTATATGTAAATAATATTTTTTCATGTTATAAAAAAGAAAAAATAGAATAGATCCAAAAAAATAGTACTACTAATTTGAAGAAAAATAAATATTTCTTACAGTTATTCAAGTTAAATAAATTGTTCAAACATGAAAGTATATTAAATGCCTATAAAATTATGTTTTACGTCTTTATAGTATGTTGTTACTTTATTCTAGTTAGTATTGTGTGTAATATTTTCAGAGCTGTTCAGATATTTGTCTAGCAAATTTTAATTGTTCAAGAAATATGAAAAGAATATTAGAATAATATAAATTATTTACAATGACTTCTTCTTGTTAATGTGACAAAACCAATTGTATAAAGAATTTGATGAGAAATAATAATTACACTAGAGTGACAATTATTGTATAAAATACGAGATACAATGTACTTAAGATATATTTTTTTTAAAAATCCACTAGTCACTAGTGTCGTAAACTTAATTATATATAAGAAAAAATCAATGGACTTTATAACACAAACTGATATAATAATATGATCTACCAATTTCTAATAAAAGTTTGAAATGATTATCGATTTAAAGCAAAAATTATTCTTGTTGGGAACGATTATTCGGTGAACTACATTTTATGGACAGCTTAATATATGTACAGTGTACATTCATCGAATTCACTACATTTTAGTATAGCTTACGATCGTCGATGTTTATTAAGTCTAGAAACAACACAACAATTCCAGCCGATAGTGGTTTTCACAAAAATCCAAACCTTACCGAAATTCAACATTTTAATTAGTGGTTTTTTAGAGCTTGAAAACTTTATAATAACGTAATATTTGACAAAAAACGATTGAAATTTGCGAACGAAATTATAACGGAAAGCGATTATCAAAAATAATTGAACACCGCAAAACAAAACATAACGAAATAAAATATATTATGTATCATTAAACAAAACATAGCTCAAAACGCAATTTATAGAATTTCATTGAACAAAAAATAACGCAAAACGAAATAATTTCAAATCCATTTACTAAAAAGTTATATTAGTTTCGTAGACATTTTTTTTCATGCATACCAGACATTATAATTGATTATATTATTATATTGCGTATCTTACTCGATTTCGAAATTACTTATACTATAGTATCCACTGCAAGACTTTAAAACAAACGTTTAATACATACATTTTGAAATGTAAGAAATAAAAAAAAAATTGTTTGATCTAGACATTAAATGTCTTGTACATGCGTGCGACCATAAACCTGATAAGAAATAACAAAGCATTATACATTGATAAGGGTCGAGGGTATGGTAGGGGAGTATACACATACTAATGTCATTTACTAGACACACAAAGACGATCAGTTATCGCAGAAACGAAATAATTGCCTAAATACAACTCCTTAAAAATGACACATTTGCAGGGGCCTTAATGTTGCAAAAGTGTGAATTAATAGAACAAATTAAATATTAAGTAGGTAGGTACATCAAGATTGATAAAAACGATGTTTTTTTTTAATATTCACCCTTTAGTTACCTATAGACATATCTACTGTAATGAATATTATAAACCATCAAGTTTGTTCTGGTGTCTTCGTCATATAGATACAGTCCCATTGGCATTATAATGTATAATACTATAATATCATAATATTTGGTTTTATTATTTATTCACTAATAATAGATGAAAAAATACTAGAATTTAAGCAATTCTATGTACGTATAAAAATAGAGGATACGTTTGCAGGCCGCGTGTTCAAGCAATGAAGTTATGCTATACAGCGCAAGTCGTCGAGAAGCCCTGAGACGTTTGTTTGCATCGTCAAAGGATGGGATGAGTGCCCAGGCGAGTATCGTAAAGACTCTATGGTGCACCGGACATCCCGGCATCGTGTTCGGGTTGGATTCATTCTCCAGGTGATCCAGACCCTTTCAACTGTATTTGTATAAATATGTTTCATTTATATGCCCTTTGTTTGTGTAACATACCAAATTATGACATTGTCGTTTGCAGCGTACACTTGTGGGACCTTTGCGACGACAACACTACACACATAATGTCCGTACCGTTTCGAGGAAAGGATGTTACGGCCATGTCGTTGACGTCAATGCCAAAAAACCGAAACACCTACTTGGTCAGTATAAGTATACTCGGTATACCATTTGAACAAACCTTAATATGATCTTACAAAATAATATAATGATATTCTAATATCGTTAAACAATTAAAAGTGTATAATATTTATCACGTTGAGGGTCATTCTTTCAAGTAGCTATTAATCAGTTTATCTCTCGACGGTCAGGTTAATTTTTTTTCTTCATGATCCGCATAATGAACTCAACATTTTACTGTATAATTTCGAGGGTCAGAATATTATGCTAATTGGCTCCCAGGACAGACGGAGGACGTTATATATTTGCTACCTATTCAAATAACATTAGTGGAATGCTGACATCGCAATTCCGTAATTTCGTTACATTTTTTTTAGATTCCGAGCAGAGAAATTAACGTATTATGAGTTGTACAATGATGTTTGTTTTTTTTTTTTGTGACTGTCGTGTGTTACCAGCTTTTAGGTTTTTAACTATCTTCAATTTTAAATTTGAGAGTGGTTTCTGGTAGCACGTTAGATATAATTGGTAAAGTGAAGTTTTTCGTAAGTAAAAAACATTAGTAAGTACTGTATTAAATATTCAGAAAAACAAAATAAAAATGATGAAAAACTGAAATGTTGACGGGAAAACAGATTTTGACAAAATCGAATTTTTTTTTTTGTTTTAATTTAGATATTAATAACCGTAGTCACTTTAAATTTAAACCAAATTGCTTTTTTATTATTTTATTTGTTTATTACTTTAAGGCTCCGACGACTGAGGTCATTATACCTGTAAAGTTGGTAGGGTTGGTATGGTTGGTTAGCAACACGTGTAAATGTGTGGCAAGGTTTTTGCCACTATGAACCCGGGTGGTCACCCATCCGGGAACTAGTGTCAGTGGATCTTACTTACTCTCAACCACAATGCGTGATTGATTGTAGCCACTGCGCCTCGTCAAGCCACAAAAAGCAAAATGTTTTTATTTACCTTTTCTAGAAATTATGATTTTCAAAATAAATTGGCTCTTTTTTTTGCTATTCATAAACATTTGATATTTTGAAATTATTTTTCAATTTATGTGTAATAAATAGGTTTGTAAATAAAAAAGCTTAAAAATGTAATAGATACAATAATCTTCATAAGTTGGTCTTACAGAATTCTAAAAACATCGAAAAACAATAGTACATTAGTACCTAACATTTTCGTTTACCAATAGACATTTGATGTTCCAATTTTGACAAAATTGGATATATATGTAAAAAGTAGCGATTTTTTTATGTTGTATTTTATTAATGCGTGTACCTACCTATTATTGTTTTATACACACAATACTATTTTCAAAGTATTTAAATATTTAGTCTAATTTAAAGATATTTAATCAAACCCTGAACCTAGATATTCACACAGAATCACATAGTTCTACAATGTTTTTGGGAAAATAATATAATCATCACACCATACTAATAATATAAAATTAATTATAAAATATAAAGTATCTTATAAATGGAGGCATATAGTGGCACATCGTATCTAGAAATAGTCGTTTTAGGTATGCACTGTGATATATCATTGAATTAGAATTTACCACATCCAATGCAGTAACCTATTAAATTACGAGGTAAACTATGACTAATAGTCATTGACTATACAGAAAAGTGCCTTCCTCGGTATTTAAACATTTTATTTTGCATGTTTCATTTTAAATGCAAAATATGAATTCAAATTAAGTAATTTAAAATTGAATTTGTTTTTAAATATTAGCATAATATACTTGAAAACGTATAAACACAAAAAGTTCAATGATATTTATATTATTTTTTTTTTTTGTATCTTTACTTATACAGTTTCTACTACTTGTTTCTACTGATAAATGTATTGTTTATCGATAAAAGTCACACATTGCGACTACATTCAAAATCGTTGATGTGTTATAACACTAATTTTGTTTGGAAGTATTTCGTTTTAAAAATATTACTTATTTGATACAAGAACTCAAATGCGATTTATAACACAACGTATTCAGATTAGACTAAGCTGTTATGGATATTCTAAGTACCTACTTTCGCTAATTTATTGAAGTATTCTCCGGTCGTAAATATCTCAAGTCAATAAACTGTCACGACTGTCAATTTCATTAAAAACTGTGTGTTTGATACTAACACTAAATTTTCATCCTATAATATTATACTGGTCTTACTCAAATTCATTTGTGTTACAAATGCCCGATACTTTAGTTACAATGTTCCATAAAAATAAAATGGCTACAAATATTATAATTTTTAAAAATGTCGAGTTGTAATTACAAATTATGAATACTTTTAAATCTATTATTGTAATTTATTCCCTGGCAAATAAAATACGACACAGTAAAATATTTTGAACGATCGATCGCATGGTAGTTAGTATTGATGAAATTATAATATTGAAGTATTGATTTTTGTTGTTGACAGGGATTGGCGTTTGCAGACGGTGCGGTGGAACTGCACCAGTTGAAGTTGGACAAGAGGAACGAGACGACTGATCGTGGCGACCAGCTCACTAGATTTCTGGCCAGTCTATAGAAGTGAACTGTTTGCAAGCTACTAACATAATATAGAAATAATGTGCCAACAACAGTGTTTTTAATTTAATAATATATAATATATTTTTCTAGCTCTGATAACGTGTAATATAATAAAAAATAATATCGATTACTCGTGCGGTACACTGCAGTATTCTACGGAACAAAAATACCGTCTTACATACATGTATGTACAACTACGAAATATTATTTTAATTTGCCATGTGCATAACTATAAACTTTGATAATTTTATATACTATTGGTGTGTAAAAGGTAAAAAAAAAATATATAATAATATAGTATTATAATAACAAATAATAAATCAAACATAATATCATAATGTCATTACTCATTTATCATAAAAATTCCCATCCATTTTTATTAGCTTCATAATATAATATAATATAATACGATTCTAGTTGTCGATCAGTCTACTTAAAGTTTTTTGAGGAAAAAAAATACTGAATTTCATTCCCTGTTTTCTGCCATATCTTTCACAATCTATTCAGTTATTTTTGCTCCCCGTTTGCGTTCTTGTAGTTTTCGTCAACCAATTTGCTCCACTGGTGCATATTATTCATTGCTCCTTCCTTCATAACGTTAAGTTTTGGATTCATTTGCCCCAATGCCTGTGAATAAAAATTAATTAATAACACATTCTTTGTTTCTGCATCTAAAAAAATCGTTAACCTGGTACAACGGCAGACATATGTCTGCGATCCATCTGATCTGCAACTGTGGAAGTTCGTGCTGCCTCTCTCTGTCCATGAGAGCTTGTGGCTGGATTTTTAACTCGAATCTTTCCTTATCGCCTTGCTCGATGAATTCATCTGTCACCAGTCTAGCGGCTCGCTTTTGAACGTGCCATTGCTTTGTAGACGCTGCCAAGTCGGACGATGTCATCAACATCGCCATTAGCAAGTATCGTTGCGAGTCTTCGTCCCAACTGTATTCTTTAGACTCGATTAGCCGGAAGAACTTGTTTCTCAGTCTAACGAAATAAAAAAAAAACCCTAATATGAGGCACAATACAAAAAAAAAATTAAAACATGAATAATTTATGGTTAAAAAAAATAATAAATCAGGCTTCACGAATTATTCTAATACCTATGTCATAAGTTATATTATAGTACCTATGTAAGAAATATTAAAATGTATAGCTAGGTAGTAATATTCTCACGTACAAGTTTTATAATTATCATATATAACACAGTAGTGGATTTGTTCTGGGGGGGAGGGGGGCAATATAGGGGGGCCATGATTATAACTTAAAAACACTGAACTTCTATACAGATTTTTGAAAAAATTATTATTTACAGGTAGTTCATGATGTTTTATGTCTAGAGGTTCATTGCCCCTATGTTCCCCCTAAACGGCACTAATGCAATAAGATCCAGTGAAATGTGTTAATATACACATAAGTAATTACTAATTAGTAATTAAGAATGTTAAAACTTGGGTATTATTTTACAAAAAAAAAAAATATTGAAAAAAAAACCAGTTTTATGAGCATAATAATTATTTTTGGTTTCTATATATAATATTAATATCATCGTGTTGACAATGTTTGGTATATGGACAAACCGTCACATTCAAATGTATGTGAGACAAAGACAATAAAGACAATGATATCATCGTATCAATAACAGTAAGTAATTTAAGTAAACATAAGATACTAAATTAATAGAAACATACAAAATTTACAAATTGTCTTTAAATATTTGACTTGTGTATAGCACTGTAATATTTATTGTGGTAACATTATTTTCATAAAGCTATGAAAATAGTTTATAAAATAATTTGAGTTTACTAAGTTAGCTCTTAAAACGTGCATGTTTACTCACTGGAAGTACATGCAAAGATCAGTGGCTAGTATACTATGTTTTAATACTTTCATCACAGTTGAAAAACTTTCCGCAGATAGACTCGAGAATATATTGAGGTTCTAGAAAATATGAAATGTATAAAAACGCTGTACTCGAACAATTTACTATATTATATAAATTTGTATTCGACCTACCTCACTGCTGAGTATCATCACTGCGTGATTGAAATGATGGTGTTCCATTGTATTTGTAGTACCGTACAATAAAACTAATGCTGATCTGGCTCTAAAATACATCATGATAAATTAAGACTAAATATCGACTGTAATTTTATAATGCAATTTTTAAGTCGTTTAATTTTGAGTAGTAAAACAAAAGTTAGACAGTAAGTTGCATTCAAATTAAAAATTAAACACATATAACATTTATCATAAATCTTTTGTTTCAAAGTTTTATGATCACGCTTAATGCTACAAATTCATATTGCATAGAAATTTAAAAATGTACAATATATATTTATATAAGATATTTACTTTTGATTAAAAAAAAGCATTTGCATACCTAGTTTCAAAAACTACGGTTAACTTTATTTTATTGAAATCAACCACTAGTTTAAACATACTTTTCCTGGAAGGAATTATTTGTGCCCCGGTGATCGAGATCGTGACACAAACATCCCACAAACATTCCCAACACTTCGAGATCGGAGAACGTATTTTTCATGTCACATCCCTTTAAACACATCAATATTAATTATACACTCTGGTTAAATTATCTCTATCTTTTTCGTAATATAGTTACCATCATAATAGCGAACATGACTTGAGCAACATTGAAAGCGTGTCTCCAGTTGTGATAAGGCACGTCCCTGTAGTTGCGTTTCACCGTGATCAGGAACCGATATAGTGTCTGAAATATAGATAACAAATCGGTATTATAAGACGAATTTGGTTGATTTAGTATTATTCATGATTATAATCGAATATTTTATTGAATATCAGTTTAATAAAAACGATAATTTATTTGAAAACGAATCATTGTGTTTTTAACATAAATTTGATTTAATAGCATTTTATAATACAATGATAATCAACGAATAAAAAAATAATACTATGATAGATTATCTTATTATAATAATTTTATTCTGATATTAAACCTTTGAAAATGGTCCACAGAAGTAAGAAGTATTATATTTTAACAATACAACATAATACGTTTTAAATTTTAATGTTGGATAAATACTTCTTATTGTTTTATATTAATATGAAGTTATGTTCTACATCAGTGCATTAAAATAAACATTCTATTATAATAGTCCATACGATCACAAAATAAAATATTTCTTGACAAAAATATATAGGTAAATGAAGTGTTGTGTAATTGATAAATTATTTGACAATGTAAGTACTTTGCATTTGTTTTTATCTGAAATGTAAAATGTCAGGATATACATACAGTATAATATTGTCTTTATTATGACGGATATCGTTTTAACTAATTAAAAATAAGCATAGAGCTTCTTCCCACTGTAATAAAATAGATGTTTTTCCAGCACTACAAAATAACTCTAAAACAGTTGAGTTGTAAATAGTTAATAATATCATGAATACCTACCATTCATAAACGTAATATAAATAAATAATTATAAGGTTGTATGGGCAGTAAATATAAGTAGGTACTCAATACATATTTAATTAGACATTTTGTCATTAGTTATAAGTATAAGTATTGTTACATTGAAAAATAAAATGTACATTAATTTGGACTGTTATATATGTAAATAATAAACTAAACCAAACATGTAATTTTCATTATGCTATCTACAGTCCCTTCCAAGTATTTTCAAGTACTTTTTCAGGCAAATTTTTGAAATTCTCATTATTCACATCATAAGACATATTTCATTTCCACTCAACTCGTATTCTTGTCATTCACTTCCTTCTATTGCCACAGGCCGTTATTTGCACATGCAAATATTTCAAAGCCCGAGAAAACTTAGCAAGATATTTATTCTGACTACGAAAAATGTAAGGGCTGCTGCCTTTTATTTTCTGCTCTTGAAACCACCCAAAAAATATATATTTATTTAAGTTTTCAATGCAATTGTTTATGTTATGGTTTAAGACATAGGTAATATAACTAATTTTGAAATTGAATACATTGTATATATAAAGAAATTTACCAATGAATCGACAGATTTATTGGTAAACACATTAATATTAAATTAGTATGGGTTTTTATCATTCAAACAAGTTTATTTAGTCAATAATTTAAACAATAAAATGTTAGTAATATCACGTTTTGTTAACATAATTTATAATATCATAACATTTTCGTCATTTGGAATCATTCCATTAGAAAACTTTTCTCCCAATTGTATTGTATTAACCATCGTTTACAACACACCTATGCATTAAACTTTTTTTATGAATCACCATTTACTAACTAGATAAAAATTGAGCAGTTATATAAAAATTCCAAAAAATAGACTATTGGAGTGGGGAAATTGGTCAGATATCAAATATCAAACATTTTTGAACACTTTAAGCAATCAATTACGTACACAATCCATATTATGTGGTTTGCCAAGTATATATTATATTTTACTTATTATGCACTCACTTCTTTTTCAATGTTAAACGTTTTAACGAGTCCTAGTTCCAAAAACATGCTCACGGCCGCCATCAGCATTTCGTCATCGTTAAGTGAAAAATCGTCGAACGCAAGGGAATACAAATTCAACGAATCAGCAGCAGGTACCGGCATGCCCTGAGAAAAAAATACATTTATTTCTAGGTTACAGTTTTTCGTTGGTAATTTCATATTGACAACGTGCATTATTTTCATTTTGTGATTGCCAATGTTTATTTGAAAACACACGATTTGACACTTGGTCTTACGTGAAATAGTGTAAAAATAAATTTTCCTCTTTTACAAGTTGTCAGCGTCAGTGGGTAGGTGGTATACACCACACGCAACGAGACAATAAGCTAGAATAATAACAATATATACACTTTTCAATCCGTTGAAATTCGCGGGGGCATTAAACTATGGAAAAAACGGTCTAGAGTTCAATGACTGGCGAGTAAAAGTTTTTTCATTATTTTCACAGCACACGAATGTATAAAATGTTTATTCGGGAATGATAGTTTCTATTTGAAATAGAAGCCAAAAAAGTTTTAAAAGCATATAGGAATATTAAAAAATAAATTTACAAGATTATAGAGCTTACCAGTATACGTTCCACGTCTTTGTTAGAAGCTGTCGCGTGATAAGATAGAACCTAAAATAAATAAAAGAAAAAAAAACGAACATTTGTACAACTTTCTGATGACGTATATATTATATTCGTTTTCGCACACCCATAAGGTGATCTTACTTCAATGGAGACTTTTTGCCTGGCCATCGCCTTTTCTACTTCACTATACATGAGTGTGTTGTGTATTCCCAGTCCACAGAATATTGTAAAAGCCTATAACAAGCGAAACGTGGTTGTGTAAATATTTATAAGTGAACAGCATACTAAATCTACGAAATCACGTGTTTTTCTTGTATATTATTACAACACCTCACCTCGAACAACTGTTCGTCGTAATCGTCGAATGGCGACGAATTCAATTTGTTGATTATACTGGCGACACCTGTGAAATATTATTCTCGTTAGTTAACCGAAATAAATTATTATCCCTCAATTGAATAATGCACGTAAGAACTAAGAGAATGATAACAGTTTTGATCAAATGAGCTCACGTCGAACTAATCTTTCCGACTGACTGGATAGTATCCTCTGATACCACGTCGATTCACGTCTGACCAAAAATCGATCGCAATGTAGTACTCATTATGTTAAATACTTTCAGAAACTGAACATAATATGATAACAGTCATGACCAGACAATAATAATATGATAATAATGTTAGGTACTACCACACAGTTTCCGAACTTACAGCAACCGTTCGCAATAAAGACCTGAGCTGTACGTGATATCGTTACACATTCATTCATCATAATAGAATAGGAGTTATCGAATACGTGCGTACATACCAGACGTATATCTATTATGATTGTATGGTAGGGGAAAATAATTATCGACGCGAAAGGGATCCTCAAGAGGTATTTTAGTTCTATTGCAGGTTCTCTAACTACAACTGTGGTCAGGACTAGCGAAAGGTGTGTGCTACCTATAAGGCGCTGATATAGAAAAGGTGCTAAAGACTGACCGGAATAAGGCTTTGCTATTATTATTCATTTTAATGACGTAAATTAAAATTTTACTCATGCTGCCATTAATTTTAAATACATAATAAAATGTAATATATTTTTGTCAGTTCCTGTAGAATAACTAGATTATTAAGGACCTGCACCGTGTGGATAAAATTGCCAAAAAATGGCTTTCTTCTAAGAATTGTATGCCATGCTCTAAGGATATTATGCAAGGTGCTCTCTTGCAAGGAGACAATGTTGACAAAAATGCAATAAAACTTTACACAGAACTAAAACATTTAAGTACAATGTTTTGCTATTGCTAAGTTTTTGTGATTATTAAATTCCTATTGGGTGTAACACGCTGTGGAAGCAATGTCATTTTAAGTGTAAATTATATTACATTTTAATTTATTGCCATCCCGACCGGCGTTTTCCGTGAATGTATAATTGAACTCTAAAGTATCAGAAAATGCAATAAATCGATCCACCGAAACCGAGGTTCGAACTCGATATAATATTCTGTACTAAAATACACAGGCTTATCGCATTAAAAATAATTATTATTATTATTAAAACCAATAGCAAAAATTTATAAGCAAAAATTTCCATCGTAAATCTCAAAATCCCTGTTTGAGAATTTCCCCGGGTTGGGCCTCTTATTTTACCTTTTTTCGCGACAAAATTTATCCTATCTTCTTCCCCATGGTCTAATCTATATCTGTACCAAATCTCATCGCAGTTGGAAGAACGGTTTAGGTATGCATAAAGGACATATAGAAATATGTTTCGTGTTTTATATATATTTATATTGTCCCGTTTCTCCATGCTAATTATTCGATTAAATGATTATATATATAATTGTGTATATGATAATGGATATTATGGAGTACGTTAACGATGTAATGTGAATTGTGCTTAGTGCTTACCGATTATTTGGTCGTTTTTATTCCTGATGGGCATTGCCAACAGCGAGTTGATTCCCGAATCTACGATTCCCTCGCTGCACTCGTGCTCATTGATGTTCAGCACCTCCCCTGAACAAGCCACCCTCTCAGCAAGGCTCTCCAGGTATCGCGATACGTTCTCGCCTTCCACTTTTTGCCTGGAACTATTTCATGAACATGATATTGAATAGGTAACCATTTGCGACAATGTCTATATATTATTTATATAATATGTATAAAAGATGGATCTGAGAAATAAGGCCCATATTAATAAGTGATTTTATTTATAGATAGTGATATAGCCCTGCGGATCGATAAGTATATAATATTATATATTATATGTGTACACTGTACAGTGTGTCCCAATAAATTCCCGAAGATATCACCATAAGTATATACGTGAAAAACTAATAGTTTATTTAAACGTCTTTTTTGAATTCATTTATTCTGAGTGGAGCGATTAGTTTTATAATTAAATAGGGGTCTTTTTACTTCTTTTGTTTTTTGTCTGTCAACACCTTTTGAAGCAGTAATAATGCTTTGACTATCAACTTTGAGAGTGGTTTTTGTTAACAAATTGAATCTTGTTTGCATCTATTACAAAGGTAATGGAAATATATGAAAAAAATAGAGAAAAAGGATTTTCACCCAAAACCGGGTTTTGGTCATTAATTTCATTTATTTTTTTGCTATTCAAAAATTAATAATTGTAGAGACAAGTTTTCACATCCCAATTAAAAATACGTGTATAAAAGTTGGTTTTTTTTAAAGAGCGTATAAAAATTAGTAACACCGACTAATACGGTATTATTTTATATTACATTAAAAGCTCTATTAATTGGTTACACTATTTTAAAGGATTATCATAAATAAACTCACTATAATAATAATTGATAAAAAAAATTCAATCTTTTTTTTTATTTTTTTAATAAAACTTTGGTTGGTATACTATAGCTACTAATCTCAAAAATACCGAAAGCATCACTTAATTGAACTTAGTTAATTATTACTCAATCGGAATAATATAAAATTTTAAAAAATAGTTATTTGAAGATGCAAAATATTATGCAATAATAAATTATTTTTTTTATTGAGTTTGAGCCTGGCAGCTTAGACCATTAGCTATTTTTTTTTTTGTTTTGTTTGTAGGTTTTTGTTGGTAGGGGAGGGGACACGTGTGTGTTTGTTTTGGCAGAATATTGGATTTGGGTACCCGTAGGTATCGGCCATGCCCAGGTGGGGGATGGAGGCAATTGCTCTCCGGACACCGTGACTTGCCCGAAAAAAATGCCGTCCATGGCCGAGGTATCGAACCGGCGTCGGTGTGGGTCGTAACAGACGCCTTAGCCCCCTCGTTCACTCCCCCCCCAATAATAAATTGTATTATATTAATTATTATTAATTATATAATATATAATATTATGTAATTTTTTTTTTAAATGCACTAGTATAAATTATGATTATATTATTATTTAGAGGATGCAATCTTACTTTTTAACGTTATTTTTTATATTGTGCTTGGGTGAGTTCAAATCGAACAGCTTAGAGAATCTGGTACTGTCACACGACTCATCCACGAGCAACACGGCCGCCCTCTCGCATTTCAATAGCCTCTGGGCCCTCTGCATTATCTTCATGATCACTTTGTCGATGGATGTTTGTTCTTCGAACAGATCGTGCACCACTTCCAACAAGTTCTGCAACGACGCCAGTTAAATGTTTTTCAAACACACCGATAAGTTCAACTATGCTCGTGGGTTTCAATCACTTACCCTGTTTCGATCGTATTCAGCTCGGGAGTCTTCGACGATTTGTGCGTTTGTAATAGCTATACCGACAAACTGTAAGTACGTCTCGAAAAGCTATAATTCCAGAAATTTTGATTAAATTATATCGTTTTGAAATTATATGACTCAACTGTAATGTATAGATTATTAGTAGTATGGATTTGGTAAACTAGGAACAATAGGATTATATTTTAGATCCTAAATTCCTAGATTACAAATCAGCTTTAACAGCATAATACTGTTTCCATTGATAGTTTTCGAGACTAATTATGTCTAGGTAGTTTTCTTAAATAATTACAAAACCTCATTTTTGACATGCCAATTTCTAAAATTAATTTAAAATAATTACATTCTCAAATAAGAATTACATCACTATAACTTTTTTGATTGAAAATGTTTCCCAAACAAATATTAAGTTTTTAAAAAATTGTTTTAAACTGTTTGAATAAGATGTTTTACTTTATGCTAACAACTGATGCCTATTATAGTTAATGAATGGTTAATTAGTACTATTCAAGAATCCATTCAAAATCTATCGAAAACTTTATAGAAAACATTATGGTAGTCAATACCAAGTTTTTGACGTAAAACTATATAGAACAGTTTAAACTCGCTTACAGTCCAACTTCGAAAATATTTTATTTGAACAAGCAACCGAAACCTAAACTACGTGCCATTAAATATGTACCATAGGCGTGCGCACGGGGGCAGCAGGGTGTGCTCTTGCTGCCCCTGACCGGCCCGGAAGGGCTGGTCTAGATAATATTGCTGGTCAATTTGAACCAGGGCCAGTCAAGGCAGGCTGTATAGTGTAGGTTGTATAAAGGTTGTATAATAAACGTCTTTACCTACTCTGATAATCGAGAGTAAAAGACCGGGAAAGACGCTCTAGCTGTTCAGTAAATAAAATAACAATAAGATCACTGAAAGACTCATTAAACTCATTAAGAAATTCTTCTCAAGATTATGAACATATCTTTGAAAACACAGTAAAAATGTGTAAAGAAATGAACATTGAAATTCCCATTGTAAAAAATAAAAGAATTTCAACAAAAATAGATTCATGTACTAATCAATATATTTTTAAAACTAAAAGGGAAAAACTGAGGGTGTTGGTTTTTTATTCAACTTTGGACACACTATGTCAAGGCTTAAACTCAAGATTTCAACTAGACACATTAGACTTGATCAGTTCTGTTGGAATGTTGGTGAATTTATCTGATGAGATAGAAAAATCAAATTATGAATTATTATCTAAATATTTTAATGCGTCAACTGATGAATTAATTGCTGAAGTAAAAATTTTAAAGGCTCACAAAGATACACCCAGAGGAACAAATTCAGCTTCTGTGTATCATTGGCTTGATTGGTTATGTCAGTTTAGTAGATCAACTATATATAAACAATTCTATCATTGTCTCAAAATGTTTTCTATTATTCCAGTTACAAGCTGTACTTGTGAACGCACTTTTTCTAAATTAACCATCGTTAAAAACAAATTGAGGAACACAATTGGTCAAGAAAGATTGAATGCCTTACTTTTTTTATTTGTTGAGCAAGAACTTACAAATAATGTTGATATAAATGATGTTATTGATGAATACAAACACCTTACTCAAAGTGACCGTCGGCTTGTATTATAAATTTCATTTTTACAATTTTAAAAGTTGTTAGTGCCTTTGTGGAAAAAGGAAGTATATTTATTTATTTTTATTGTTCATATTAATCTATATTGTATAAAATTATTAGTTAAAATTTTAATTAAATTAGAAACTGTCAATAAAAAAATAAATAATGTTCTACAATGTAGTAAACTTTATAACTTATAATTCTGTAGTTGTAGTAACTAGTAGGTATATCACTTATCTACATAACAAATTAAATATAGGATTAATTTAATAATATTTTTATCTTGTACTCATTGTATTTTTTATAAATAATGATATAATTTATTACATAGATTTTAATGGTTCTGTGGGCCGTATATATGATAAAATGGGCCGACTAAAATAATCGCTGCCTCTGACCTGAAACTCTGCGCACGCCTATGCATACCCAACATAAAATTATACCGAAAAAACCATATTAGTCATTAGTTCGTATAAATTATGTACACATTGTCGTATGAATTTCAATTGTGTTCATATAGCCATTAACATTATTATAATGCAGAAATGTAATTATAAAAAAATAAATATCTATAAACTGTTATGTCACTAACAATATTATTAAAATATATTACTACCTTAGACTGCACAACTTATATTTATATAATATTATCTATGAATAGTAAAACACAAGCCTAGCGATTAAACCATGTCGATTTCGAAGGAGCAACGACGTAGTTGACGAAAATTAATTATTAAACAATATGTTAATCACGTCATACGGATTCGGAGATTATGTATAATTTGCAAATACATTGTAGGTCGTGTCCTTATCGTCGTAATATATCTACAGCACAAACAACGTTATTATAATCTTACGTTCTCCGATCAGAAACCTGCAGTAGTGCAGGCAGCGTCATTAATTCGCCGATGGAATATTAACGAGGAGGTAAGTACGCGCGCACGCACACACACACACACACACACACACTCACAAACAAGTAATGTATACTAGGATTTCCAAATTTAAATAAAATTCATAACTACAGCAACTGAAAAAGTGGCTTGTAAAGTTTGTATAATGTGTAGGTATATACCTCTATATGTACGTACACGAGAAGTACCTGACTGCTGCACCCACAGGATTTACAACAGCTAGTGCTTGTCTCTCGAAGTAACTCTGCGTCAAAACCACAAGTAAAAGTTTCCGCCCCGATTACAAAATATTTACCTTCTCATCCATGCTGGTGAAATGCCCTCCGTCCTTGTCCGGGTTCTTGTTGTTAACCTGCGCCACCGCTATTATCTCTTCGTACGAATTTTTCACCGGCATGCACAGCAACGATGAAGTGTAGTATCCCATTATGCGGTCTACCTCGTCGTCAAATCTCGGGTCCTGCAATTTGATATTTTATGACGACATCGGTTTAAATTATTATTATTATTATTATAATATTATTATATTATTATATTATAAATTTAGGTATTTCGGGTTCGGGCGGGAAAATTATTGAAATTGACAAGACGTTTTCCGACGTTGAGCGTATTATAATATTATTACAACAAGCCAATAATCATAGCAAATAATTCCAATGTTGGAATTTTCGCTCTTCAAACGATTTTAAAACCATACACATACATGGTGGACTATATCTTTTATGTAAACATATAACTTACAAAGACACAGAGCAAGGAAAAACTTAAATAAGACATCAGCGACGACAATTAATATAAATGAACCGATATTAAAATTAATCGCACGTAAATATTATTATTTCTTTTAAACAAAAAAGTTAATAAATTATTAATTTTATTTTTGGACAAACATATTAAGTCAACATATAAAGTCTTGTATTCGTTTTAAATTAATAAAATTTACATATTTCACGGTTCGTTCCACTTGAAAATTATACTTCGAGTTAAAGATGAGCGTTTGCATAATTTACTGTTTCAGATATTACGATAAATAATATGCTACACTGTGAACGATTAATTTTCAATCGATGTACGATTCCGACTCTCATTAATATTTTTATAGTATCTGAAAAATTTAAAAACATAATTTCTGATAGTAATTGTATTCATGAAACAAAAATACCTCATTTATTTGTCCACTTCATTAATTTATTGAACTTATTTTAAAAAACAAACAGCCAAATTACGGTGATTTTCTCTTAATATTAATTTTGAATACATTTCTCAAGATGAAATCGATTTCCATCATACGGTGGAACAATGCGATGATAATAAATTTCGTATTTCCCATTTAGGTACTTATTGGAATTATGAATAATCGTCAAACTGACAATAGTAATAATATAATAGCAATAATATTTATTGTAATACAATTTAAATAGCTTACTAACAGAATTTTCGAGCTAATATTATAGTTAAACGATATTAATGTTCGTATGACCTTCCGCGCTGTGCCAACGGTTTCGAAATCGAATCCGTACTAATAATATTAATTTCTACCAATGTACGTAGATAATAGTTTGAACTCTGGTTATTTTAAATTACAATTAAACAAAGAGCAAAAAAAAAAACAACAATATTTTTTAAATTGGTTTTTGTTAATTATACAATCCTTTTACTATATATACAAAACTGTCCCTACATGCATTTTCACTCAGAAACTTATAGGAAATAGGGCCACTCACTAAACCAAAGGTGGGATGACTGGGACGTATATACCTTTATATATATCTACGGAAATTCGAATTCCCCAACTGGGAGAATAGGTTCGGTGTATCCGTTACGCGGACGCCTTCCACCGTCCTCTGCACGCTGACTATATATATATATATATTATGCACTCGCACAGATGACACAATAATCGGGGGTGGTGGTGGTGGTTGAAAGGGGAGGTTGTCGAAGATGATCCACTACGTATATACACAACTGGAATTTCATTAGCCCACGTCGACCATGTTAGGTCGTATATATAATATTGTATATATATATATAGCTGCAGGGTGGCGTGGATGACCCAGTTTTATTTTTCAAACGCACACAGACAAAATACGAAACGTATCAATAAACGTCGATTGTACGGCCTCCAGCAGTACGTTATATAGCTGTGTAGTAAATTTCTACAAATGTCTGAGAGAGGAGATGCTGTAAAAATAAAAAAAATAATAATAATAATAAATAATAACGCTGATAATAATAATATACGAATAACGCGCGTAAAAAGGCCAAAAATCATTCAGAGCTCTCGAGATATTGTATTAATATATACCACCAATATAGTAACATAATACGCTGTGCACCCGACCGATTTTTATTACACGATACTATATAAATAATAATATCTGGACGCTTTACGATACATCGCGGGCACTAGTCCGAAACGCTATGTATAATATTATGTGTTATGTAGGTTGAATCCCCGTGTTATTCCTCGTAAACAGCATCAGCCCGCTTTCTATCTAAACTTTAACACGAACACGGTACAAACTATTTAAATACCGAATGAAAATTGGGTAATATTCAACTTTTAAAACATTTACATAGATTAAACTAAAAATTAAATATTAAGTACCTAGTTAAAATAAAAAATATTGGTGACAAACGTGTTGACGAAACACTATAGGTACCTGCGATTTTTTAGGCAAAATTTGAACGCAAACGTGCAGTGAAATAAAAAATATACATTAAATATAGTCAAAAATGTCGTTAACCAGTTCGTTTAGTTGATACACTGCATAGTATTAAATACGACGCGTAATCTCCTAGAGATAGCTTGGTCGTACGCGTTAAAATAGTATCAAGTCATTTTTACGATATAAACACAATAGTATTATTGTAAAACCTTTTCGTCATTGTTGAAGAGCACTACTGTTAAATCAATTTTATCCTCACAGTCCACATGCATGATAAAAGTCTAGTTGAATTTTATTACAACATAACTACCGTTTATGTCGATGCTATGTTTCACATGGTAATGATGTTTCAATTTTTTTTAACATCAATAATATTGCAATATAATTGCAATGCAGAAATTTACATTCAATGTAATTAATTTTTGAGACACTATACTACGTATATAATAAAAAAATTATACATTTATAAAAGGAAAAAAAAAGTATAATAGTTCTTTTACATAAACTAGTAATACAGTTTCCTAAGATTGATTGTTATATTTTGTTTTAGTACAACATTTAATGGAAACTAAAAAAAAAAATAAAATCGTATATTATACGTTTTTCTTGGCTGTTGTAGAATCCTTTTACGTTTTACAGTTCTACATTAAATACAATTATATTTTGTAATTTATTTACAATTAAAAATAAATTTAACTATCTTATTCCAAGTTGCACTTATTTAAATCGTGCACTATATTTCCTGGTATACTTTCATAGTAGAACTAAGTTCTATACAAATAAAAAATAAAAAATAATTTTTTATTAATTGCATTGTTTGGCCAAATTGAAAAAACATATACCATTTTAATATTTCTTAAAAGCTTCTTGGGGAATATATTTTCATTTGCTTTATATTTTGCTATTCAGAAAAATATTATAGAAATAAAAGCCGCCGAAAAATAAATTGCATTTTCAAGTACAAAACCAAACCTACCCTATTACATTTTATTTTTTTAGTGAAAGATCTTAAGAAAACAATATACTTTACGATAAAAAAATGTAGGGACAGTTAAATGTGCCCAAATTACAAAATGTCCAAAGTTAAGAATAACTTATAGCATCAAATGTATTTGTCGGATGGCCATCAATTATAATAAAATTAAACGCATGTGAAAAAAAATTACTGATATAATTACTAGACAGCACCTATATTCATCAATATACAGGACATATACATTATTCGACTTATACAGTTTTAGTACCACTTCAAAGTTAAGCGAATTAGAGTATACAATTTGACCCACTGATCCATTTATGATAAATTTATAATTATTATGTATAAGTAGTATAACACTATAGGTACCTACATTATTGAGTATTAACTACCTATTAACGTTACAGAGTAGTTGTTCAAGCACACGACAATACATACATAATATCTAAATACACGTGCGAAAATTGCATAAATAACTAATTATTATTGTTGTGTAGTTGCTCGTTAATGATAAATTTTGTATATTCAACGCATTTTTATTAAACATTTATAAAACCTCAGTATTTGTATTGTATACAAAGAGAATAAACATTCAGCTCATACATTTCCAAAAGAGTGCTCATTATATTTCTTGCATGAATCTAATCGTCAAGGAAACATGTACGTGTCACCTCACTTTTGAAAACCGAGGATTGCACAAAACACAAATATTAATTTAATTTATTGAATTTTAGAAATTCGTGTTTGTTATTCTGAATAACCTGGAAATCATTTAATTTTCCTATAAGATGAAGCCCAATTGTGCAGAGAAATATAAGATAATATGCTTATTATTATTATTTTTTTTTTTATTGTAATTGAGGGGCGACATTTCAAAACGTACTATTTTCTAAATTGACAAAATTGAGTTATACATGGATTGTAAAAATGGACGAGAAATCGAATGGCGTGGTCAAATTGACCCAAAACGTACTATTTCCTTTATTAAAACCAATCTGAAACTCATAAATGACGTAAAACGCACCATTTCCAAAGTCAACATTTGTCTAAATCCACTATTTTCAAAACTATGTCAGAACGTAGTATTTCCCATGTTCAATAGTTCATTTGACAAATTAACGCAAAACGTACTAATTCCTTAAATTGTTCAAAATGTACTATTTCCAAAGTAGGCCATATTGTTCTATTTCCCATAGTATTAATATATAGGGAATACAATTGAGTTGAATACATAACGTCCTATTTCCACTGGTAATTAAAAATAGAAAATCGTGATTTCTCAAAAAAGTGTAAAATGGAAATAGTACGTTTTGAAATGTCACCCCTCAATTATTTTGAAACTAATTGTTCAAATTAAATAACTAAACATCTATACAGGTAATTGTTGTTTCCGAATTGGAGTTGTTAAAAAGGTTATTTTTGCACTGTTGGTGGTCATATTTTGCACTTACCTCGCAGGCAACGTCCAGGTTGACCGTCTCGCCGGTGGACGCGACGTGGCCGAGTATGCCCACGCCCCACGGGATGCGCACCTCGTTGTCGGTGGTCGTGGGCGGACCACCGGCCACTTCGCACTGCACGCCGTCCGGCAACAGGAACTGGCCACAGGCGCCGCTGTGCACGTCGAACACCTTGGACACGAGGCACCGGCGCCGGGAGCCTCGCGGTGGCCCGTCCACGAGAAACAGCGAACCTGCATCGCAATCCAGCAACACGGCCAGGTCATCGACGATCTTTTGCGACAGAGACTTCAGGTCCAGGTCGGTGGCGATGTCCCTGACCACCGTCAGGAAGAAGTCCCTTTCGCCCTGTGCGTGCCGCAGGTCTCGTTTCGTGTCCACGTTGTGCGCGGACACCGGCCACCTGGGAAGTCGCACCTTGGAATCGATGAGCAGCGACAGCATGCTGATCGGGCTCGGTGGCAACGACGTGAACCTGACCAAAAAAAAAAAACGTTACCGCGTTCAGAAACTAAGAAACTCATCGTTATATTATTAGTATTATTTGTTACGATCGTCGGGATCGTGTGTAAAACCCCCTAGTATGGATATGATGTATGGACGTCTTTAGGTCATATTATAGATAGGGATGGTTAGATAAATCACTTCATGAAAAGAAAGGTATGATGATGATGATGATCAATTTTAAGCTTGGCTAACTTATTTAATCATAATACGAGTTTCGTTAAAATGTTGATCTGTGACAATTACACAATCAGAAAAAAAAGCATTTGATAAACATGGCTTGAACTCCTTTCATAACTTTATCACTATACTTTAAATTTTAAATTATTTTTATTAGTATAGTGTTATTATACTTTATAAGATCATACTAAGATTATATAGCTATAATTGCATACCTAGCTAATAATATTTGACTGAAAAAAACTTTACTCCATTCATTTTAAATTCGATATTTAAATTAATAATTATTTTAATTTTATATAAAAACTGTCACTTCTATAATAATAAGTTATGAACTTTTTTCCAGACCCATTATGAAATAATATCTTAACATGCACTTTTTAATGAGTTCTGTGATTCATGAATTTATAATTATTAAACTATATAATATATGAACATATTATTATGGTGGTTGGTTATAATATTTTAATATTCTTAATTAAGACTTATGTTTTTTGTGTTTCCTCTATAATTTTTAGTTTGAAATCCCATTAGACTATATTTCTTTTACGTTACTTGTACATTGAATGAAAACTAATAACATTCAACATTTTTTGTACCTAATAGGTTTTTTATACCTATTGTAATAATATTTAAATCATATTATAATAATATCTTTGATAAATTTCAGATTTAAATAGTATACAATTTGCTTTAAACAATTAACACGTCATGTAAAATTGATTAAAATTTAATTTGATGAACTTTAAACTTCTTTGATTTTGAAACTTATATTATAGAGACTAGTTGAATTTGACATTTATTAATTTGGAAAACTTCAAAGACATATAATAACTATAAAGGTTGTATGGTATATATAAACATGTTTACGGTATAAACTATTAACCATGTAAATTAATCTTATAATGGAATGAGTATATAATAGTAAAAGAAACCCCGGAAAATTAATGATTTCGGAATATAATGTTTTTGAAGAGCCTGATGACACCTGACTTAATACTAACAATCACTATAAATAACTTTTCTGAGTATTAATGACTTTTGTTGCAATAATATAATGATAAACTGATAATCGTACAGTTAAAGCCACGGACTAGTAATCTTAGTCCGTTGTTAAAGCGCATAATAAACTACTGTCAGGACTATAACGGTTCGATTAAGTCTTTCTAGTGTTCTAATGTTACTATTCATTAATTTTGCTTTTGTGTGACAACAAGCCAAATTCGTACGAGACATGAAAATAAATAAATTGTGGACTTTTTAAGCCGTTAGTCGCTGTATGAAAATAAAAACAATCATCCTTGTATAATAAATATATGCATATATCGCCCTCTGCTTTATTATTGTACTACGTTTGACAAAACAATCGAAACGAAGTATTTACAACAGTAGACTAACCCAAACACAGATACGAATATATAGATTGAAAAACGTTCGCAAATTCACTCTCTCTCTCTCTCTCTCTCTCTCTCAAAATATATGTATTTACAATGTACACGTCGTCGTTGTAGCATTATGTTTTGTCGCGTTGTTATTGTTTACTCTCGTCGCGATATTATAACGACATGAAGTACCTATTGTCTCGCTTTATTAGGATATGTATTCGCGATAATGACATGACACGTGGAAAAGTAATAATACAATAAAAACCAATAACACATCACAAACGTAAAAATCATCGGAAACAACGATGACCACGAGTATCTGTATATGGCTATACGTATATTATATATGTCACATAAAAAAAGATATGTGTAGGTTCGTCTGACGTTAAGTTATGTTTTCGGAGCTTTTCACGGGAAATAAGGTGGACTTGACGGTGAGAAATGTTATACGGTTATTATACGTTTACGTCTTCGTCGTCGTCCACACTCGCCAACTTTCCAATGTCTTAGCAAAGCGGGAGTTTGGGATTTTCGATAGACGCTGATTAATGAATCTATTTTCACGGTGACTTGAAACCTACATGACACCTAGGGCTACACGACATATAGCATTGTATAAATATGTATTATAGCTTCAAGTTACATTCGACTTAACAGTTAGAATTATTGGTCTAGGATAGATTATGAAAATTAAAACATACAGCAAATTCGCGAAATGAAAAAAAATTGTTGTTGAGAAATATATGATTATAATAATTAGTATAGTTTTAGGATCGGTAAATTGACAATATTTTGGAATTGTAACAGCAAATCTTACGACCAAGATATTCCTAATGAAGGACGGTGTTGACGTTGATCTTTAGACATTTTATATTTAAAACCTCTCATGTGGGTTATAATTTTCTAGGATAATCTGTCTCCTGTTAAAAATGTTATAGTTATATCATAAAAGCTCTCACTACGGGGGAAATTCTTTCCCCATAAGCCTAGAAAAAGTATACACCTCACTGGTTTTATAAGCGAGATATTTTTATCGGAAAGCAAAGATGATATTGTATCTCGGAAAAAATATGGCCTCACCCATCAGTCTCATTTTTCGATTTGCTTCTAAAGAATAGTAGATGCGTTGTATTTTTAATTTTTGGAAGCGAATTATATATAATTATTTTATTAGGTAGATATTACGTAGTATAGCAGGATATTATTATGGCATATTTCACTATACCTACGAATCAACAAACCAAAAGTAAATACAAAAACGATAATGATGTTGGGTATATGTATTAAATTACCATTCGACAGATTAATAGCTCGCATATTAAAAACAATAATACTTATGGCGACTGAGTTCTAAGCGTAAGAAAACGACGGTTTATATGATATTCTTCGCACGTCTCGGAATTTCACCGACATTCCTTACCCCAGAGACCTCTACGATATGATAATGGTATAATACATTATTTACATAAATGCATATACATATTATTATGTCGAAGAGAAATATTATAAACGAGTAACGGCTCCGAACGCATCGCAAGAGAATAACAAAAGTGTTATTATGCTGTGTATATAATAATATAGCACTGGCTGTCGACTGCATGATGATAAATTATTATGACTAAAATAAAAATAAAAATTATAATAATATACCTACATTATATTATTGACCATTTGATAACGTTTTTCGACAACTTTGATCGTCGTTTACACAATACGCATACTCGGGTATATTAATACAACTAATAATCATAGGTGTAATAAAATAGTCATTGATCAAATAGTAATTGACGTTTTTTATTTACCATCGCTGGTATTTACGTCATATAACGTGTATCCGGCCGAACGGAAGCGACAATCAACAATCATAATAATGTAAGGTACGTACTGTTACGATCATATTATTATATTTTGACATAATGAACAAATTGGTACACAGATTCTCAGACAGTGCAATTTATGTATCATGCTATTTTATTTTTACTTCTTAAAGTATTACTGAATACTGACAGACTACATTCATCTAAACTTCTAATTTTTAAAGGTAGAAAATTATATATATAAATATAATATACATATTGAAATACGGTATAACCAGTGGCGTAATTAGGAATTTAGTTGGGGGGGGGGTTTACATTTTTAGCAAATATAATTGGTCATTACCAATATTTTGATCAAAATGTAAGCTGTAAAAAAAAAGTTTTTGGGGATTTATCCCCCCCTAATTACGCCCCTGGGTATACCACACATAATATTTAATTTAATCCCAAGTGATATTTACTATAATATTTATCTAACATAGATTGAACTTTGTTGACAATAGTTTTAACTTTTATTAAACAAATGCCATACTGGTGTTTGCCAAGTTGGAAAAAATTATGAGTTGAACAGTATTAATATATAAGTATCTACTATTGATTAACATTTTTCTATGATTTTTAAAATGCACTTGGTCAGTGTAAACACAATTAGAAGTAAATTCTGTGTCAAATTAATATCTAAAAAAGTGCTGCGTGGAAGACTGTAACTAATTTCATAACTAAAATGTGTGTAAACTATAAAACCAAAACAACGTATAAAATGAGTCATTATAAGATTAAGCTTATAGTATAGTTCTATTGATATATTATTAAGAAATCAAACTCTATGAAAAATTACCAAAACTTAAACGATATTATCGTCGTGTATTGAAATGTAATATTTATTATTACTATCGTCAATGTAATATTAACTTATTAAACAACTATACAACTAATATACATAATGAAAACAAAATATCTATGCAATCAACACAAATAATATAATGACAGGCATCTCGTAGATGTTACTATAATATTATACTGTCAAAATGTTCATCTATAAGTCTAAAATGTACTATTGGATCCTATATACAATAAAAGTATATTATAATCAGCTACTGCAAAAAATACGGCAAAGTTCCAAAGAAAAACTTTCCTAAAATTTCCTGAGCAATTTCTTGAAACACAAAATTGTAGGGTAGCGTGGATAACGTGGTGTTTTGGCATGTTACCAAATAAAAATGCGTGCGCTTATGTTTTGGAATAAAAATAAATAAACACAATATTTTGGTAAAAAAAAAATAGATGTTAAGTTTAAAATCAAAGTTTGGTTTCCGGCCAGTGAACCAAAGTCGACCAGACGAACAAATAAAAACGGAAACACATTAAAAAATGATAGTTTTCATAATTAAGTTTGTTTGCGTAAAAGATGCACATCCAATTTGACGGTGTTTTAACGGTACGGAATTACAGCACAGTTGGAATTTTGTAATTTTGATGTATATTTATTTATATGTTGCATTATTATGTCTACGCCCAGAAAATAAACAATAGTTGTTGACAGTGTTAGAGCCTCGATTTCGTGTAGAGCATTTCCAGGTCAACGGAGTGTTTACCGCTAAAATACATGCTTTGGATTTGAAGTAACTTTATAGGATTTATACTACGCGTGACCTTGTTTTAAAATGTTTTTCGGAAAAACAGTAAACATGAGGTGAACAGTAAGTATTGTAAATGCGTCATGAAAGATAATAATACAACGATATGTGATTGTCTCAAGGTGCGTTGAAGCCGGAAGTGTGAGTTTTTTCGTGAAAATAAACGC
This sequence comes from Macrosiphum euphorbiae, assembly GCA_949089665.1. Classification (NCBI taxonomy): domain Eukaryota; kingdom Metazoa; phylum Arthropoda; class Insecta; order Hemiptera; family Aphididae; genus Macrosiphum; species Macrosiphum euphorbiae. The sequence goes on along the minus strand of CARXXK010000004.1, from coordinate 23,250,305 downwards.
CACCAAAAAGTGAAATTCATCTGCAGATTTTTATTTTTATTGAGACATTTGCTATAATATTATACATGAACCCTGAAACATTTGATCTGATATCGCGCATCTAAGTAAAGCAATTTCCCGCAAGCCACCTGATATGAGACAGTATATTATTTTTGACTCAAAAACCGGCAATCAAAGACAATTTAAACATATCCTTGTCATAGGCGCAATTTCAAATTTTGACTCGGGGGGCTGAATATATTTAAGGCAAGCAAACCATTGCAATATAGCATATTAAAATTGTATGTCCTAGGTTTTTTTTTGGGTGGGGGGGCTAAGGCTAAGTTTGGGGGGAGTCTTAGCACCCTCAAGCCCCCTCCCTAATTTGCGCCTATGATCCTTGACAACTTTACCTAACAAAGCAATTTACGATTCCGGTACAAAAACCTTCCAGTGGATAGACTAAAACAACGACCACCTCAAAACATCCTAATTCGGTTTCTGAGGGAATTTACCTCTAAGAATTACCGTATTACACTATTACATATTATAATATATTTTTTTATAAAACGTATCATTATTCTTACGAACTAAAATCATTGCAATTACCATGTTAAGACAACTAAAGCAATCTATTAAAAGCTAATTGGACACGATTATAATTGTTTCTGAGCTAACACTATTTACAAACACTTGTTTTTGGAAACTTCAAGACCAAACGTGTCCATAAAGGGCTTTAACCCGCGAAATACTACACAATTACGATACAATATATTATTATGTCCTGCAGATAACAAGATAAATAATTTTTAACTAAGTTTTAACTTTTAAGTGTATACAAGTTTATTATTATACTATTATTTCTTGTATCGTTGTATGGATATTTAAATGTATAACCTATTTTGTATATTATATTATAATATTGTGTCAAAACCAATGGATTTAATGGATTTTGGTTTTTTTTTTGTCGAACCCTCTAACGTTTTATTATTTGAGGCAATTTAATATTTATTAAGATACATCGACAAAACTTTTATTTATACTATTAGTTTTTCGTCAGCAAAAAGTTTATGTAATATAATATAAAATGCACATTAAACTAATTTCCGGAGAATATTTTTCCAAACTAACATTTAAGGACTCATCAATCCACAATCCAACAACGATTTATAATATGGTTTTTAAGCTTTATATATTTTCTACTTTTGAGATTTATTTGTACTTCTATTGAAGAATAAAAACTAATAAAATGCTCTTCATACTATATTTATATATTTTATATTATATTTTCGACAGTAGTACATAATAATATAAATTCAGACATCAGTATTTTGTTATTGAAGTCTATACGTTTTTTATTTTTGTAGTTTCATTAATTGTTGACACATATTAACAATGTATAAAAAATACTATGCATACATAATTACTTCTTTAATATACAATATATAGAATATGTAAAACCCCACTAAGTTAGTGAGTTAATAAGAAAATAGTTATTTTTAAAGTTTTCATTTATAAATCCGTTACTGTGTCCCGTATGTTGTTTTATACATACATTTATATTTATTGAGATCAAATATATGCAATTATTAAAATTCGAGTGACGATTATGAACAATCAAATATTATAAATATTAGGTACTACATGCATAATACGTACCCAAGAGAGTAATTTTAAAAAAAATTGTTTAAATGTGTTAAATTTAGGGCAGAATATTAATTTCTTCTCAGTTCTCAAGTTTTTCTCAAAACTCAATGCACACATACCAGTTATTGCCACCGCCAAAATTTCGTCACTGAGCGTTTGAAAAATATTTTTCTATGATCTCATGATTCTGATATTTTTTCATATTTTTCAATACTTAAACACTGTATTATAATATTACAAGGACTTATAATAATTATTACACGTTTATCCAAAAGTCATGATATATTTCCATATTCATTACGAATAAATGCTACGGGAAATTAAGAGTCAAGATATTAGTATCCTCGCATAAAAAAAAATGATCAATGATTTGTTTTAAAGCTGTAATTTGTTTGTTGTGACGTTGTGTTGGCATATTTGAGACTGCGACGCATTGTGGATTAGAGTGTGTTGTGGGAAACCAAAAGGACAAAGTAAATCTCTTCGGTCGTAAATAAAATATTATTTTAAGGAACATAACATACCACCATTAGTCGAAAATCAAACATTGCAGATTTGTTTACTTGTCTGCTCGTTCGTTCAAAAAGCGTGTTTATGAAATGTAGAAAAATATCCTTAGACCCAGCTTTGGTAAATCGGATATTTGTTCCAGTAGTCTAGTTTTCTGATAGGGACATTGTTTGTTTTTAGTGCCCCCGAGTAATCTTATATTGTCGCGAATGAGCTTACTCAAAAAACACTGAAACAATCGCATAAGCTGAAAGCCAAGATAAAAGTTTCCATTCATTAATCAATAAATACAATACTCTTCAAACTAACAAGGATTTTATTCGATATAAATAACCTAATTTAGTAAAAAATTAACATTTCACTCACTTCACATTACAATGTATATTTCAATTTTACATTTTAGGTAGGTACCTAGTTTTTTTTAAATTTATTTTAAATAAAAAATTACAATCAGTATTTTGTGAGATACAATATAATCAAATACTGCAAATGTCTTATAAAAATAAATACATATTTAAACTCAGGATTAAAATTTAATAATTTTACATTTCAAATAATAATTACAGATATAATATCTGTGGACTATATTTATAGAAAATAAGTCGTAGTAGCTGTTTCAGACTGAGATGCGTTGGCCATGGCCAATTTCCAAATGTGACGCGACGGTTCTCATTCACCAAGCACGAAACGATTAATACCACTATCGTACAAAAAGAAATAATATTTCGCACATAGAAAAACGGAAACGGTGTGTCTCGGAAAAAAACGTCAATAATAATATAATAAAATAATAATAAGTATTTTAACGGTCAAAAAATGTGCGCGTTAATGGGGAGGCTACGGCAAGAAGAGGCTGATTTTACAACCCGAGTTGCATAAAATCGCAAACGAAAGAAAGTATGAAAAGAAATACGTTCGGACGCGGTCTCTGAATGTAATTCCACCACCGAGCACTTTTATTACTAAGACGACGATGACATGCCGCGCAATAACAGCTCTGGACGAGGGAACCTGATGACGCTGCCACAAAAACTTGACTGTATATAATATATATATGTGTGTGTGTGTGTGTGTGTGTGTGTGTGTGTGTGTGTGTGTGTGTGTGTATATAGACTATATGCAGTATACAATGCAATTTCGGTTTTATTATTATTTTTATTTTTATTTTTATATTTTTAACGCGTGATAAACGTGAAAAGTCCTATAGACTGCACCGTAAACGCTCCATCCTAACAAGACATATAAAATTTTGGCGTTTGGACGCAGTAAACGGAATAAAACAAATTATTTTTAAACGATAACCGACGCACTTAAGTAATTTTAAATTAACCGTGACGTAATATGTTTACATTGCGATTATTGTAGATACCTAAATATCGAGTTATATTTGACAACCGCGGTTAATGACTACTGCATACCCACAAGAGTTACTATAAAATTGCAAATGTTAATATTAATTTTTTTTCTTAGACATAATATTATAATATAGATTTTAATGACATAATACAATAATTATTTTTTTTGGGACACCTCACTGAAATTTACTCTGTGATTTGAAACTAAACTAAAATATGTTTTTGTATTTTATAAACTAGTTTATCTCGGGCACTTCGTTGCCTGTAACAAATTACAAAAGTGTGAAAGGCCTCCTTCCAGACTTCAATGCATGTATATTGTATAGTGTATACAATATATATATTACGAAAGGTATACTTGAAAGAACAACTGATGCCTCATGAATATTGTATGAAATTAATATCAGAATTCCTTGTGGGACAAGATCGTATTTTTATATGAAGCTATTCATAAATCTAACTTTTAAGCAATACCCTATTGATTAGACTAGTACGTGATTTTAATACACTTAATTATAATTTATATATAATTGAATTTCATACTGCAGTTACAATTTAATTTTTTCTCATTTGTAAATAATATACACCTAATATTACTTTGTTTTGAATTTTCAAATTGTTATTTATGACTTGTATTAATTTATCATACTATATTTCTATATAATATTTTATTGACCTATCAAAAAGCAGTCCAGCGTCTACATTATACATACAATAGTCAATAAAATAATGTAGTTCGATATTTCCAAGTCCCAATTTACTCTTGTAAGTGAAGGGTCTCTGACTCGGAACAAATTGAGATCACTTCTAGAAACATAACATATAAATTAATGTATACTAATCCGTTCGTAAAGTGACGAACTAATAAAAAAAAATAATAAAAGTTAAATAATAAAGTTGTCTGGATACAACAAAATAATAACACGAGAAAGCTTTTTGATTAACTACATTTATTTGTATAAATATTATCAGTGAAAATTGGCTAAAAAATATTTATTTATAGCTGAATAATGTACTGATCAGTGACACTATAACATGCCAGCTGACAAGGCATCAACATTTATTTGGATTTATCCCGAATGAAGGAGAATAAACAAGACTGGGCATTAACGAGTTAAAAAGTTAAAGTTAAGTTTAAAAGTTAATTTTATTTTAACTTTTTAACTTAACTAGTTACTTTTGGCTTTTCATTAACTTAACTGTCAACTTACTAAACTTCTTTTTTAATTACCACGAAATTAACGAGTTAATTTTTCATTTTAAGAAGTAAGTTAAGTTAATTTATTTTGTTTTTAATTTAATTATATTTCACTATTTCAGTTTATTTCTTTTTCATGTCAAAATATATGTATCGTAAATTTTTTAAAGTTAAAAATGTATATAATTTGAATATAACTTATATGTAAATACTGTACAAAGTAATAAGTATAAACTCTATAGTCTATAATTAATTTTTGGGTTGGAAAACAATTAAGTACGATAGAGTTGTATAAACAAATTAATTTTTTTTTTAACTTAATAAAAAGTTAACAAAAATTAGGTATTAACTTTTAACTTAACTGAGTTAACCTATAGTTAAATTAACTTTTAACGTTTTATTATTGGTTCATATTAACTTAACTTAACTGAGTTAAAGAAAATCGTTAACTCACCCAGCCTTGAGAATAAATCCATGTATATTCAAGAGTTATAAATAATCATTGGTTGACTATAAATTAATATAGTTAAATACTTTATCGTCTAAATGTACAAAGTATAAAAAGAATACACCATAACAAACTTAACAGATTTCAATGCTTGAATCAAATATCCATTTCTCACCTATACCATATATAATATAAAGTATCATTATCGACTTATCTCGTCGTTATTTTATTTCCATTAAACTATCAGATGATTTTAGAGTTCTGTGTTATGTAATAGAAAACGCAATTATATGCATTTAATATAAATAAATACCTGATATAATATTATATTCTCAGCAGGTCGTTTTGTCCTTTTATACGTCTAGCCACAATACAATAAAGGTAATATGTAGGTATATATGTACATAAGTACATAACACATAATACCCACGGATTATTCTCATTTCCGGTAACATAATGGCAGATTTGTATTTACACGTTGCTTAAAAAGATTACATTCAGCGTTTATTCGACGCTTGTAGGATAGCAAATGAAAACATTGTGGGAGATTCAACCTCAATAAACTATATTTTTTTTTACGTTTTTGAATGGGACATTTTTTTTTACGGTAAACTGCAAACATTATTTAGATTATACGCTATAGTGTACCTACATACCAAACTTATCAGTAGTAAGTACACAGGAAGTTTGACAAAAGTTATTCTTGAAAATTACATTGATCATTGACGCTATTGGCATTTTAAATAACCTTTTTGATAGTCAATCGATGCTGAAATTTAAAAAAAAAAATGTTTCTTTCTAATTGTATACAATTCACTAAAATCGCTTATATATTTATTCTTATTTTACGTGTCGTAAATGAAGTAAACGACAGAGTCAACTCTAATGGAAAAACGCTGGAGTTTTTTTCCCTAGACTAAGGTGTTGGCATCCATCCGTTTTTCAGATAAAAATTAGTTCGAATAAACGATTCAATTCACAGATGCTGTAATTCGATTTAAATATATTTTGGATAAAATTTAATTTGTTTCAAAAAAAAAAAGACCAATCGTAAAAAGTGTATCTCTTTTCTCTAATAAAATATACAGGGAAATATACAATTTAATTTCAAAAATTACGTGTATCATTAGGTACTATGATCAATTAACACTTATTGTTATTTTCATTGAAATTGTCATTGTCAGTGAAATTTTATTTGTGAAATGGTCATGATTGGTGGTATTGTCATTGAAATTAGAATTGTCAATGTTAGTAGAATTGTCATTTCCAGTGAAATTGTCATTGGAATTTTCAGTGGAATTGTCATTGTATTTTTCATTTTAATTGTTATTGACAGTGAATTTGCCATTGTAATGGGAACAGTTTTTTAGTAAGTACAGTGTTTTTATGTTAAAATATCATTAAAATAATTTTAAAAAATGTGTGAACATAAGACAAAATCTAAGATAAATAAATAATTAATTGACAAACTATGTTTACGATTAAATTTCAAGTTATAAAGAACAGTAAAAACTATCATTAATTGTAAATTGGTAATGTGTGACAGACATCTGCAGTAGTACTGTGTTCTACTGTGTCGTTTGTACATTCGACTTCCGAGTCCTTGAATAGTGAAATTAATTTAATTTAAATTTGAGTATAAATACATTTTTTCTTATAATTAATTTTATTAATAGAGAGCTCATAATTTGTGTGTGACGTTTATAAAACAGTTAATTTGTTAAGGTATTTTTATAGTATTTATATAAATTAATAAAATACTACGATCAAATCGTATACTTTTCTGCTTTTAAGATAATAAAATTACATTGTGATATTATATTCATATAATTCCCTTCCGTAAGCTAGAAAGCTTAATACTCCGTACGATGGCACAACAAACACAATAATATGTGACGATAAGAAAACAGTTCGATTTTCGCGTCTTGTTGATGGTGGTGATCGAAATGAATACTTAAAAATATAACTGACATTCGGGAAAACCACTGTAATGCACAACGATGAAGACTTCTTGGTGTTAAGTTGGATGTCCTTATAATATACTTTCTTATATTGTACCTATTGAATATCGAATACTACGATGTAAATCGTGATTTAATATTAGGTAAAAAAAAATTGAAGGCATCAATCCGTGGTTTTAAATTAGCGTAAACCGTACTAACCGTGATGTGAATATATAAAAAAAATATTAAATATTATGTCAAAAAAAAACAGTTATCTGCTGCAGCGTTATTTCGATTCTGTTTTAAAATTAGAGTGAGGTTATAATATTCCAATATTTTATCGAAGGGAAATTGAACCATCTAAAAGATAAGCCAGGACGATGAAAAGCCATTAGCATCTTATATAAGCTCGAGATTTATGAATATATTATAGAATATTCGAAGAAATAATTTAAATACGCCTTGTATTTTTACAAAAATATAATTTATTACGTCTTCATTGGGAAATTTTAATTGCCATCATATTGTAGTTTTATTTCACCAGGCGTATTTTAAATCGTTCTTATTACTATAGTCGAATAAGGTTTAAAGTGTTCGCGATATAGTAAGCAAAATAAATAAAAAAACTTTAAGTATTTCTTAGACATCGTAAAATTCAAAATCGATAAAGTAATTCATTTCTCGCAGTCAGTAAACATGAAAAAAATAAATAGAAGTATATCAGTAGTTGTAATGAGCATATTTTAAAAATCAGTGTTCTTATTATGTGCATTCGCTCAAAGAACAAATCTTATTAGTTATTAATTAATTAAGAATAAAATAAAAATGGATTTTTATTCGATTAAAATAATTAAATTAAATTCTGATTATGTTGCTTTATATTAAAATTGTGATACCTAATATCACTGGTTTCAAATGTTTAATCTAATTATATAAATAGCATATTAATATTTGTTGATCGAACTGTTTGGAATTAAAATTTTCATAATTTGAACACAGTTGGTAATATTAGAATTTTCATGTTTTATTTTTTGTGGAAAAAACATATTAAATAGAAAATTAAAATATGTCTTAAAATTAATAATAATTAATAATACTAAGAAAAACATGAAAAAGACAACAAATAATTTCTTGTAAATTGAATTACATTGTAATTTGTTTATGTCATTTTTGATAAATATAAAATATTAACACTAATTAAATATGTCCTGTAAGGCTAATGTAAAGATTTTTGATATCTGACATAATTGTATTTTTATTTTTCACTTACGAATTTAAAAAGTCACTCTGCTGTACAGTAGGTTACAAGTGGGTCGCTGTAATGGATGGTGTTAAATTTGAATCCAATGATATAATATCATTGTACAAGAAAAACGATTCTGAGCAAAAACGGTCAGTCAGCCTATAATATTACTAAGTATATTTGATGATATTACTGTGAATAAAGTAATTTATATATTTACCTATTTACGTGGACCTTTGTATTAAATTTTTAATCCTTAGCTATGAAAGTTGAACATTTTATAAATTTTTAACTTCAAAATAATTATTAAATTTTAAATATGATAAACGTTGTCAAAATTCGAACTTTAAATGCTTATAAAAAAAAATTGTTCCTATGTATTTTTATTATTTTTGAAATGCTATTGTAACAATATATCAGGAGCCTTATATTAAACTTTTACACTTTTTGGCCCAACAGATAAAACTTTAATGATATTTATATTTTATAGAAAAAAAACAACTAAAAAAATTGAAAACTGAAAATGTCCGTAATCAGCCCAAAAAGAGTCAAAATATTTTCAAAATGTTATTGTGTATAGGAAATGCTAATATAAACATTCAGTGAAATTTTCAAGTATCTACAGTTGTTCGTTTCTTAATTACAACAAAATAAGAAAATCGTTACCTGAAAAATCGAGTGAATATCCAAATGTTGAAAAAATATGAATTTCAAACGCTCATAAAAATTTAATTTAAGTTTCTTGTAGACATTTTTTTTTTTTTTGATAAAGGTAGACAAACTTATGAAGAATCTAGTATAACATTTTCAAAACTTAGATATCAAAAAAAAATAAACACAGATCATTGTAAAATTAATACATTCATAGTTTCACTCAGAATCTAAAATGAAAACAATGATGTTTAGATTGATAAAAATAATAACTGCATCATTTCTATTGTTAATAAATCACACTTGTGATAATGAGGTGTTGTATGTCTTTCTATTAAATATTCGTGGAAATTCAATTTGAAAATCGACCACAATAGCTCATTAAACTATTTAAGATATTTATATTTTATAGATTTGTGTGTGTGTGTAAGCGTTTACAGCTGATACTTACGTATTACTTTTTACACTATTCCGAGCACGTAATCGGTAGCTACTACGACGTCTTATGATTGAAGGACCAACTGTGTGTCAGAGATAGGAAATGCGAAATGGTTTTTGTCGTAACGATAATTAATTCGAGGTTTCTGGACCTTGAGATTGATGCACCACAATTGCCTAATCGGAACGCCGTGTTACATAAAGAAAGTCACCCATCTTATGTTAATATAATTTTTATATTCGTTTATAGTTTAATTTTTTTCTAAACCATATCTCGTAAAATGCTATCAAAATATAGAAATGAGTTTTGCGGAAATAAAAAATGCAATTGACCGATTTATAGGGTTTGAAAATCATTAACCGACATGAGTCCTAGTTAAAATGCATTGGGAGTATTTTTTATTAATATTAATCTCACTTATTATTCAAGAACGTTTTATATGAAGTTTTAAAATTAATTATTCCCGGTTCTAATTTATGCAACTAGACGTTTTAAAATCGAAATTATTTATTAAACTCAAACTGCACTACAATCTGTCCATTAAGATACTAAAACATGCATGAGATGTCAAATACCTTTGCACACTCGAAATGTGACAAAAGATCTAAGTTTTATAAAATAACCGAAAAATCAAAAATATACTTAATATGAATAATCCAATGCTATTTTTGCGAACGTTTATTTGTATTACCCATTACACTTTTGTTTATTTTTACAATATAAATTATATTAATATATATATATTTCTCTGAATATAGTATCAAAAATTAATAAAAGGTTTTACGAATATTTGATTTCTGAGTGAGTTAATACTATTTTATTATTTAATTATCTGTTAAAATTAAATACTGATTCATATTTATACACTAATTTTAAGTACAAATTACAAAAATTGTGACTGCCGATAAAAGTAGAGACGTGGTAATTATTTATATGATGGTGGTAAAACCGGGCACCTTTTATGGTGGCCCTCGAAGTATTTTCTTTTTGACAACCTTAGAAGACATAATATATTATTATGTAGTAAATATATTTAACATTTTTAAAGTGATTATGAGTGTGATCGAAAAAAAACCGCAAAAATGGCGGTGGGAGTGGTGATCATATCGCTGACTAATAATAATAAAATTATTAAAAATAAATTTGCTGTTTTCTCTAGAAAAATTTTTTTCCCAGGCCTAGTGTTTATTTAAATGTGTAAATTGAGCCACCAACTACAAAAATTTGGATCACACTCATGCTTCCACGATTTAAATTTTTTTATTCAGTGATTCGTAGAAGTCAGTGTAAATTTTTGTTAGACGATCTATGGTGAATCGAATTGGTTTTTTATTGAAATCAGGATCCAAAAAGATCTGCGATTTGTTTGTTTATCTGTTCTGGTTTTGTTGTTGAAATATAGGGTTTTTGATTGGATTCAGCTATTGCCTTTGATAATATTAATCTTAATCCACATGAGGATTACTGATTGCTGAGGTTTAGTAGTTGATATTGGATGTGAGCTTATAGTTTTGCTAATATTAATTATTTTTCGTAAAATTGAGTTGCATTTTTTTTTTTGTGTTAAATGGTCTGTAGTTTTTTTCCCCTGTGATTTGATGCTTTTCATGGTTTTGAATCACTGATTAGCAATCCTAGTAAAGTTGTATCACCAAAATAGTTTTTTTTGAGGAAGGCAGACTTTTCAATTAAATAATTTATTAATGGTTTACTTGAGAGAAATATACATACACGGGACGCAAATAGAATGTTCAAAGGTTGAACACTTGCCTTAGTTTGTTCTATCTTTAGGATAAACACATACGATAAATATTTCAAAGCTCCTCCTGACGTTAAAGAATGAATTAAATATTATAAACGTATATTCATTATCACTATAGTATGTATTGTACTGAATAAATTGAATTTTTTGCATGTAATACTTCGGAAATCTCATCAGTCACAATATAATATGTGATACGCAATATTACCTATTGAATAAGATATAGTAATATTTTTTTTCCGATTACTCGTAAACGCAGTTCAATGATAAAAAGAATGTGCAAACAATTTAAAATTAAATTGATCTTATTCAAAATAGTTTATTCTGTTGGAACAATGATATTTCGTGTTTATATAATATCATTGTTTTTAAACCTAACATCACATTCGTAGAACACAATTAGAGAAAGGTTTAGATTCAAAACCAAGCTAGTATGCTACAATTATAACTGAGAAGAACTTTTCAACTGTCGTGTATCCTTCTGCATATTATAATAATTATTGTTATATATTGTATAATATTATTTTATTATTTTTGTTTTTTGATATTTCACTAATTTTGGTACCTACCACTTAATGCTTAGACTAATTAAATACCTATACCTATTATATTAACTATACAATAAAGTTTTCTGTTCTTGGGTTTCTTGGACAAATTATAAGTTGTTATTTACGGACACGTATTATTATACGTAACAAGCTTGTATATTTTATACATCCATAATTACAAATACATATTTTATTAGAAATATAAATCATAATTCTGTAGTATTCAGCAAACTTTTCTGGTTCTAAGATCACGCACGTACCAGTGTAACTTTTCCGGACTTCAAGAAGTGACATTTATAATACAGTGACGAACGCATGCATTATTATTTGGGTTCCGGTTTAGAATGATAAAATGATTAATGAGAACTCGCTTACTATATTTATTATTCGATTATACAAATGTGTCCCTTGAATATGTTACCAGCTAGCGTCATATGACAGTATACCTTAAGTTATGAAAAAAAAAACCTCGCGAGGAGCCGATTTGTCTGTCTCGTATATTTTTTTTTTTTTTTTTTTTATTGATCTATTTTTTATTTAACAACCCGGCATCATAGGCCATTAGTTACAGTTTTTTTTTTTGTGCTACTTTTGTTACATGCTTATATTTATATTTACATTTGCATTATATTTGTCCTATTAAATTAATCGATTTTAAAAAATTAAGTATTTTCCTGTTTTGAGCGGGATCCGGACCGAGTAGTGAATCGAGTGTTTCTGTAATGTTGAAGTTTATTCGTTCCTGTTGATAGAGTTGGCATTCCGTTAGTATGTGTTTGATGGTGAGGGGGGGTCCCACATCCTTCACATGTGGGAGGTTCTTCTTTTGACATGAGGTATCCATGTGTTAATCTGGAGTGCCCAATTCTGAGTCGGTTTATAGTGGTTTCTTCTTTTCGGTTAAATTCATGATTTTCCCAACTGAATGTTGTTCTTTTTATCTGGTTTAGTTTTGTGTCTTGATCGTTCCAGAGTAGATGCCATCTTTTCCTTATTTGTGTTTTAACTGCCTTTTTGATGTCGTCATATGAGGAAATGTTTAGTTTGGTTGTGTTTTTGTTGGATGCGGCAAGTTTAGCGTGTTTGTCCGCTATTTCATTCCCTGCGATGCCGGTGTGTCCGGGGATCCAAATTATTGCTATTTGTTTTTTATTTGTTTTGGCTTCATCAAGTTGGTTTTGGATGAGGACTGAGATGTCATTTGGGTTGTTTTTGTTTTGGATGTTCTTTATGGCGCTTAGGGAGTCACTAAGGATTACAAACTTTGTGTGTTTAGTGGTTTGGATGGTTTCAATGGCTTTTAGAATGGCTATAGCTTCAGCTGAAAATATTGAGCACTCATTTGGAAGTTTGAATGTTATATTAGTATTTTCAAGTACGATGGCAATACCGACACCTTCGTTTCCCTTTGAAGCATCGGTATAAATTTTTTGGTGGTCCTTGAAGTCGTCAAGGATGTTGTAGACATGGCTTCTAAATATCTCAGGTGATGTATTTTGTTTAGAAAGGGCATTTAGTTCGGTGTTTATTACATAGGAGTAATCCCATGGGGGGGTGTTATTGATTTCTCTGGGGATAATTTTAATTGGGGTTGCTGCATTTTCGTTGGTTAGCTTGGTTATTTCTTCATTTACGTCCCTATTTTTATCTTTGTTGAGTCTGGATAGTCTTGCTATATATTTTATGAATAATTCTGTTCTTTTCAATGTAGGAGGGGATTCGCCAGCTAAGTCATAGATGCTGAGAATAGGGCTGCTTCGAAAGGCTCCTATTGCCAGTCTTAAACCGCTATTGCTTACTGTATCGATCAGTTTTAGAGTTGTATTGGCTGCTGATCTGTATAGAATTGCTCCATAATTGATTTTGGCTTGGGTGGTTGCATTGAATATTTTCAGGAGCGACTTGGATTTACCGCCCCATGAGGTGTGGGATAAAATTTTAATTATTTTTAATGAGTTGTTTGTTAATTTTTTTAGATATTTTATGAAGGGGGACCAGGTTTGGCGTCTATCGAATATTACTCCTAGCATTTTCGTTGTGTTTTTATTGGTTATTGTGGTGCCGTTTAAATTGATTACGATATCTTTTGCTCTTTTTTTTGTGAAGATTGTACATATTGACTTCCCTGGTGAGAAGTTGAATCCTGTTTTGTTTGCCCATGTTTCAATGTTGTTGGTAGTTGTTTGTAATAGGTTTTTAACTGTTTCAATACTATTGCTCCTGCACCAGAAGTTAAAGTCATCTGCATACATATTGCATTTTACAGGTAGTCTGCAATTTTGGACTATGTCGTTAATTGATATTAAGAAGAGAGTTACTGAGAGAGCCGAACCTTGGGGTACTCCATTTTCTTGCGTAAATTCGTGTGATAGGTAATTGTTGGCTCTTACTTTGAATTTTCGGTTTGATGTGAAGTTAGATATTAAATTTAGAAGTCTGCCCTTGTTGAGGACTGAATTTAATTTGACTAAAATATTATGTCTCCAGGTGGTATCATATGCTTTAGCAATGTCTAAGTTGATTACGCCCATAAATTGCTTGTTTTCAAATGTTTTGGTTATTTCTTCATTTATTTCGTAGAGGCTATCCATAGTGGATCTATTTTTTCTGAAGCCGTTTTGTTTTGTTGAGAAGAAATTGATTTTTTCTAGAAACCAGGTCAGTCTGTAGTTTATTATTTTTTCTAGAAGTTTGCACATTGTGTTGAGTAGAGTTATCGGTCTGTATCCTTCAGGTTTGAATTGATTTTTATCATGTTTAGGGATAGGAATTATGGTCCCGGATTTCCATTTTTGGGGCCAATATCCCTCATTAAATATTCTATTATAAATGTTAAGCAGAAGATTAAGAGTTTTTGTCCCAAAATTTTGGATAAAGACGTATGGGATGGTGTCGGGTCCGGGGCTATTGCTATTGCATGTTTTTAGTGTGTGTGTTAATTCCTGTATTTTGATTTCTTGGTTGATTTGTATTTGGTCGTGACAATTTTTATCGGAGGTATTGCTTATAGCTTCTTTTTCGCATTTTTGTTTGTTTACTAGAAAGTGTTGTGTGTAGTTGTTGTCACTGCTATTTTTATAAAAATATTCGCCGAGGTTATTTGATATTTGATCTGGTTTATTTATTAATTGGTTAGAATTTGGGTCGATTAAGTTGATTTTTTTATTTCGTCTGAGTCCTTTTAGAGATTGTATTTTGTTCCAAACTGATTTTGAGTCGGTGTTTTCTTTTATGCTGCTAGTGAATTTTTCCCATGACGATTTTTTACTGGTTTTTATCAGGAATTTTGATTTGGCTCTTAAATGTTTTAGTAGTATAAAATCGTCTAGTTTATTTGTTTTTTGGAACTTTCTAAGGGCGTCGTTTTTTTCTTTAATTGAATTTTTAATGTCGTGGTTCCACCATGGTACTTTGGGTTTGGGGTTTTTTGATTTGGTTTTTCCTATAGTCTGGTTGGCTACTGAGATAATTGTTTCCGTAAATTCGTCAACCAAGTTTTCTGTGTTTTGAAATTCAGATTTGTCTATATGGGAAACTTTGTCATCTAGTGTTTCAGAGAAAAGTCTCCAGTCTGGGTTTTTCAGATTCCATCTTTCGAGGTTGGGGATGCTATCGTTATAACGGGGGATAAGTTGTATTACAATTGGAAAATGGTCGCTGCTAGTAATATTGGGTAGGACCGACCAGTTGAGCCTTTGTGCTAGGGATGCATTTGCGAATGATAAGTCAATATTTGAGAAGTTGCCATTAGTTGGATTTATACGCGTTGGTTCCATGTTGTTGAGTAGTACCAGATTATCGTTTTCCAGGATTTTTTCGATTTCTTTCCCTCTGCTGTCGGTGCTTGGGGAGCCCCAACTGACGTTGTGGCTGTTGAAGTCACCTGTTATGATGAAGGGCTTGGGTAGTTGCTTTATTATATTTTCTATATCTTTATCCGTAAATGTGTGTTGGTTGGGTAGATATATGTTGCATACGTTTACTTCAATATCATTGAGTTTTACTGCTACTGCGATTACTTCAAGGTGGGTTGAGATATAGATTTCTTTAGATGGGTATATAGAGCTGACGTATGTTGTTACTCCACCGCTGGCCCTAAGTCCAGTGGTTCTGTGTTTGCCAAAATCATTGTAGTTGGGTAGTTTTGCGGTATTTAGATTTGTAAAGTTGGTTTCTTGGAGACATATTATGTCAGGAGAGATTTCGGATATTAGTATTTTTAGTTCGTCTAACTTTTTGTAGAAACTATTCATATTCCAATGTAGTATTTTCATTATTATTTTGTGTTAAATTTTTTTTTTTTTAATTAAGGTTTGATGGGGGCGAGAGATATGAATAGGATTTTTTTATGTTTTTTATAATTGCTCTGTGGTAGGGTTGTTACCTAGAGTTATATCGAGTAGGGAGTTGGAGAGTCTGGATAGCCTGTTTTTGATGCTTAGATTTTTAACCTTAGGGCGGATCGTATCCAGAATTTCGATCATTTCCATCCACGATATATTGAACTCCTTTAGAACACTAGAAGGGTCCTGGGTGCTGAGTGTATTTTCTATTATGTATTTGAGTTGATTAAAATCTATTTTTCGATTTGGCATTTTTTCAAACTCCAGCTTGGCTGATGCTAACGACTCGTCTAATTTTAATATAATTTGTTCAATTGAGTTTGATCGTTTTGGTTTTTTTGTGAGCGGTTGGGTTGGCTTATTGGCTTTAGGGTTGGAATCGTTGGTCTTTGGAGTTGTAGGATGTGTTGTTGGTGGGTTGTTTGCTTTTCTTTCTTTGGATTGTGACTCTTTTAATTTTGTTACTAATGAGCTCTTGTTGATTATTACGTTTTGTGTGATACTTTTTGTTTGAGATAGATTAATTGGATTTTCTGTGGTGAGGTCATTATCCATGTTTAAAATGCTAGAAGATGATGAAGGCGCTGGTCGTTTTACTTGTTCCACTTGTTCTTGGGAGGAAAATGGAGAATTACTAGTACTGTTTGATTGGTGTTCGAAATCATGTTGTTGAGTGTTGCTTTCTGTGTCGTTGACGCTTGGGATAGAATTTTGGTGGCTCTGTTGGGAATCAGTAATTTTATTTTCTGTTGCATTTTTGCATCGATTTGATGTGTGACCAGTTTGTTTGCACAGGTAACATATTACCGTGTCATCTGATAGAAAGATACGGTATTCTGTTTGTTCGAATTCAATTAAGATTGAGCTGGGTAATTTATCATTGTCGTCTGGGTTTATATATAATTGTCGGCGGAAGCTACCAATATGCCCATATTCATTATCAGTGAAACCGGCTTTCATAAAGGTAATCGGTGATAGTATTTTAATTGACAAATTTGCGATTGCGTTTTTAATTGCTTCGTGCGGTATGATCGGTTGAACGTTAGATAATATTATTCTTTTGGCTGGGTTAATTAGACGGCGGAATGTTATCTTTGAATTATTTATGACAATGTGTGACTGCTGGCTAATTATTTGTTCGACAATATTTTTATTTGTAAAGTAAATGCAAAATCTGTTATTAGATATTCTAGATGCGAATGTGATGTTGGTTGGTGAAGTAAGTTGACTGAAGGCTTTAATATACTCAATTTGAGGGACATCTTCAATAGAGTTAAAAACGATTGCTTGGTCTTTTTTTGGAAATTGTATGTTTGCTGTGGTTTCTGCGAAAGTTTTGGTGTTGTTGGTTTGAGAAGCGGACGGTGAAGTGTCGAGAGAGTTGGGTTTGGTGGGATCCATATTTTGGATATGAGGTGGGGGGGTCGAGGTTTTAGGCACCTGATGTAACAATGGTTATCGATAGTGTGTCTACATACCTTCTTGATTGCTGCTTGTCGAGTTTTACTGCTATCGGAAGCTATATAAATGCGATTTGCGTTGACCGTTGCACACGTGTGTATCGGTCGGAGGTTGCACACGTACTGTCGTATATTTTATATTTTGTTAATGTGTTATTGTGTTATTATTATTACTTCTTATTAATACGATAGGCGATAGCTGGAATTATTATTATACAATTGAATGGGAATTTGTTAAAAGGGACTCAAGTTACATTTTTGACAAAAATAGTTTTGTTGTATATTATTCATCCTTTTATGTAAACACATCGTTTACATAAATCAAAGACTGATTCAATAAAATTAGGTGCATAAGTTTTTCTTTTTTTTTTAAGATAGTTATTTAGTTGCATTGTTATCTATTTAATTGGATAAAATAAATAAGAAGATATTATATTATTTTAAAATGTGACTTTTATATTGAATTAATAAGATTATTAAAATGTATTTAAAGGTACCTATGTTACATTACAAAAATTAGTTATTTATAAAACTACAAATTTTTTTTAAATAATTGTTTTTTTCTATTTATTTTTTATACAATACTATTTAATGTAAATTGTGATGACTGATGATTGATCTTATTACGCAAATAGAAATAAAGGAAAATGGTTTTTTCTTTCTCCTGAAAAGTAGTTGAAAATGTAAATGAGTCCCTTTTAACAAATTGCCATTCAATTACAAAAAGATAACTTAAATCGTTATTCTTGGTTATTTAATAAGTATTTTCGTCAACATTTTAACTTAAAAAAACTATAAAAAAAAATGTGTTTTTGGGATATAGAATCAACTACTTACGTGAAATCTTGTTTTAAATTGTCAATTCTTAGCTACAAAAGTTGAACACTTTATAAATTTTAAGCAACAAAATAATTTTTACATTTTCAATTTTATAAATGATGTCAGCATTTGAACTTTAAAAGCTTATCAAATAAAATATTTCTTATGTATTTTTAATATTTTTATACTAATATTGTAATAATGTATAAGGTGCCTTGTATTAAATTTTCAAATATTTTGACAAAACTAATACAATTTTACTGACATTTATAAAAAAAAAAGAAATTTCAAAACTCTTTAAACACCTAGAAACGAGTCAAAATATTTTGAAAATTTTATCAAGTATAGAAAATAATAAAATAACCAAATGGTGTAAATTATCATCCTTTTTACTGTCTTAAAAAGTGATGGCAGACACAAATAAAAAAAAACACACACATCATTGTTAATTCATGACATTCGTCGCTTCGCTCAGAATCTAAAACCAAACAAATTTGACAACAATTAGCATTTTTGAAGGGAAATGTGTATAACTTTAAATAACACCGTATTTATCACAGTTTTGTTTTGTTATTCTACTGAATGATACCAAAAACATTTTGTTTTCAAAAACTTTACCAATTTGTAAGTACATGCCTCGTCTCAGTTCGTTGGACAATAATTATTATCCATTGATTAAAATTACGAAAGTCGTGTCACGTTGAGCAGCGGTATTACTGTGACATTATAGAAGATATATGAAAACAAAAAAAAGCATTCTAGTAATTAGTTTGTAGAATAATAAAACGAAAATAAAACTATAGTAAATACGGCGTGATTTCTTTTCGAAAATGTTAATTTTAGTCAACTTTTTTTAATTTAACAAAGATAATTAGTACATTTCTGGTACATATCTGAATTTACAAATTACCAGTTTATGCTTACTAATAGCAAATTACTTTCTAATTATTATAATACTTGAAATAAAAAGTTTGTATTATGTTTAATATAAATTTACTTCACGTACATCTCATACAAGTTTCTATCAGGTGCAGTATCGAGTGTGATAAGTGTTAGCAGTGCACCATAATACTATGAACTAAACTTGAGACTTCGGTTTTTAATTTATGATTGACCATTACAGAGTGCAAACTCATAATATATTCTATACAATTTCATTTGTATAAGTAATATAAAATTCAAGCACGTATCATGTATTGTCCATTATACCAATAATAATATTATGTTGTATACTTGTATGCGTAAATACGATATGATATTACCGAAATTTGGGAATGTCGACAGTCACTATAGTGTATGACAAACATAACGTACTAGTAAAAACATATTTTAAATTGATCGTAATTTTGTCAAAATTATTATTGCATGAGTATACACCAGTGATATTATACATTCACAATTGTCTGATATTAATGTTTGATGAATGGCGACAGTACTTGAAGAGTGGAGTATATACGATAATATATGGTATTTTCAATACAAAGAATCTTCTTTCATTTTATTTATTGAAAATTTCCTTTTTCTTGAAATATTACAATGAAATAATGAAAAATATATTTTTTTTACACACATCCTGATGTAGATGATTAGTATTTTAGTAGGTATTTTATTAATCATTACAAGTAGGAAACATTGATAAAAAATGATTTAGTAAAGTTGATGGTTGAATTTGTTGATGGTGGTTGAGGAATTATCTCCGTAATAGTTGTAATTTAATAGTTATCACTATTATCAATAATTGAGTCTTTATTTTTCGTTTTGCTTATTGGGTCTACATGATAGCGTTACGGTTTATAATTTCTATTATTGCATTGCAGTACCGAGTATTTTCTTAACATGTTCTTCATTAGGAACTACCTGCATTAATTATAATAAATAATAATCAATAACACTTCTCTATAATTTTATGTATATGAATATATGAAACATAGGTATACAATAATACAATTTCAAAAAACGATCAAACATAATAATTAAGTAGCAATTAATAAATTTTTTTTAAAATTTAGTTTTAAAATATTTTATGGGGTTATAAGTTATTTTTAAACTGTTTTACAAAGATGTTTAAAGAAACTCTTACATATTGTATATAAGTTGTTTATAATTTATATTCCATACAGTAAACATACTTTTAAAAATTATATCTCGCTGTAGTAAGTAGTAATAACTATGTGTTATAACTAAATAGTATAACAATTTTTTTTAGTCCATGATTTTTTTTTTAAATATTTCACGAAAATAAACTTCATTGCATTTTAAAACAAAACTCGAATTGTATTATTGATAGGGATGGACAAATCTTTTAAAACAAACTATCTACGTATAATATTATACTAGCTACAAGATACATTCAACATGTTTGAAAATATATTAGATACATACTTGTAAGTACGCTCTCGAGGTTATTTAATACATTAACAGCATAATACTATTAACAAGAAATTTGATTGAGGCAACGGACACGTCTTAGGTACGGCACACGAGTCGAGCGCGTGTTAAAATCACTCATGATTATATTATATTGACGGAGTGGGAAAAACGTGAAATGACGTACCATGTCTCTGGAGCTGATAGCTGTACCAACCGATATAAGGCTCTACAGAGTGTGTGTGTATTTGTTGGGAGTCAATTATAAGAGAATTAATCGAAAAGCTACGTCGACAACGAACACGTGAACGCAAAATGAAAATAGCAATCAACGAAATTCCCTTTTCCGACGGTCGTTGTCATCATTACGCCTCGAAAATTTCGTAATCGGACACTATAAAAACCGTGTTTGTCACAACTCGACCCCCCCCACCACTGACTCTCTCACGAGAACGAAATTAAATTTCAGCGAAGTCGTTTTGGATCCGTCGCCACTGTGCACGCTGTCCGATATACGGGAAATCGTGCGTGGAAGTATATATATTATAATATAAGCAAATATTTGATCTGTCGAGCGTTTACAAAACTGATGTACCGACTTAAGCTGGCGGCGACTATTAAACAATGCGAGCGTCAATATCCGAGGATCGTTTTCGATACCCGACCCGACGAGGGAAGAAACTTTTTATGGAACGCAAATCGTTTTAAATATATTTGTAGGTTTTTCCAATCCCTTCGGAAAGTATATTTGGAAAAAAAATCAACCCCCGTGGAATAGATCGTGAACTATCAGTCCAATTTCTGGATGTGTCTGTGTATCGTACGACCGACTCGGCATTTCTGTATAATATAAACCATTAGCTGGAAGTATGCGTAGTACTGGCTATAATATAAACGTGATCGGAAACACTAAACGACGACTGAATTTAATCAAAACCCGCTGAATCGTCAGAAGTATACTAACATAACTACACGCCTCCCGAGTATTGGACAGTTTCGACAAAAGAGCCCGAAGTGTTTTTTTTTCTCATCCCCTTCAATCACGAAAAATTAACTTCCTTACCCGTGTAGTGATATTATCAGAATCTAAGAATTGTATTGAACAAGGTCTGCCGAGACGGCGTGGTGGCTGAAGACCCGTCGCACGACTATCGCTCGTTACAAATTATTCCTCATTGTTTCATTGCATGATATTTTTGAAATATTAATAAAAATCATAAAGTATGATATTACTGTTGACGGCTGCTTTTTTGTAACAAAAACATAATTTAATAATATAAGTGCGATTTTATTTATTTCCATTGCACGACGAAGTATAAAAAATAAATGAGATTATTTTGCACACAGTATACTACAAATGGTATATAAATTTAATATAATAATATGCTACAGTAACGGTTTTACTGTCATCGTCATATTTTGAAAATGGGTTATATACTTATAAAAGGTTATAGTAGTCACTGTACTTATAAATGTAATAAGCATAATATTAAAATGACAAGATTTTTAACTCTGCAGAGATATGATTTTATTAAAAACGTTTGATTATCGTATTATAAATATATTAAAAATCTACGAGAGAGAAATTATTAAATTATTTTTACTGTCAATTTTCGTGACAGCTTCTAAAAGGAATTTTTATTTTTTTTGCGAACTTTACATATTTTACAAATAAAAACTTATTTGTAGAAATGTTTAGCCAATTATATCCATAGATAAATGGTATGCTTATTATAAGTTTAACTTTCCATAACAAATATACCATGTTCACGTATAAGCAAAATAATGAGACATTAAATAAATTGTTATCAACATTGAATTCATTTTTAATAACCATAAAAATATCAAAAACCGTAAGACAACATTATAATAATATGATAGAGTAGACAATGGTAATCGAAAAACAAATAAATTATGTTTATCTACACTAAATTATTATTATTAGTTGACAAATTTAAAACTATTATAATTAAGAAGCCGTAGGGTCGATAGCAGATTACATTTCAACGTTTCAATAAATTAATATTTGTTTATAACATATTTGTAATTAAATTCGTTGTGTGGAACGAATTTGAAAAAAAAAAAACAAAATCGAATACGAGTTCACAAGTGGAGGAGTCAAATCTTATTAGATTCTTCATATACTATTAGGATAACCATTAACCAACCAGATCGAAGTAAAATAAAATCGTCTCAAATAATCACCGTTCCATATTAAACCTCGGATATTATATTGTACTTGACTGCATATTCAAATTTTTGTTCGTTCAAAGTTAAAAAATTAAAGTCGTAAATCCCTCTGTGATATTTTGCACTATAGTATAATACTCAATGGTAGGTACTTAGCCAATAGGTACATCAACTGCAGCGCAAAATGTACACTCGTACATGAGTATTATTCTAAACTCTGTGTGCAGAATGTAAAACTGATGCATTCAGACTATATTATTTGCATATGTATATTATGCCATACAGTATAGTAGGTACCTACTGGTACTCTTTAAATGAAATTCAAGTACGCACTTATAATTTTTTTTTTTTCGTCTTCATATAGGTTAAAAGTCGCACAGAAAATATGAATTTAACACGCACCAAAACATATTGTACGCATGTTTGTAAAACGTTTATAATATTACAAATGCGACTCTGGTATAATATCATCATGGTGGTCTCGTTAAAGTCCAAGGTCGTGGGAGCTCATTCAGGGTCGAGTGTAAAATTAATTCAACGATCTCCGCACCGTTATTATTAACAGCCGACAGACTTATACAGTACGCCAAACACGGTTTGTAGTGGAGTTTTCGATTCGCAGTGTTCACGTAATAACTGATGTCATTGTTGTTACAAAATACCTGTAGCGGCTATTACATAACATAATAATATTATGTATTATTATTTTGACGAACCGGAAACGAATACAAAATATCGATTATACGTTTAGCTGCTGTCGTGTATTATATTATACGCAGATGGCAGAATAGGTTTTTGTTTTTTCACTATTTAAACCTCGAAACAGAAAACGAAAAAAATATTGCTGTCCATTGCCTGAACCATTATCAATTAGTTACGCGTTTACTCAAATTGATCTTTGATTACGACCGATTTGAGTGCACGCAGACACACAGCCAGGGATATATCATAATTTTTTTTAGGTACCTCGCGGAACGTTTACATCATATTATTATGTAGTAATAAATTGTTGTCGGTCGCTAGTTTGATTAAATTAAATATATTCAAACAATATTAATATAATACACACCATAATTATTATACATAAGCTATTTAATTATTTTTTCGTTTTCGATTTAATTATGGTTGGCAAACTATTCACAAAAGAGGGTCTTGCTATTACTTTCGCACGTTTTAATTACTAGAAAACTATTTACAGAGACCTATAACAATTTTTTATAATAATAAAAATAATGTTTTGGAATAAACGTAATTTCATTAAAAGGCAAGTAGGTAGCATAAATATTATATTTAAATAGGTGAAAAAAAACACAATTATTTTAACATATTTTTATAGCAAAAATATTATCATAACCGTTTCAACTGAAGTATGAGAAACATAAATAAAGTTAATTTTATTTAAAACTCAATTTAATTTAATTTACAATAAATATTATTTTAATGGATTTTCTTGTAATAATAATGATTATTAAACATTATATTTATAATAATGGTTCTTACAATTGTGTCCAAAATCATCACCCTATATTATATAATCCACCTAATATATAATGATCTACCTACCTAATATACCATGTGTTTCAATATTTAAAACAGTTTCTTTTGAACATTATTGTACTTTAAAATCTAAAGTTTTCCAAAACAAAACATTAACGTATTTACTTTTGATAAAATTTTTATATAGGTCACTCATAATATGAAAGGCGTTATATTTTTCTTCTTATTATATTTTAATAAATGGCCACAAACAATTTTCAGAAAATATACTTTATGTTACCAAAACAATTTCTTTTTGTTGTAAAGGTATACTATATATTACGTAAAATCAAATGAACAAAATATGATTGCATATTTAAAAACTTTCAATTGGACACCTTATTGCCTGCCGATGCTTTGTCAACAAATTAAATCACGGTGTAAATTAGAATATACTTTATACTTTATAGTAATATAGAATATAATATTTATTCAAATTTTTCTACTTTACACCCCATATTTTTATGTTACATAGTTCAACAGAATTACGAAAATCCCATAAAATTAATCACAAGGTACTCATAATGTATTTATTATTAATATTATTCTCTTCAGATATTATCATATATTTTATATTATACCTATGATAATATTTTTCTTATGTTTAATATTTAAATCTTAAAAACTAAAGGTATAATGATTTTTTTTTGGTTTGAAACTTAAAACGAGTCGGGCAAGTCTAGTAAATGCCATTAATACTACGTAAAATGATGCAATTATTGTATGTATGTATAATGCATATGTTAATGGCTTATTGTAAAACTAAGCCGTATTATGTGAAATGTAAAAACGATAAATTGTTTTAGTTATAACATTTTCGAAAAAGGATATACTAATATAAATATTATGAAAATGATGCAATAACATAAATGCTCGTAATGGTAATAATTGCAAATGCAAAATATACCTGACAATAATTATAATATACGCAAGAAGAACCACCGAGTGTTCCTGCTGTCCCATGTCGGAGTTAAGGGAAAACGCGGTGACCCACCCTGCATGCTACGTATTACGGATATAGTACTCACTTTCTCATGTCCTTCAGCGACGATCTCCTGCTGGAGCAAATCGGCACGTCCTTGCCGATCTCCTGTGTGCGCAATACACTCCGGGTCTTGGCCCGGGCAAAGTCGTGTCGCCGACATCTCTTTGAGTTGGACCTGTATATCTGGGATACGGACAGCGAGTTGGTGCCGTTAACCAGGATACTGGGCGCGTTCGGGGATGCGGCTGGTGACACCTGCTGCACTGCCAACCCGTTGGCTGGACTCACGTTACCCGAAGAAGACGTGGACGTGGCTGACGAGATGTAATCGTTGATGTTGAGGAATCCGTGTGAAACGAGCCATTTGTTGATCAAGTCCAGTTCGATTTTTCGGAGGAAGTAGTCCTGACAGTGGTCCGGATGGCTGTCCAGCCATTCCTCGACCACTGACAGCGTGATCTGTGTCATGTTATCACCGTTCAACGACGCGACGTCGGCACCTTCATTCTCCCACATGCATCAGCATCCACAACACAACGGACAGAAACCCAACGGTGATTAGGTTTTGGTGTACAAATGGCTGGGAAACATAATACAAAATAATATTATAATTATATGTTTGATATTGAGTATGATATAGTAATTATTATGTATATTATTGTAAAATACGTTTATATACCGAAGATATTTGATTTCACTAGTATTTAATACTTCATTTTGCTTAACTATAGCTTAAGTAGCTATCAGCTGTGGCTGTCAGCTATCTAATAATGTTTTAATATTATTCTTATTTACAGATGTAAACTTACAATGATAATATTTACAATAGCAATTATTGTTTTTTATTACTGAAATAAGCGTATACCGGGCAAAAATCAATACGTATGTTACGCCTTTAAGTCAAATTGTTATGTATTACGATTTTATACTTAGTCCAAAAATATCTTCAAATATAAAGATTATCATAGTAGTTGTCAAATTAGAGTTCTCAAAAAGTGGAATTAAAAACAGTGACAAATAAAACAATTAAAGCGAAAAATAATTAATACAATTTTATAATTTAAAAAAATGAATTCACGTATTTCCATGACCTTACTGTCATCAACATAGACAAAATACGGTTTCGGTTTTTATTATAAATTACCCATGGGTTTTTATTTTAACTATTATACACGGCGTCATGTATAGGCAATATCGCTACACCACTGTCACTGTTTCAGTAAAGTTGTCCTGTCTTACACCTCTTAAAAGGACGCAATGTACTGTCTCCGTCATACAGACGCGTACAACATAGCAATCATTTTGAGTTCATTAGAATCAACATTGAATTTTAGCTTTAATATTAAAATGTGTTAACTATTCATAAAATTCAAAATGTAAGAATATTATCTATGTTTACTGTTTATACGTCGATTTTTACGATTTTTTAATTTTCAATATTTTACATACACTTAACTTACTATTAATATTAAATCTACCAACACAAAATCGTTTATGCTAAGGTCAAATTTGTTGTGTTAAATCCCTTGTGCGTCTACAATACTTCCAACTGTATTATACTATAAGTATTGATTCTCTGGTATTATTATATCATGCCATACAATTAAATATAAATGTTTATTGAATATTTCAAGTTTCTTGAAGTTACAACAAAAATACCAAAGTTTTTGAAAAATTGTTTTTTAAGTAAATGTTACCTATTTTACAGTAATATGTTTTCTGTTATTCCTGATTTTATTGAAAAGTTCTTTGAAAATTTACTATTTATGTCTTACCTTCCTCTCCACTACACACCTAAAACTGGTTAGATCAAATTATCTACCAGAAACAACCCTGAAAGTGGAAAATTGTTGTACTAGTTCAAAAGATGACAGACACATAAGAACCTTTGGGCATCATTGTAAAACCAATATATTCATCATTCCTCTCAGAATCTAAAACTCGTTAAATATTCGAAGACTGCATTGCGGCAAGATGGTGAAAAATTCAGTTTTGCACAATCGCGTTCGATTGTATACTGCGACAGCATAAAAGTTAATTTAATACAAATAGTACTGGTTAGACGGATTCTTGGAAGACACGACTCTGAGTACTATAAGTTATACACAATTTATTACGACTCTATATTATTTCGAATCGCCGTTTATCTGCGTTTACCTGTCATTGTGCAATATTTTATGTGTCTTTGAGTGTATATAGTGTGGTATAAAAAACTTTATATTTAAAACAGAAATACAAAAAAAAATATAAGTTTAGTAATATAATATATCCTGTCATTTTAAAAGCCACGTGACACACGTGTAATATTTTTATTTATAGTAATAATACAAATAATAGGTAATTCAGCGTAACAAAACCGTACAGTATACTAATACAAGGCGCACAAAGGTTGTCGAGCAGATTGTTTGGGGTGAGTGATGGGAGGGAGGGGAGATAAAGAGAATCCAAATAACTATACCGGAACCACCTCCCACCCATCAACATTTCCCCTGAAATCTTTACCCCTTATTTCCGGTTGGCTTCTGTGGTGCCGTGCGGCCATGCGACTGCGCGCTGACGCCACGGTGACGACGAAACAATACCAGTAATAATAATAATAATAATAATAATTGATATTCACCGCTTGCATCATACGCGTGTTACCAGTGAATATTATGTTGTGCTGAGACACCCACCACCCATATTCTACACAGTCTTCTTCTTTAGATCGGCTGCGGCCCTTAATACCTTTCTTCCAAAATCTCAAAAACTCCCACCCAACCCGTCCACCGCCGTGTGACACACTGACACGCGTGACCTTTAAGGCAAGACAGCGACGGTAATCGTGAATTCAATTCGACTTGCATGATATGTTTTATAATATCCTCTTCGAAACGAGCTCCTCTTAGGGATGTACTACATAATAATACTCCGCAACACACGTGTACAACACTCGCTACACGTGCAAAACGGTGGATACACAATACATTATATATTATTGTATATTATCTTATATTTTTATAATATATATATTTATATTTGTGAGTATGTGCGTGTGTTCTCTCGTAAAACTTCAGTACACCTGCAAAGATCGGTTTACGGGTTTTTTTTTCCATCGAAGAAAATATTATTATATTGTTTCTTGTGTCCAGACTTTAGACCTAGTTTCAAATCTATTTCTGATCGTGGTGACGACCGTTAGGGTAAGTATTCTCGCTTCGCTATCCAAATGTCGACGAGTTGTTATGTCCGAAATCGGTCAATATGTACCTACTTGATAGTAGTTGTGAAAAGAATAGAACTGTGTCATTAAATATGTTTCATTCTGCTGTTTTTCACGTAAAAATATGATCGTAACAAACGTTAATTCATTGATAATAATATGTATTAAATACATTTTAAGTTATAAATTTTATAATTCAGTACTCGTTGACATAAATTGTAATTTAAATTACAATCAACGGATCGATTAAAATTCTATGGACACCTTCAGTTTTTGTTTTTGATAGTTCTTGTTCAACTTATACGAAATATTTTCTTAAAATATATTGTTAAGGAAGTGGCTAATAATTTGTTTTATGTATAGAGTGTGAAAATAACTAACTTTCAGAGATAAATCATTGATGAGAAAGGTAATAAATTGTAAAAAGAAATATGAATGATGTTTGTGGGTCTTTAAGAAAAAAAAAGATAAACAGAAAATAATGGCCGAAATACAATGGGGACTGTATAGGTAGGATAAAGGATTAATATATGAGATCTAAGAATTTTAGTCAACATCAATCTTACTCAATAACAGTATATAAGTAGATAATGACCCTAGTTCTTAAATAAATCTTTAATATTAAAAGAAATATGAATGAAAGTTATATTCTATTACGTTATATGCTTAAATAAACTTGTGGAATTTTATGTTGTAACTTGAGTAAAAGGTTTATTTTTCGAATTATAATTCATATTATTTTCATTCATTGGTATAGCTATTGCATAATATTATATTTAATAAAATAACAAATGGAAAAACAAATTTCAGAACTCATAAAATAATAAAATTTTAGTTACTTATAAATTATAATATAATGTCTAAAAATATTTGATATACACTTCAATTTTCTTGAACTTTATAACCGATTTACAAAAAAAAAAAAAACAAATATAATATTCTGTAAGTCAGTTATTTACATTTGCTAAAACCAATTGTCATTCTTGTAAATGTAAAATATATATATAAATATATCAAACATTATCAATTCCAGATTACTATACCTAAATGTTTGCTTATCAGCATAATATTTCAATATTTGTATTAAAACAATTTCATTTGTATTAAATATTTTTTAGGACTGATTTTTGGTAAGGTTTTCGTTGTCATGGCTTCTTATTAACAAAAACATATTTATGATTTATAGGTTTTCCTTTTAGAGAAAAAATATTGAGTACCGTGCTATGGTTTTTTATTTTGTTTGTGCTTGATAACGTTTCCTAATTATTGTACGTATATTTCTTAAGATGACTAAGAATAATTAATGTTTTCCATTCACACGTATATAGGTGGTTATAATTTATTGGTAATACGACTAATTATTATTGTACCTGTACGTATTACAGTACGACATGAATATTTTAATATTCTCTACTAAGATGATGCATTTGGTGTTGGATATAATTAAGGTAGGACGATTTTAATTAGCTCACAATCATTTTGGATTCTCAAACGAATAAAATTCACAATATTATTTGGGGTAGACGTAGTAAATATACTTATATACATAATAATATAATAGCTTTATTTCGCGTACAGAACAATACGTTCAGACACATTTAAAACCATTACATACCTACGGTAGTTACATAATATTATCAACCCAAAGTAATGTATTTACACAAACCTTAATTGGGCATTACAAAATTTACTTTTTTCTTGAACCATCAACAATTGTACCTTTAGGCTAATATAAGTAGGTTGTAAGTATATACAGTATAAAGTATATAATACAATGAAAAATGTTGGTTCACCAGTCACTACAACACTCTTCTAAAATTGAATATTTATGTCTACTACTCCTCTTGTTTAAAATTTCAATTTTATACTATGAAATTATATAAAATTTCAATTTTATATAATGAAATTATCGGAAATATATTCTACTTGGGAATATGAAAAATAAATTAAAAATATATATTATTGTGATTCAAACATGTGAACTGCACTTTAATATGGGATTTTTCACTGATTCCATATAATATATCACCGATGGATATATCGATGGTGGCGTCAGTTCAAGTACCGGTCGATCGATTCCGTTCGATTGCATGGCAGGCTTAGAGGCACGAGTACCCCTACCACGCCCACCTAGCCATCAGGCCGTGACAATTATTATTAATATAATATAATTGTAGTACTTGACGCATTCCTCGACGTGGGATCAAACTTTCCAGCCAGCCACCACCACCACCTTAGCAACCACCGACTCCTGCCACGTACATCATCACCCCGAGTCGGAACTATATATATAAATATAATATATCTAGTGGAGATCGGGCGCGTGAAGGGGTGGGTTGGTGGGTGCTGGTGAAAAGGGATTTCGCCTGGAAGTTCGACGAACTCTGTCAGTTTGTCGGCCATAAATCCCGGAAACTCGCCGATGAGAGCGAATGTGCTGTACGTATATGTGTGTGCGTGCGTGTTTCGATGGTGATGTAGAAAACGGTTATCTCATTCTACCAACACGCATAGCTGACCCTTTGCCATCGGGTAATATTTCTTCTTTCTTTTTTTTTTTTAATAAATAAAACTTAATTTATAATCCATATACAAGAAGGATAATAAGTAAATTTAATAACATCAGATACTTTATAGATAGTGACACGGAAAGGCTTGATGGGTGTGAGTGGGGAAACCGGTCATCCATGGCACATTATCCTATTCGTTTTTATAAGATTTGTTTGCTAATTTGTTTTGCATTATTATTCAAGAGGGTCTCGTGGTAAATATCTTTTAAGTCTTCTCGGTGGATCTTCTCGGTGGATTTTTAGGAATAACATACGAGTGATTAGCAGTTAGAGTGAAGTTTAGAATAGAATTTTTTATAGTGTCGAGTTGAAAATTCGTTATCTGTTGATACCCAAGTAATCCTTTTGTCCAGGTGAACTCCTTACTCCTATTAGTATATAGTTGTATTTCGAAATGGTATAGGTACATGGTTAAGTGATAGTTGAAGGCTTTTGTTTCTACTAAGGTTGAAATTCAATTTGGACCGATTTTCTTTCTTTTATATTGATTTTCTATTCTTTATAGACAAATAATAAATGTTGTATGTATTGGTCTGCTCTATTGGAATATATTTATTTGTTGTAAATTGATGTCATCTGCATCAGTCGTTTGAGTTGTAAGACTTATTTTGGGGAGATCATCATTGTAAATACTATAGACGATTATATAGTATACTCTGCTCCCTTGGGGTAGGTAATAGGTAACCAGCGCCCGGTATTGACTTTATAGTGGGAAGAATAAGAATAATTATTTTTTACAATAAAAAATCGATTTTCAGGATAGGATTTTAAAATGAAAATTATGGAGAGTGGTTTTAATTTGAAAAGCAGTCCGAAGTGCCAGATGCAGTCAAACGCTTGTGTGACATCGATAAATACAACTGACCTATGTTTTTTTTTTCAAATGATGATAATAATTCATCGATATTTCTTTGTATTTGGTAAATTGTTGAATAATATGAATGGAATATAAATTGAATATTTGGTCTGATGAAAATTGAGCAATATGTATAGAGTATAGATATTAATATGTGGAAAATAAAAATATCTCCATTTTAGTCATAAACTACTCTTTGTATATTAGCTGTACGTATCAACTTTAACTAACCTTAAGTGTGATCGTTGATTTATCATTCATTGTTTATTTTTTTTATAGATGTTTTGTGTTGGTGTCAAAAAATACCCCTCCAAAAAAAATTATAATGATATTAATAATAAATAAAACGACTAAACAGAACCCCAATAAAATGTTAATGAAAAACAAATATACTGTTAGATAGAAAGAATATAGTTATTTATTTATTATTGTTTCGACAATTATACAGTTTAAATTTACAATAAAGAAGTAAAATTATTATGTATCTCAGACAGATTTCAACTTTATTATTATTTATTATAACGTTAAGTTTTTTATGGTATTCTATTTACATAAAAATGTATTAATTGTTCACCTCACCAAGGTAAAATATAAACAATTACCAGCAACAGTATATTATTTACTTTTTATTTTCGTTTAACTCAAAACCTTAGAACTCATAATGTAATTAGAATGCCAGTATCATTTGACAATCAATATTTTGATCCGAATACTTGAACACAATACATCCGACAATACATTAGAAAATTATTTTTTTTCCATTCGAGTGTTTCTAAATCTGAGAAAGAATACCATATACAATAATAGTTTGGTATAGAATTACAATATAATTTTCCAAGAAGTGCTCAAAGGATTTTCGTAAATGAAAAAATGTAATGATGATAAGATTTCAGAGGAGAAGCTCAAAATCAAGTCATGCTTACACAATATTATCCACACGGGCAGACAAAACTAAAACACAATTCCGTGTATTTTATCCGGGCGAATCATTTCAGACGATGGCTTTAGTATAATTAACAAGCACTGACAATATAGCGCATCGCGTTTGTTTAATTTTGGTTATTATTTTTTAAGCTTCTGTCGGGGGGGAATGAAAACGCATGTGACAATTACACGTGGCGTCAAACAAGGCGGTTTTCTTTCGACGATCGATATTCAAGTATCATCACGATATTCCGATGTATAATTATATAGGCCAAGTGTATCGCGGATGTAACACTACAGTTCGGTTTTATCATTTTTTTTTCTCTGTACATAATAATAATAATTGCGGCGTAAAATCCAAATGCACACAATGCACAATTCAATATTAAAAAGTAGGTAGGTAGGTACTAGGTACTCATGTAATACACTAACAGAATACATTTCTTATTTATTGGGATTCACTAAAGTTATAGAAATTAAAAATACATTTTGTGGAAAAACATATACTGAAAACGTTGCTGCGCCATATTTTTCTCAGTGTGTGATATTATGAAAAACAAATAAACGACACTCTGTACTACTTTTCTATAGGTACGACTATAATATATAATATGCAGTTTGGAAAAAACGATTGGTTTTAGGGGAATATTGTGTCTTGGAGGTAAACAGAATACAATGATACTGCAGTTATGGTCGTCCAGCAGTTATCACAATCACGGGGCTAAAGTAGTCAATAAAATCATGAAAAAAAAATAATAATAATATGAACAAACTGCAATATAAAAACCGTCTGAACCATTTTAAATGCAACACTAGAGTTTTCTTTTGACATCAGTGTATTTTCGGTAAGTATGAAAATAATAAGACCAAGTTAAGATACTCGTCCGAGCAATGTGATCTTCAGTGGCTTTAGTGAAGTCCTAGTTGGATTCCAAAAACTTGTACCTACTGTAAATACAAAACAATCAGAAATTTAATAGTATTTGCCTACGACGTTAACGAAAATATATTAAGTGCTTGTCGAAGATATTTCGAATTCAAATAAAATAAAAACAAAAAAAAAGTCTGCACTTAAAATGTATCAATTTGGGAGCGGCGAAGTATTGGACTCTAGCTCAGATATAACACGCCGTATAATGACTGATAAAATTGGTGATAAAATCAAGTTGTCGATTGAAGTAATTTATGTTAAATGTATATATAAGTATATACACAATACTTATACAACATACTTATAGTATATGCCCAGTTTTAAGTAGATATAGTTATTGCCCCAGATGAATAATTGACCAATAGCCATTGACCTAATTTGGATCCCCTATATATTGACTCGTAAAATCGATAAATATTGACTATTATAAACACTTTTCAAAGTTATTCCTATAATAGTTATTATAAACTTACAGTATTTAATTGGTCTATACGATATAAGTGTCGAAATTTTAATGACTAAAATCCATATTTATTATTATGTACAGTATAAAATCATCTGGGTTAGGGTAAACGACTGGTAGTATATTATGAGTATAACGTTAGTCGATTATAATGAACACCGTACTCATATATTATTATGAGAATAATGTTTGAGCGACCTTCACAGATTTCCAATGGAAACCGGGTTACAGGTTCTATAATTCCTCCATATAATCACCATTAAACTTTAGTCAGCAATAACCGATTGTTTAATGAATCGTTAATCGTTATAACGACGACTGTATAAGCATTAAGCAGTTAATGTTTTGTTTTTTAATTTAAGCAATAGAAGAAAAAAAACAGTAAATCTATCAAAATATTAATTTTTTAATTTTCAATTTTATTTCATATCAAAACAAAATATTCTACGCCGAAGCATTTGTAAGTTAAATAAAATAGTAAATAACTCAATGATATTAACAGGTATGTATGAATTACTCAAAGTGAACATTAGAACTTATCAGGAACTTTATTTTTCCCTAACACAGTTTTATCAAGTTTCATAACTTTAGATAAGAAAATAAAATATGCTGTTATGTTGAATCTAGCTATTCAACTTTAACACAAAATATTGCAACACAAAATCATACAAAAAAAATAACTTAAAAATTTAAATAAATACCTAAAACTTCAAAAAACTTTAAGAAACGTTATATTATTTTCAAAAAAAATTAGGTAAGTACGAAAAAGTAAGTAGGTATACTGGGTGTATAATTTATATATAAACAATAATTCTCACTAATTAATCAAATGTAATACTCATCTACCCAAAAACTTTGTCAGGCAATTTTGGGCATTTATCTAGTGTTATTTCTATATAGAAATAAAAAAAGCAATTATAATTATAAATTATAATAAATAAATAATTCATTTTGCAGAGCAAATTGAGAAATTTTTGGTATCGTTGAATAACACAATTGGAAGAATGAGAAAAAAATTTCCAGTTATAATATTAAAATATTTATTATTCAAATATTGAACTTTCTAACATAAAATTATAAAAAAAAAGCTGCTAAGTGTTTAGTAGGTTACAAGTGGGTCATTGTATAATGGATTGTATTAAACTTGAATTCAATGATATAATATCATTGTATAAGAAAAACGATTCTGAGCGGAGACGGTTTGTCAGTCTGGATATTTTATATTGTTATTAGTTATTATATCATGTAAGTTGAATTAATATTATAATATTATTATTTTTTATTCGTTAGCGTTAGAAATTAAAATCCAATTTTTAGAGGTTTTTCGTAATTTTTCGGTGGTTTTTACCTTGGCATTAAATAACTATTGATAAAATCAAAAAATGACCTTTCTAAAGTACCATCTTGGTCCAATTTGCTAAATGATAAGTACTATATGTTGAAATCAAAGAACTCCTTCTGGTAAAAGTTTTGTATACAAGATATAAAAAGAAAAAATAAATAAACAAACACCATTGTAAAACCACTAGCTTCCTCGCTCCGCTCAGAATCTAAAATGAATCAAATATAAGAATCGACAATAGGCAATTGGGGGGCAACTTCAAAATAAATGTCTTACTAAAATCAATCTTTTATATCATTAGCTTATTCAATTTTATACAAGATACGAACGAATTTGAATGTTTAGCCAATCGTATACAAACACGCTGTAACAATATAATAATATTAAAATTTGTCAGATTTTAACAATGAAAAGAGTCAGGTAACAATTTGGCTGAAGACGAACGAAAATACAATAAAAAAAAAAGTTTAATAGGTTCAAGGTGAAGGGTATCGCGAAAAAGACTGACACAATGAGAGCAAACAAAATGGCGACTGGAGAAGAAATAGTACCGATTGCGATGCGTGTGCCCCGTCTTAGTATATTTGTGAACGGAATTAAGTAGATTATTAAATTTCTTTTTAAAAACGAAATTATTTGGCTGACCCGGAGTTTCTCCGATAGAATCGAATACGACGACTTTACCCTATTGTCCGCAGTATGCAGTTAGTATACATATAAACGTCGGTTCACTATATTATGACACGACTTGAAAGCGAATCCGATGGAAATTGAAATCTAGAAAAGTATTTTATTTTTCAATGAATAAAATAACGTCAGAATAATACATCGTCTTGTTATGATATCGCACGGTGGACGTTAAAATATTATTTGTGCCGCGAAACATAGCGCATAACCTTTATAGGAAAACGCAGAATATATAATATCTAATATGTAAGAATATAATATAATACCTAATAAGTAATAATAATATATTGTACCTAGGTTACTACGAATGACATATCTATTTTTCTTCGCACCTTTAGTGTCAACAGAATAAATGAAAATAAACAGACTGAATATCGTGGTGACATAATATTATCATTATTCATTACCTACAACACATATTTTAATATTTACTTAATAATCATATTGTAGTATGGTATGGGAAATTTGTTCAAACCAAATAATATGTTATTGGGTTATTATTGACGCACCACCTGTCACTGCGATATATTCTATCAAGAAATCCTTGTAAGTCCCCGTGGTGGATTATCGAATAATTTGTTTTACGGCTTAATAAAGGTATATACGTGTTGAACGATCGAAACAAACCCGAAAATCGAAATACTCCTTTAAACCACCGAATTCACTTGGCACTCGAGGATCTCCCAAGCGTTTGCCCCGAGGAAGGGTATCGCGGTCCGAAGATGGTCTCAGACGTGATCCAATTCGGATAACCGTCGTTGCAGCAATCATCATAGCGTGCATGCAGAGACGGTGAAAATGGCGATAAATTCACCAGGAAAACAAATCACCCGTCGAGTTTAATATATATTTCATTGCCCATAGGTGAAACGATTGATTTTTACGGCTGAAAACACAATAAAAACCGATTTGTATTCGTGGTCGCTGTTGAAAAGGCCCTACAACTTATAGATCCAAATTAGTGAATCATGTTTTCAATTCACTCTTAAAATTCGCTCTAATAATTCACCCATAATGGTATGCTACTTTTTCTGTACGAACACAGTTTTCTTTATGTTTAATATACCGTTCTTGATTTTATTTTTACTTGGTATTATTGATATACCAACATTTTAGTATAGATTATATTTAGTTTAATATTATATTAATACAATATAGGTGCAATACGTTTTTAATATTTATTTATGAAACATTTTATGATGAAGTACCTTTACTGGGCTGCATACTACTTGCGTCCCCAAAAAAGGTATATTTTTTAGGTAGTAAATTCAACAGGTAACTTGCGTCCCGTTTTGTGGACGCAACCCGACTATATTATTCTTCCTACCTGCTATAATAGTCGTAACCGAGTTGCGTCCAAGATAAATAACATAATAATATTTTAGATAAGATAATATTATAGCGTATTAGTGTAAGTGTGATAAAATTGAATACACACCATGGCGATGTCCGGTTGTCACCAAACAATTTCCGAGCCATATTTATAACACTGAATGCTTTGAAAAACCAACACCTGATATCTGATTTGATAAATATATTATGAATAACGATTGATCAGTATAACACAGAGTATTTCGCACGGTGCTATACTTTTCTCAGTACATGTTATACAGTGTTCGTTAAGTGTTCGATTAAAAATGGAAAAAATGTTTAGCTCCAAATTATGTTTATTTTGTTGTTAATTTTGACGATTTTATTAATATAAATTAATGACTATTATTTTATATTTTTTAATTATGCATAATTTTTTAATATGTTTATTTACATCATTTTGTATAATTTTATCTATTTAAACGTGATGTGATAACGTGATAATAGAATCATATGTATATGTAATCAATATAATATTCTGATTTATAATAGTCTGTAATATTTAATTTATGCTATTAAAAACTGGGACGCAACTAGGTTGTGTAAAAAGATACTGTTGGACGCAAATAAGCTATGACCCTTTTTGAACCTTTTTTGATGGGACGCAACTCACCTACTGATAATAATCTCGGACGCAAGTAGTATGCACCGCTTTACTGGGAGGGCTCTTCATTCTATTATTTTCGTGTTATTATAATATATCTTATCAATTAAGCTTATTGTTCAGCTCCTGTAACAGATGGCCTAAATAAAAATTATGTTAAAATAACTAAATGTTATATTTTGATATAATACCCTGGGCCTTCACAAATAATTTTCTTGGCGAAGCCCAGCGTTTATAATATCTAAGAATCCAAAATTAAATAGTATAAAATATATAACATTTCCGGCCCTATAATATATAAGAAGGACAATTACATTTAACGCTTAACTAATTCCTATTTATAATGTTTGATGACTTGAAACAGTTTTCTCTCTTATAATATAGTAATCACAGGGATTACATAGTATTACTATCATACCACCAAACGCTCACTTGGGTGAGTGTATTTAAATACTTAACCCCTACAGTGCAAGCTTTATTTGTAATGTACAAACGGTTCGATCTTGATATAAGAATATTTAACCTAATTAATTATTATAGTCTTCAAAAATCATTATTCAAGCGTAAAAAGTGTGCATAATATAATAAAGCTAATGTACTTTGTGTCTTAACGTATATGCCGAAATCCAATTTATGAGACTATAATGCATTACAAGTTACAATACAACCGAGAGTATTCTGGTTTTTGTTAACTCTATACCTGACAAAGTATTCTACAACAGTTAAATTATTACTGTTTGTAGGTAGGTATTAAAAATGGAGTTTTGTTACAATTTTACAAATAAATATTATATAAAAGTATACAACGCGCAGTTAACATAATATATTGTTATTAATTCATGTTCATGTTTTTGTTATACGGTTATGTCAATTAAATGTAGAGTTTATTTTTTTAATCTTCCAAAAATTTGTGGGACTTCAATTACGTATTCATAGAGTCAAAAGTGTAGACAGTGCATTAGACCATATAAACGTTGATTTTACATTTATAATACGGAGTAATAAAACAATATCAGACATAATATCATAATTTGTTTTGATTTTTCACGACAACTATCCAAAAAACGACACGTCAAAGAATTTATCAAAACTAAGTATGGGTATTATATTTAGGAAATTGAATTTAAAAAATGGTATTTTAGTGCATCATTGTATACAATATATTCAATGTAAATTCTTTATTAAAGGATAAAATCTCAAGATTGTTGGCTTCGGCCTACTGTCAAGTTACATAATGTAACATTTTTAAACTTCGATGATATAATATTCATTGGTCCAAATGCCAGTTGAGGATATCATTGTAATATTATTTTCCTAGAATGAAAAATCATTATACATATTAAGCGGAGTCCGCTATCATCTGAAAGAATAAATAAAAATAAATAAATATATTGATGGACACTGAGATCACACCTACAAAAATAAGAATTACTTTCAGAAAATTAAATAACAGAACATGAAAATATATTAAATTTAATTCAAGACTATAAGAAACTTGAAACTTGTCATGCCTCGTGTATTATTATTCATTTTGAGATATAATTTAATATTAACCAATTATACCAGACGTGAATAACCCATTAAGGGTACAGCAATGTAATACATGTTCAATCTAATAATTTAATAATAAGTCACAGATGCTTTTCGTTTTACATGATATTTTGTAAACAAAATGATTTGCATGCTTTTCTATATGTTCGTCTATGTACAAGCAAACAGCCAACCATGAAATATCGAGTTTTGAGGGGAAAACTTAAGTTTTTAATGTTATGAATTGCATCGAAGACAAACACATTCTGGCAAAAGTTTAATGACAGCGTATAGTTCAAACTGTCCATTTAGAAATTTTAAGGAAATCTCTTGCCATCTCAACAAAGTATAATAATATTTTCCTTTAATTTAATGTTCTAAATGCTTCCTAACTTATTCTTGAACACATTGGTGTTATATACATAATAACTTGTGTCTTATGAATACTCGATACTCGACGAATCAAATATAATGAATAAATAACATAATTGCATTTTCTTATTTCCGTTATGACACTAACGGAAATTTATATGGTTTTCAATCTACCTAGATTTAAGTATAATAAAAATGAAAAGATTTCCATTGGTAACAGAATCAATTAAGAACGGCACAACTGATTTGGCTCATTTTTTTTTTAAATAAATAATATTAATAATATATTTTTTTTTATAATAATATTTCGAAATATTCATAATGAGGTTTTTACAGAAATAAATTTAGAAAAGTTGTCTAGAAAATTGGAAAATTCGGGAAAAACTGAAAGGCCTTTTTTCAATGGGATTTTTCTAAAAATCCTTTTTTATCTATAAATGGTGCCGGTGGATACATATTAAGTATAGCAATAGTAGAAATTAGAATTTTTTTCTATTTAAATGGTTTGGACTGGTTACATAATAATATAATATAATATTGTTATTATAATGTGATATAATAATGTTCACTTATAATTTTGATATTTGGTCACTATATATTTTACCTACGATGGTTTGTCCAAAATTAATAGACTGAAAGACTACTAGATCACTTTCAATAAAAGTTAAATTAATAGATTTCCAGAGACTTGGAGGGTGTTTACAGCTTACTTTTTCTGTCCCTATAAAGGGTAGCCATAGGGTAGCTCAGACATGAATTTATTTATCTGCTCACAATAGAAGAATATTTATTTTTTGTTTATTTGTATCAGTTACATATTATTATATTACTTTAATAATTAGGTAATAGAAATATGGCATATACCTACATTTTTTTACAATTATATTTATAAAAAAAAAAACAAATCTTTGCATGGGCAACGCCGAGCTGGGTAGCTAATCTCAAAAAGTATTAGAACGTTTTCAATAAAAAGTTATACTAATAAATTCCTTGATACTCGAAGGGTGTAAATAATAAATATCTTGTTTTTTCTACTTAGAGTAGCTATTTATTTGGCTCATTTATATGATTACCATTATTTGGTTACATATTATATTCTCCAATTGAAACAGATGACGCATAATATAGAATTTTGGAAAAAAAAATCTATTTTATTACTATTACAATTAGTAGATATATGGTATTTACATTTTTTTATGAATATCTTTATAAAAAAAAAAAACAATATATTGTTACATTTATGTCGACGCATTTTTACAAATAACAGTCAAAGCTCAAAGAAAAAATGATCAGTTTAATATTATTCGTAGTGGTGTTTAGTTTTATATAGACAAACATCGGTTGGTCTAATATATGGATATTTCTGAAATCAGTATAAATCGTATCAGAAATTCAGGACAATGTAATATAGTGTAGTTCTATATTTTAAGGCACGTAGGTCCTTACCTATTTTTAAAATTGTACATAGGTAATATAAACTTACAAAATAAATCATTATTTTGCTTTTAAATGTGCTTATGATAGCACTAAAGTCAAAATGTAAATTAAAGAGTTTTATGGAACGAAACTCTGCCAAAAGAGACAAATAAACAGCATATGTTAATATAATGAATAAAAAAGTGAGGTAAAAAATTACTTGTAATAGTAGGGAGGATTTCGAAAAATAAAAGTTTTGAGAATAAAAATAAATTATCATTACAATAATACAATATAACTCATTTTGCATGAAAGTCGATGAAATAAGTTGTCAAGATTTGCGCATCTTTCACAGTATTCACACTTATATTATCCAAATGGAGTAGACGTATTTACATAATCTGTTTGCTCGTTATCCGTAGGCTTCAGTGAACAAAAATCAAAATGTATACTGTTCAAAAGCTGTTATGATTTATCGACACGGCCAGATATATAGAATAGATACAACACAATATCTTTCACGTCTGATTTTTCTTATCTCATTCAATGTATATAAGTTTGAAAAACCGAACCATTTCGTAAGACTTTTTATCACCTGAAATATGACATTTTGAGATTTATTCGCGGCTAGGATGCAGTGTGAAAATTTAACGAAAATATCTGTCGTCAAAAAAGCAACGGGACACATCGGGAAACACGTGTAATTTTTTTTTTGTTTTTACTCTTCAATCCTCAAGGGTAAAGATGGCCTAATAAGTTACGACCCAGTAATGCTGCCTTATCATCGGTTTACTCGCGGTTAATGGAGGCCGTTCCATTCAACAAGACAAATAAAATCGATTGATAATATAAACGTGTTTGTCGATTGTGATTACAGACTTTTATTTATTGAATCGGTGTTTTGGAGTTTTTTCGTGCGTCGTGCTTTTCAATGAATTTGTCAATAAATTGTTTTATGAATTACACATTAGAACATTGCACAACATGTTTTGTATTTAATAAGCTCAGTTTAAGATCTCTCGTTGTTTTTTTCCGTTGCGATTTCCATATTTTATTATGATGAAAACGTTGTTTGTGCATACAACTTCTGGCATTATAGTTAAAACAATACAGAAACATAGAGAAAACGCGACGTGGTTGTACACCAAAAAAAAAAAAAACAACACTAGGATTTAA
Source organism: Macrosiphum euphorbiae (assembly GCA_949089665.1). Lineage (NCBI taxonomy): Eukaryota > Metazoa > Arthropoda > Insecta > Hemiptera > Aphididae > Macrosiphum > Macrosiphum euphorbiae. The sequence continues at coordinate 23,207,438 of CARXXK010000004.1, read as the reverse complement.
CATCAAGGACACGCGTGTAAAATATGATAATTTTTTTTTTCTATTTTTAACTTTCGACGTTTACTCCGGCTTACATTCACGGTAATATTCGTTGGTGCGAGGGGCGTTGTTATTGTTTTATGGATAAACGAAAGTCCATATATTTCACTGCGGTGGAGTCGGTCGGAGGTGGTGCGCACGTAAAGCATTTAAAATTATATATAGGCACTTGTGCGGGACATGGTAAATAATATACAGGGTGGTGGTGGTTTTTTAACGATGTAATCGTTATTGCACCTGCATAATGTGCTAAGGCAAGTTGAACGGTTCCACACTGTATGAATGCATAAAATAACATAAAATACTGTTGTTTTTTTTTGGGATAATTGTTCTATGTCCATGCTATCATACGGGTTCGCGTAGTCGAGTTGTTAATTTAATACGACAATACGGTTATAAAAAAAAAAACGAAATGTCGCACTCCAAAGACCCAAAAACCCGTCAACATCGAAATGTCCTGTCGTTCGAACACCCACTGTGTTTAACGAACGTAGGTCGGTCGACGTTTCCGAATCGGTACCCGGAATATTTCATTATGTAATATCCTAAATGGTACCTGTTAACAATATTACATACATTTATTTTTACTAAAAAAATTTCTTGTAGTTTTAAATGTATTATTGTAACCAAACGAAAATAATTTATGAGTATTCGGTTGCATCATAACTTTTATGTTCAAACATGTTATATTTGTCTACCTGTTCATTTAAAATTAACAATATGAATTTCTTTTTAATATATTATGTCAAATTTTGAAATTATTATGGTTGTGCAACTAATTTGGATGAGATTTATGAAGTATTTGGCAACAGTTTATTATTGGATGTAACTGACGTTTTTCATCCATAGTTAGTCCTCCAACAAAAAAAATAAAAAACAAACGATATAATATGGTAAACTATGACTTGGTCGATATAGGGGATGTGCCCAAATGCACAATTAAGTCCTAAGTGCATGTCCTTTGAAAAACAATTAAATCCATAACTATATATATACGATTCCTCTATACCTACACAACAATCAATAACTTGAATGGAAAAATTCATCATTTTTCTTTCTTGTAATAATCTTAATGAATACTTATCGGTACAATTTTTGGTATGCGTGTGGGTATGCAGCAATGTCCGAACCCAACGTCTCGCGAAGGACACATAATATTATCGTAATTGTATTAATTGTAGTATACCTACGGTAAAATATTTTATACTACTACATCAGTGATTTTGTTCTTTTTTAAATTCTAAGAGTGCTATTCGCTAAATATTACCACGACTGCCGACACGGCGGTAGTGTGAGGCTGACAATTCGAGTAGGTACACTCGCAGTCGATGCGAACAGTAACAGCAACAACAACAGCTGCTGTATGCGCCTCCGATTTCTTATTGTTACCCAAATTTTAATCGGATTGCCGTTCTAAATGCGTTGGCATTGTGTAAGCGAGGTGCGATGAAATTGGCCGGGCAAAGGTGGAGACGGTGGACGACGACCGTGCGGTCAGGACGGAGGGGTGACGCGATGGACGTGTTGGGAATGACGATCCGTGGAAGGTTTTTATCCCAAGGTTGCCGCCGGAAGACGATCCAAAACGACGTCGAGTTAATAATATTATATATAAGTGAATTTTCCGTCCTACGTATATTCTCCGTCCCGCCGACCGTCATCCCCCAGACATTCCCTGCCCGGCGTTCGCGCGGTTATCGCCGAGAATTATAAAATATTATTAAAATATATATACCTTAGACGCGTCACGCGTATTTCCGCGTCAGTTGTTTGTCGACGATAATATTCACAGCAGGCTACCGAGGCAGTAAAAAAATAATAAGTCGACGTCCGTTTGTTATATCCGAGAAATGTTCCTTTCTGTTCCGGTCTGGTGTGAATACGATAGGATTTTTTGCATTTCATTCGTCGTTATAAATATATACGCGAGCTTATCCGATTTTTCCGACTTGGAGTGCTAATTATTTCTAAGCTCCATTTTTGGATTTTCACGTGTCGACCCCCGACATATCGACGAGAATAGATATCTGGGTCGTACACTTCTATTGGAAAAATCGATGTTAAGACTGTTTGAAAGATCGTTTGTTTTCGCAAGATGGAGGAAAAATGATTTCATTATTATTACGTGATGTGATTTTTCCAACTGGATCCCATGAACCCATGTGAACACAAGTAAACAAATTTTCAAAGGACTGTGCACATTTCGTAAACTCCCTTACGTGTATTCCTGCAATACTCACGTTGTTATATCATGTTTATGGAACGAAATTTGAATATTGTCCTTATATTTATTATATGCCACAGTGAATTCATACGTTTTCATAAAATAAAAAAAAACTTATCTTAAATAAAGAAAAATATGTTTTTTACAGTACGATATTTTATACAGTCTTCGGTGTAGGTAGATGCTCACGAGTTTGCATGACAACAACAAAATAATAATATATTTTGGTAATATTTTGCGGCGGAAACCGAAATCTATAAATCCACTATGTATGCAAATTTGTGTAAACACCATTTTTCTCCTAAAATGATCTACAAATATTCATACTAAAAAAAAAATGAAAAAGACGGCTCACAATCTAAATGTATTACTTTTCCAAATATTCTATAGAGTATATCACACATTTGTTTCCTTCACTTTATCTACACGCACAAGTTTATGCGGTAACGGGTTAAATAATTATAACCAACGTGTACATTAATTTAGACATTATTAATACATAAACAATGAATTATATTTCGTGGAATCCAATGAGGTTGCCGAATAATAATTATAATAGATTATTACTTCATGATTATTATATTGTGCTTTGTAGAACTTTAAATTAAATTCTACAGAATTAAATTGCTGTGACCTTTAATCTATGCATAAGATGATATTTATCTTTGTAAAATAGTGAATTAATTTTTTTTTTTTTTTAATTAAATTCCTATATTTAATTATTCAAGAACATAAATCTTAAAATAAATATCATGATTTTAAAAAAATATACATGTACATATTCATTACGTAAACATATTTTCCGAGAATAAGATGAATGGAAATTAATTATCTCCAAAATAGTAAAAAAAAAACTGAAATGTATTTCCCAAAATATCTTGTACAGTTGTACGATTTTGAGTAATATTAATAGAATTTAACGTAGGTATACTTCGCTTGCGTCCATATTATACAATTATATTATAATATAGGTTAGTCTACACCTATAAAACAGTTTTACCTATAGTGAATAAATATAAAATCATTATTTTTTTTTATTAATACTTTTCGTGCGTTATGAACTCAATAAATGAATCAGTATATTAAAAAAGAATTTTCACCGCGGGGGCTTTATTAATTTTTAATCCGGTTAAAGCTCAAATGGTGCTAAAAATGGACAGGATTAATGTTTGTAGGTAGGTGGGTACATATAAATACAGTGGAATAAACACAACATTAAATTGGATATTGACACTTAAACTATTCAAATCAATAGAAAATAGGTCAAACCACAGCAGGGTTTACTCGGTAAAAATCTTACAAACGACCGATACACGACCCGTTTCATATTAAATCGCAGAACTTTGTACGGTGCGAATAATGACAATAACAAACAAACCAACGTCAGTAACAACGCCATAATTCACCGGCACGGAAACATTATTTCTTCCACACCATACAATTACGACGATACAATGAATACATAATAGAAAAAAGTACTTGATATTATGTTATTGCTAGTATACTTATTAGTTATTAGTTTATTACACATAAAGGTGTTGTTTAGAGTTAAAACGTCGTTCTAGAAATTTGACTGTGCGCACGGAGGTACACCCTATATATCATACTATATGCAGCTTTACCTATTGACCTACATCACCGGCATACTTTAAACAAAATATTGTTAAATGTATAATATAATAGATAATACACATTTATTGACATAGACACTGAGTGTATGTATATAATAATATCTACATATATAAATCGTGTATATGCATAGACGACTCCTACAAAAGCGAGCTCGTAAACTATCGCAATTATGTTAAACTTGAAAAACTTTCCTGGGGCACGTAACTTCAACGGTAGTGCAGGTCAATAATTTCCTGTCCTATGATACGATCTATCAAGGTGAGCGGAGAGTGTTTAGCAAGTTGATAATATTACAATACGTATTATGTTATATGATAAAATAACTAAAGTTCAGGGCATTGTGATCGTTGATATAGTGTATTTATCCATAGGTTCTGTTTAGAAATTTCAAATCGGGTCATTTGTCCATTCGATTTGTTCGGAAAGCACTTTTATATCATATGTATATAAAGAATTTGTTTAAATGTTTCAATACTGTGACATATGTTGTAAATATACTTTAGTGTAGAGCACTTAACAGACAACTCTATACCATTTTGGATTATTCTATCTCAATAAAAACAAAATACAACCAAATATTCAGAATGAAATATATGCATTGTACCATACTTATAGGAAACACATATCATACGGTCGGTTAATGTGAGCTTATAATCAATTTATAGTATTATAAATTAGAGTAAAAAAATATATAAATCCTAAACACAAGACAAGCTATATGTTTAAGATGTTCCATTATTTCTGTTTGTGATAAGGATAACACACCACAACTGATTATAACTATTATGTTCATAGTTAAAATCGTGCAGCACAACAAAACCATCGATGTATTTATAAACGGCTATATAATATTAACCGTCTAGACTCTAGACGCATTCATTATTTATTTATTTTTTGTTCGTTAAATAAACTGTAGTGCCATTTCTGCAAGGACAAACAGTTTGTTCTCATTAAAATCTAGAATTTACTTTCGTAGCATTACGCGAATTGTATCTAAAAAACAAAGCGTGACGTTCCTGCACCGAGAAGACATTAGGTGTGCATGAAAAACTCAAATGGTGTGTAATATAAATTTTATATTGCACCCTTTCCTCAGCATAAGCGTTCCACAGACACTCGGTAGAGAGAATTAAAAATATATACATATTTTTTTTTTGAAACCGCGTGAATAAGAAAATTCTTTAGTATGATTTTATGCCGTAATGGCCGCGGAACTAAAAATGGAATACATTTTAAAATATATACATTAAAGTTTCGTTGTGAATACATTTCAAGTACCTACTGCTTGTGCGTATGTGTGTAGAATTTTACTTTAACTCTATTTCAAATACTTGTACAAATCTTATTCGTCGCGTTTTTCAAATGGTGACGACGACGTTTTTCTAATAATTTAATTTAATACATCAATGACGAAGGGTTTTCGACTGCACAAGACTTTAATAATGATTACCTAACGATATTTTAATGTTAATATAATACATAGTATTAGAATAATTTATAACTATACTATAATAAATGATAATGGATCGATAATTTAAAGGTTTGTCATAGGTATAGTAAGTACTTCGTTATTATGCATTTGCAATATTATTAATGTAATAATCGAATACTATTAAACCTTTACAACTTAATTGTATTCGAATTAATTATATTTTAATTAGATAATTATAGGTATTCAAAGATATTATGTGGAAAAAAAGTAATTATTAAATTAATTATGATTTCACAATAAGTACTAATTGTATAATCGTATGTTGAAATTAAAAATAATCAACTACCTACTATGTTTGGTAGGTAACTGTTTTGTAAGGGCATCTCATCCCAAAAATAAACGAAATAGTTATTTTTTTTGCATGGCTCATTAAATTTCAGCTTTAAGTTTAGAAAAAGGTATTAAAAGATAGTTAAATATATATATATATATATATTAATTACTCTTCTATATATGATTCTTTTCTATTAATACTTAAACTTAAACTATTAATGAACTTACTAAACTTTAAATTGCATCACCTTTATAGTTTAATAAATCAAATTTTATGATTCAACCATAACAACTTTTAAAATAACACAGAATCGTTTTCCTTATACAATGATATTATATCATTGAATTCAAATTTAACACCATTATCCATTACAGTGGCCCGACGGAAACTATAGTGGATAATTGTGCAAGTCCTAATCTCAGCTTTGACATTGGCTTGGTGAGCACGGAAATTATGACGCCCAGTCCTGCCGAAGTCAATATGGATCCGTCTAGTCGGCATCTTCCACGTCGACGTCTTCCGAATATTTTGAATCCGGCTATTCGCGGCCGTTCGCATCTTTGCCGTCCGTTTCGGCACCGGAGCAGCTGGTTCGAGCGTCCGACAGTAGTTCGCTGTCTTGGTCGTCCGAAAGTTTGGTGCCCGTACTTTCACAGTGCGACTATTCGCCATTTGTAAATTTGACGCCAGTCTCGTCGACATCCGTCACGTCGTCGACATCCGTCACGTCGTCGTCGTCGTCCGAATATTTTGTGTCCGACTATTCGCGGCCGTTCGTATCTTCGCCGTCCGTCTCGGCACCGCAGCAGCTGGTTCAGGCGTTCGTCTCGTCGTGGGCCGCGATTTGACGGATCCACCGAGATGGCGTACGAGTTCGATGCCGAAGTTGCCGAACATCCACGTTTGGTTTTGTAGAAAGGGGCCTTCACGAGAATTGAGTGAGTCGTCCGAGTCGGGAAACGTCTGTGCGATAACTAACTGGAAGATAGAGGTGCACTCCACGAGTTCACGACGGTTTGATAAGACAGAACCGGTAACAGAGGACGTGGCTAAACCCAAGCGCAAGACGATATGGAAGAGGACAAAGAAGAAGACGCTTGTTATGTTGCGCTTGACGTTGGTATGATCCCTCTTACTTTTGAACTGTCACCGCTCGCCATATTATTATCGTTATAAAATATACATTTTGTAAATAAAAACTAGGGGTAGCGTTTCATTGGCCAACAGAATTCACCAATAAAATAAGTTTAGAAAATAAAGCTGAAATTTATATCATGTAAATAAAATATAATAATATATATGTATATTATAGATTACAAATAACTATTTACATATTATTAATAATAATTATAAAGCATATTATAATTTAATATTTTATTTATCACTGCCTATATGTATAGTAATTCACTTAAAAAAATAACAAAAACAAAATATTATAAACAAAATATTAAAACACGAGATTACTTATTCTTATATCAGACTAACATTTGTGTTCCTAACTAAATGTAATTGTTGAATGTAATACTATACCGTATTTTGTGTGAATTGCGTTTATATAAGTGAAACAAATTGTCAAAACAAAATATGTTAATACGAGTAAAAATACTGTAAAATAAGTTAGGTATATTACTTATAAATTACCAAAGAAAGATAATCTATTTGAAAGTTAATAAAATAAATCATAAATTAGTTTTTACACTAATATTTACACTAAAATACAGCCGATTTTCAGTTTATATCATATATTTGCACCAAGCTTTTGTAACCCAAGACTACTTTTTTAACTGTCTTTCAAAAATAATTAACAGATATCTCGGCTACGTCGATAAAATACTACCACATTTATAATTTTAAAATTTAAATTCAACATCTTTTTTTACCAAAAAAAATAATAAAATCATCTAATTTAACATTGGTAACAAATACAATATAAGTGTTATATATAGCATTTTGCGTAGGTATATGCAAATACATGCGCGATCCAAAACATCTTAATATTCACAATTTCGATATTCAACACCGCTGCAGTAGGTCATCTATGCGGGATAGATATTATTATAACGACGCATAAGGTGTTCATATATAATATTCAAATCCGATAGCAAAGTTTATAAGGGCGTATATATTTTTATCTGATGTAGACAATATATACGTATAAAACCGATCACCATAAAACCGTGTCTGTACGGATCGAGTATTACACACAACGATAATAATATAATATGACATGTATATTGTCCCAATCGGGTCGGTTTCTACCCCGAAATAATAATATGAATACATTATTTATTATTATTATAAATCTGAATGAGAGCGAATGTATAATAATAGTAATGATATCATAACCCTTACGAAACAAGGCGTTTTTGTAAACTATCCAAAAGGTTTTATAGGAGATTGGAACGATTTTTTTTCTACTGGATAACAATTTAACGGCGTACAAGATTTTTCGCCGTGAAAAACGATCGTTGAAATTATTTGACCCTTATACGAGGGCCGGAATTCGAGATTACGATTTAACAGCGTAGAGGCCCCCCAAGAGTGGGAAGGATGAAAAGCGTCCTTATAAACTTAGCCACGTCGACCCAAATCGAGACTGTGCCATAGAGGCGTCTTTTCAACATCGATAATACATTACGTCATAGACACAACACAATAGATTTAGTCAATTAGTTATAACTTATAACTTAATACTTAAAAGTATTATTTAATGTTTTGATGAGTAAAGTAGACGATAGACATTTTAGGGGGGGGGGTATAAGTTCACTTATATACCGATACCCATACTTTCCTAGTTGACCAAGTTATCAATTTTTTTTTTATGAAAAATAGTAGCTCAATATCAAGTAGGTTACCTAAGGGAATAAAACCTTAAATTAGTGGAATTAATGGATTAATATTAACTACAGTACTTCGTGGTGGAATCGATGAAATCCCCTTGGTGTCTTGTTATGATTCATGAAATATTTCAAGGGTATAATATTATATTTCATGCAATTTTAAACCTTACGAGAACCTACGTATTGTAAATGCGACGAAAAGAGACAATAATATTTTTATAATGTCGAAGAATATTGGAGAAACGCGTAACTTGCAGTTTGAGTATAAGTATATTATTATTTATTATATAAGTGCGTTTTATTCAGCCGGGCATTGGTCCAATAAAAATATTTCTCGTAAAGCGCACTATTAGCGTTTTCAGTCCTTGTTGACGTCATTGCTCTTTCTATGTAGGTACAGGGTATTTCTACAACGAATACCATCATGAAGATGTATACGATATAATATAGGATATATATCCTACACCTTCTCGTAGTGAAGGGGTCCATAAACAAAATGTTCAGTATGTTTTTCCTAATGGTGTAATCATTGAAGAATCACCCTGGATATAATGCATAAAGGTAATATATTACATTCACGTATTTTTACAGCCTATTATCTTCTATCTACTTATCCACGACCACACGACTTCCGTATAATAATAATTAGTAAAAACACCGGCCGTGAAGTTACTGATCGTCTATATAGAACTCTAGAACACTGTATACATTTAAGTATAATATATTATGCTAGTACACGGCAGTAATATAATATTATTATCATTATAATCAAAGGAGATCGGATGCATGGAATAAATACAAAAACTTGTTTTCGATTCGAATCAAAAGATAACGAATTTGTTGATATAGGTACGTTTGAATTTGGACCTCGAGTAGAACACTAACGTAGGTAACTAATAATAATACGTATTTGATTTTTAATGATTACCATCATCGGAATATAATAAAATACAATAAATAATAATCGATAAGGATGACACGCATAATTTAATCATGATAACGTCGGTCTGATCGCAATGAATCTGCTGAATATTTCAAACTGGCTTTTAGATATTTTACAATAGGGCTTTGCGCATGCGTATTGTCCGTGATGCATAGTTGAATCAAATAATAATAATATGTGGCAAGCCAATATTTCGTTCGATACCGATGTGATAAACTGCTGACATATTGACTATAATATATTTTGCATACCTACGTAATAATTTTTTTTCTACCTATACAAGTTAAATCATACAATCTAGCGAATCTGCATATTATAATATATATAACATATTATGTTGTGCAATAATTATAAGTTATGCATTAAACATAGGTAATTACATTTTTGTAAAAGTATAGAGAAGGAAGAGTCCATTCTACATATTGAATTTTTATCGTACTTAAAATATTGAGTGTTTTGATTTTATCGGATATTAGGGGGAAATTATTCGAGCGGCGTTATCATTATCAGGAAATTTTACAAAATATTTAATATATAATATAATCTTATTTACCTAAACCTAATATAATATATAATATTTGCTCGATACACATTTTATACGGACAACTGCAGAAATGTTACATTTTAATGTTTTAATATATTCTATAGGTATTAGGTATCCATCCGTTAGTATAAGAACATAATATAATGTAGTGATTTTGTTTGTTGTGTCCAGGCATAAGAAGATAGAAGATATTATATTTTATTGACATTAGTAATGCTTTATACTATTTAGTATTTACTATTAATTAGTGTCGTCGCTCATTAATCATTAGAGTACATGATCATATAGACTATACGTTATTATGGCCAAGTATTGTGTCATAACTATTCATGTGCAACTAGCCGCACTTAAATCATAAATCGAACTTATATTCAGCAGTATTAATACACGTCTAGTGCAGCGGTTCCCAAACTTTATTTTATTCAAGCCTCCCTAATAAAAGAAAAATCATTCGACCCCCTTCCCCCGCAATTCACAAAGACACTATTATAAAATAAAATATGTTACAAATTGTTTAACTTTTAATAATTTATTATTTGTATATTTAAACTTTTGTAACAAAATTATCGGTGGATAACGTATTTAATTGTATAATAAAATATTACCTACCTATAAAATAATGTAAAATGTTGTATAATGTAATAAACAGTTTTTTTAGCTGAACATTAATTGATATATTATGATCTTCAAGATATTGTCAACAAGAATACATTTTTAAAGTGGACACTAAACCTTACCACAAAAATTATTTAAAAATAAGTGTAAACAAAATTTACTTCACCCCTTCTCTGCTAAGTGCTCGCGCCTATCTCGAGGGGCTAGCCGCACTGTTTGGGTACTCTGCACTATATTAAATGTATAGTGTCTTTGATTGACCAAAATAAATTCGTTTTTAATTTACCCACCGAGTTTCCCCTATTCACCATGCAATAATATACCACTATAATAACAAGTATATAGGCACTTAAATAATGCGGACCACTGTATTCCACCCGCCAAATCCACGTGAACAACACACGGTCGAGGCGTGTCGTTAAGGGTGTGCCACCGCATCGCATGTGCACACACGCAACCACAAAAGTGTTCACAAACGGTCCGGACGCCCTTGAAAAACAAACACACACACTGACAGGAAACGAGTGCGTGTGAGTGTGTAAACATCGGAATTATGCCGTACGTTTGTTAATGTGCATAGCTATTGGGTTGTCACCTATTCCCGTAGTGTATATACGCACTCAAGTGGGGCATGTGTGTGTCGAAAATTACGGGTGTATATGTACGGCGGCGAAAAGGGTCAAAGACGATATAATAATAACAATACCGACCAGAGGAGCCGTACCTAATACTCGACTGCTTCTTCGCCACCGTCGTCGAAATATCTGTGCGAAAGAAAAACCTTCTCGACGTTGGTCGTTTTTTTTTTCTGTTTTTTCTCTAACGACCAAAACTTTTTATCCGTCACGAGAGAGTGACAGCCATCGTCCGTTGTTCACCTACACAATATATATATATTATGGCCGTTTTATGGTGCAGGTGGCTTTCGTAGATGGAGCACTCAGTAGGTATACACTATACATAATATTATTGTATTAATCGCGCGCAAACGATAAATACGGTTTTCTCGTTTGATTGATTGCCACGCGTCCACACAACTCTACGATACAATACGCCATAGTATATGTATTTGTGTCTATAGGAGAAAAAAAAGTATTAAATAGGATTGAGGAGACGACCGTCGTTGACGTCAGCCACAGTTTATGCGAGCACCCAGTAATCCCGCTGAAGACACAGCCGTCGCTATAATTATCTTTTTTTTTTAAATTAATAACCTGTAACAAATTTTAATCATTCTCGTTCTTTCGTTAATCACTGTAAATCTAATTAAGTAAGTATTTGTTAATTTTTTAGTTATTTTAATTGGCCTTCTCTGTTTGAGTATTTAAAGCTTGATTGAGCAATGAATATTTTTTATGATGCCTTGCATCTCTCAATAATACATAATGTTCCTCAATGTAAGTTCTGGATATTCTAAACGTAGAGTATCTATTAATGGTTTTCTACAAATTTAAAAAAGATCCTATTCCAAAAAAAAAGTGCTCATACCAATTTCAAATTTACATCCAATCCGAGGTAATGATTGTGGTATATAGGTAATACCTACTTATCTTTAAAGTGGACATAATATAATATCTCCCATTTTGTTTTACACTCTTTGTTAACAGTGTAAAATGTATTCTAAATCGCTACCGACTCCTTTGTCTAACCGATTATATAAAATTATATATACGGAAGTCAGTCGATACTTATGATGACTGTTTGAAATTGCAATATGATTTGAATAGCTTTGTTGATTGGACAACGGTCTAATTCAATAGGTCTATCGTTGAATTTGGATAAATGTAAGGTTATGTCATACTTTAAAGTACGTTCACGTTCAACTCATAAATATTCAATCTCCGATTTTCATCTGCGACGAATGTATAATTGACCTTGGTTAATTTAATCACAGACTGAAACCAAGGCATATAGTGTTGAAATGGTAAGTTGGAGAGCTTTGCAGGTTCTTGGCTTTATTATGAGATTGGCCAAGAATTCTAGCTAATAAAATCCACGAAGATTCTGTATTGTACATTAGTACATTAGCCGTTTCTTTGAATGGCTCTGTAATATGAGATCCCTATACATCAGTTGATTGTATTAAACTAGATTGTAATAGAACTTGTTCAACAAGTTTTTTTTATGATTCGTCCTTACTAAATATCTCTCATTCACTTCATGATTATACTTATTTTACTAAGCTCAGGCTTAGACTTGATTCCATAGCCCAACGTAGAAATGTTTTAAGTACTTATACAATTTTTTAATAATTTATTGACAGATTCATTTACACACTCCTATATACAAAACAAATTATCTTCGAATTTATCAGATCGAAAAAATAAAACGATTACGATGACTATTGCCCATTGGCCATTGAACTCTTCGTTTTCCGAATAATTTTTATGTTATATAATATGCTATGTAAATGTTAATCGTTTCAAAATATGTAAATATTTGTCCGAAGGGTCTTTCTTGGTATACATTATTAAAAAAAAAAAAAAAATGGTATTTCACACCAAGCCTGACAAATTTAATCGATAGTCATTACATTTAAAATTTAAATAAACTCCAAAAATTCAAATTCCTTTTAAATAAAAATGTATAAACAATTATTTATAGTGATACAACAAATTCTGATCAAAAACCAAAAGTTTTCGGTGAAGTCACTCTCTTATTTATACCATATACGTAGGAGTCGAGTGTACCCCACCATTGATTAGGTCACTGTAACAGATGCGTTAAAATTTAATTCAATGATAAATCATTGAGTACAAAATATTTATAATATTTTTTAATTTCTATAAGAAAAATTTATGAGGGATACTGTATCAAATTAATAATTACTTAAATTTACTTGAAATAAAATTAATATCATGATGATGACCTGATGTGTTATAATATAAAATATGATATTACTATTATTCGGTCTCTTACGACTAGTCATCCGCCATTGGCTAACTTATATTGCCTTTTATCGTCGTCATATGCGACTCAGGTTGTGTATCGTCATTCAAACTAATTTATTTCCCCAAACCGATCAAGTTCGCCGAATTTTCGACATGTCTAATTTGAACTATGTCGACAAATGGTTATCTCGACACACAATAGATGAATAAAAGCTCGAAGAAAGTAGAATCTTCAGTATGTATACGTGATGTACAAGGCTGCGAACTGCTATAGTCCATGAAATAATATCGAAGAAAAGATGTGGTTGTCTTTGGTAATCAATAAAATATGTCTATTGATATTCTATTATGGGAGCCAAGTCACATTGAGTATAAAACTATAAACACTGCGTGGAGTTTGGCGAAGGTATTTAATTCGATACCTAATCAATATATTATTTTAGGAGCTGCAATTACGTTATACGTTTAGGTATTAGTGGTGTTGGGGGTACAAAACTCAATTCAAAGGAAAAGGAAAAATGTGTTGGTATAATTTATTGTCTGAGTTTTACATAAGTGTGGCAATAAATACATAGAATAAAAATAAATTTAAAAAACCGGCCGAGCGCTAGTCGGGCTCCCGCGGCACGAAGAGTTTCGTACCATCATCAGCTATAAACATGTTGGAAACACTGTGTATTTTTATATATTCTAGGATTTTTAGTATTTTTTGTTATAGCGGCAACAGAAATACATAATCTGTGAACATTTCAACTTTCTAACTTTCATGGTTCATGAGATACAGCCTGGTGACAGACGGACGGACGGACAGTGGAGCCTTAGTAATAGGGTCCCGTTTTACCGTACGGAACCCTAAAAATTAGGTATATTTAATCTTATAAGGAAGCTATATTATGAAATTAGTAAATTAAGTTTAATAATTCAAAAACTTTTCGTTTAATTTTTGATTTAGATGAAATAACATTTTAAAACAATTATCTGATTAATAATTGTTGGCAAAAAAAGGGGTTCTAGTTAGAAAAAACTAAGTTTGAATCACCACAGGATACACTTTATATGGTATAAAAATCTAAGTATTTTGAAATATGAATGTCTTTGAGTGTAAGCTCACAAAAATTTTAATTTAAATTTAAAAAATATGGTTTATTAAAGGAAAATAAAGAAATAAGAGCATACTATTTGTGAATCACCCTGTATATAAGACGTCAAATCAATATTATATTAATTTCATTTTAATCTGTTTCCAAGTGCTGCCGACATCGATTATACGCCTATAACACACGACAAAGGGAAGCAAACAGGTCACAAATGCTACCACGTTTGTTTTTTTAATTAGTTTTTTTGTTTTACATCGACCGACTGCCGGGTGTGTATACCTATAACTATCGACATGAAAATATACAATATCGATACATAATAATATAGTCACTGCCACTTCTCAGTTCTCACCGATATATCACAATGGTAATGACATTTTTACATTTATATATTCGCAATACGTCTAAATGCCATAATTATTCTGGATCAGTCACTAAAATCAGGACTAGCGACTCCGTGATTTATCGTTTATCGACTGAAATCCAGTGACGTGAACATCGGCAATTCGCTCGGTTGTTATTATTGAGGCAGTAACACATCGCACTATTATCGATGATGGAACATTTTTAAGATCGTGGGAAATTACGTATACGATACTGTAGAAAAATCTCTCATTTGTCTCTATGTAATCCTAATCTCATTCACAGTGAAACAAAAATCGGGAAATGGCTAGTCGTTGGGCTAAACAACGCTTGGAATAATTATTGTTATTTATACCGAAAACGGTGGCGTGAATCTAAATAGATCTTAGTAACGAAACAATTTCATCGAAGAGTGTTTTAAATTCATTCAATTTATAGTATTATTATGAGTGACAAAATAAAATAATAATTACCTAAGAAAAATACGTTGGTAAAACGGGAAATGTTCATAACTGTATGGTTTAAATTAAACATTGCAAGGATAATTTTCTCAATAAAATTTATAGTAACTATATATTATGACACAAGATGTCAAGATCCATGTACCATATTGTACCTACTCTCGTAAATATCCAGTATACACTATACATAGACACATAGTTCACATTTTTTTAGACGTTATTAAATAATAACAAATACAATATAATATGTTATACCGTCAATCTATATTTTTATCTTTGAGCTTTATATTTCTTTACTATAAAAATAGTGAGAAAATGATTTTTCTCATATTAGGTATTGTTTTCTTCAAAATACTCGGTAGGAAAAAATCAATTTAATCTTACTTATCCTGGTATAATATCAGACCATAACGAGTTTAGTAGTATACTGTATACCTATAATATATATTTATAAGATAACATTAACCTTATAACTATTTTTAATATCACGATTTTTAATACTTATTGTAATATTGGGTTAAAATTCTCTATGAATTTTACAATTTGAATGAAGTTATTTCATAATTTTTTTTTTCAAATCTTATTGTTTATAAATTTAATTTTCAATGACTAAATTGATTTCGTAATAAGAAAACAGTTTAAGAAATATAGCATATTTTATAGAAAGCAACCTTGAAAATGTCTCGCCATACAGCTCTATATAATAAAATAATAAAAATAAATCCTCATTCATAGACGGTAGTTACACATTGAAATAATATATTTCTTGGCATATCGTTGTTTCCTAAGTTCAAAATAATTACCGAACTATACAGCTTTCACTGTTTAAATACACATTAAAATATATAGGTGGTATCAATGTATCATAGAAGTATTATGTTTTAATCAAATTCGCCTAAAACGGCTAAGACACACACATCAATAGAACCCAAACGCTATTTTAAATTTAAAAAATGTAGTCATTATTCATTACAAAGATGCTTCACTTTAATAGCTATTTTTTTTGAAGTTTGAATAATTCATATTCCATAATAATATTTCAGCATACAATATAACAATAAATTAGTGTAATACTAATATAATATTATAAAACTAAATAATACTATCTTGATTATTTTTTAGAGATTATTATTTTATAATCAAAAACTTCATATTTCTTTGGTGTAAATATTATAAGGTTTAGAACATTTCGTGAAATTAAATAAAAACATAAACTGAAAAATCTAAGTTTTTATCTTTGTAATTTCTTAACCAAGTTATTAAGCAAAAAAATAAAATGGCTTAATCAAATAATAATAATATAATAAAGGTAGGTAGTGTTGGTTTGGAAAATAAAAATTACAAATCGTGTATAAAGAAAATTTGTAAAATAATATTATATAGTACTGAAGACAAAGAAATTATAAAAATCCTCGATGAAGTTTTTTGTTTTACATTATTATTCTATATTAATCGGTATAGGCAAAATATACTTCCGGCCTGAAAAATAAAATAATATATACCTAACCAAAGATGGATGAAATGTTGTTCGCTGCAATATTTAATTTAATTTTAATGTGATGTTACTGTCTTGCAAGTTGCAAATGCCCTATTTGAAATTATTTTTTATATACTAATTTTCTTCACCACAAACGATCATTTGACTTTTCCCAAACAATTCCACCCATCGTCGGTGCTCGGTTCTAAATCAGCGAATACCAGAATTTTCGTTTTCACGAAGCGAGCGCGTAGATGCGAGTCAGATATGCGTCACCACCGAATGTCCCGACGTATCGATTTGCAACTATGTACCTATATATTATACGGAGTCGAATGTTTACGAATAGACAGAAAATTACAGACAGCAATAATGATATTTGTATATATTTATGAATCCAAATCAAATGAAAACTTGTTTCTTTGGACCTTCCCGAGAACCTGGATGCTATAATAAAATTATGAAGATACCTTGTAACAGAACTACAATCTCACAACACTAATCTTTTGAATCATGTAAGCAAAATAGTTATTAACTATAGTAGTTTATGTACTATATATCAAGGTATTGTACGTATACAATGTGCTTGGGTTACCCACCAAATTTTGAAGTATATACATTTCACGGTGTTCACCTAGTACCCCTACCTTACAACCCAACACATTCAAAGGTTGGAACGAAAACAATAGTCTTAAGATATATATTATATTATCTGATATAAAAGTAACTCAACAGAGTCCAGAAAGGTGTAAAAACTAAAAATCAATGATTTGAAAGCTTGGGTCCAACTAAAATGTCATATAGTCCACCGTAAAAGTGCTGATGTTTCATTTATTTATAAACTTGTAAGTGGTCTCAAGTGGTAACTTGTATTGTTCCTCGATCGTTGACCTTATATCAATTTGAGCACATCAGTAATACAATATGCCAATATTCGTCCCACGTTTAATATAAAATGCACCGTACCAACCGAGGTCAAAATAATCTGTTGGATGCGAAGTCAAGTAAATCGATTGGATCAAATATTGGGCAAATAGATTTTTTATGTATATAGCTTAAAATTATCTATTCGTTTTGAACTTGACTGCTAGGTAGACATATGACACCTTCTTTGAGAAATTATAGCTTACTTAGGGGAGGAAAAATTAGATCCTCACGAGAGATGTACGTGGACGGCAGTGTTGCGTTGTTTAATGTGAGCAGCAGTGCCTTGCGCCTTTGGAAACTACGTGCGATGAATTACTTTGTTTTTATTTAGCCGACCTGTTATTATTATCTACTTACGCAGTTACGCAAAGGTTCTGGCGAAACAAAAGGAGACAATTATATAGTGCGATAGTCACTCAAATCCATTACGATATTATATAGACCACGTTCACAACGAACGTTTCGATCGATCGTGGTACACGTCCTGGTGGTATTGGTAACTATAATGATATTATTGAATTATTGTATATTATTAAACTCTAAGTGGACCAAACCGGTCTGTATGTTGGTGACTGGTGGGGATATCCGAGTCGGTCGTCGTTACGGCCTGAAAAACATGATTTGGACTTAAGAAATTTATTTCACTTGGATCAGGATCGTTCGAGTGATTTTCATTAGTTTTATTTTTCTGTACGATGACAAAGGCTCGACTATACATTATAATATACCAACTATGTTATCTTCGGGCATGCAGTATTATCGTAACTATCATAGGGTAGGTACACGTAGCTTCAGCTTGAAAGAAACCTTTTAATCTTATTAAACACTGCGGCGAGACGGTAAAAATTAAATTATAATACGACCATTTGTATTATACCCTTGTTACGCGTATATATTATAATATTAATAAATTATGTCTCTCCTGTTAGAGCAGCTTCTCTCACTATTTTTCTCATCGAAACTTACGACCGATCGTTAAACCTTGCAGGGGACGTATTGAAAACGAACGCGTTTTATCACGACCCATCGACCCACCGCCGCCGGTTCATCGTCACGGGCAATCGTCAACATCCTCCACCGCTGAACGGTCAGCCGAGTGGAGGTCATCAATTCAACAATTGTTTTTTTCGTTCATCTCTCTTCCGTCGGGGACATTCGCGTGTCACACTTTGATAATACATGAACAAGTATACAATAATCGCATGCGTTCCCTAAGTAGCACGATAGCCGATCAGAGCACATTCAAAGTACATAATAATGCGACATCGACGTGATTTTAGACTTTTGATATTTGTACATAGATACAGACTACCTACGCATTCTAACCCTTTTAGTTTTTAGATAATAGTACAACATAATGGATCGACTACAATCTGCATCGCTTGTCGTAAAAACGTGTAATAAAACGGTGATGAAATCAATTATTATCTCGGGGGTCATTGTTTCGAGACGATTCGCATGCCAAAACGCGAGATTAGAAAATGCCATTGTCCGTATCGTAACTTTTCTCATTCCAATGCAATTCAATACGATGAATAAAATTAAACTGTTTGCATAGAATGTGCTTTCATAACTTTGTGGAATAACCTCCGTTTTGTTTTCCGGTACAATTCATTCCAGCTGTACATCTCAAGACTATTATAACGAATTATAACATTAAAGAACTTATGAAACAATATTATTAGTTAGTCCATGATATTGTAGCTAAAAACGTAAATAGTGATTCAAATACGATACTTGAAAAACTAAAAATTAATATCAGCACAAAAATAAGAAATATAATATTCAAACGATATTAACGCGATATTAAACGATATATCCGAACGATATTTTAACATATTCTCGTCATTAATGTGCAGTATGAACTAGTTGTTGATCGGTCACAAGGAATTGTTGACTACAATGCCTAACTATGGTCTAAGGTGGGTACCTTAATTCATAGAATAAATAGCTACTTATAAAAATGTATTCCCAAATTATGAGCGATGATATTATATTAATTTATTAAAATGTCTATTTTCAATTTTGTATGTTAAGATATTTTGCCTTAGAGCAGGGTAATGAATTAGTGTCTACATTACTATATATATGTAGAGGTTTTTCTTGACACAGACCAAAACATTTACCTCTTCTACCTTCTGCAAAACATAATTTAAATTAATGGAGGTAAATCTGAAAATTCACTTCACCAGTTCTGATTTTAATTGAACCTAACCTAGATAAATAATGTCCTAGTACAATTAATGGGTTATGTTAAACTGATCATTAACATTCCGTTGGTCTTGGTAAGTATGGCAAACATTTAGTTGATTATTTTGGGGACATTTATTTCAGAATAGTTTTATCTTACGTACATATATAACAAGCTTCAATATAATATTTTGTTCTACATTTTTTTTACCTATATATTATTCATGAGCGACCAAACGTGTTAGAATGTACTATTATATACATTTATTAACCTCCTCTGATAAATCCCGGTGACCGCTGTCAAAAATAGTCTAATTTTTTCTATGGCTCATCAAAGGAAAATTTATTCTGAGTAAATGATTATCAAAAAAAATTTGGCCCTCCTTAATACATATTATAATGATCTAAATAACAAACACAGTTTGGTGCAGAACTTTTGGGTGTACATTTTTTTTCACACATGGTACTAATTTACGAACAACAAAGTTAACGAACATGCTAAGTGCTTCTAGACAAAAGTTTATAATGAAATTCATGGTGGTATAAAGGTTAAGTGGAGGCAGTAGTCATCGCATATTTTGACCCGACAACAAAGTTCCTACCCTACACCCATCCACCACCCATAATCATTCATTATCGCACAGACTTGTACTACATGACATTGTCTACTGGAAACAAATCGCAGAACTCGTAAATCTTTATGTACACCCTCAAACAACTGTTTTAACGCGTGCTTGCCATCCAATTAGTTGTCGGCATGAGTTTCAAAAATAGAGTATTGTTCCGGTTGTTTGTAAATCGCTCGAACGCGTACCCGTTTTACCTAACACTCGTCGTAGACAACGTTACATATTATATAAAAGTACAAAACAGTAGTCAGTAAGGGTGAATAATTAATGAGATAACAAACAAAGCGCTGCAATACGGTAATATAATATAGATAATTATGTATTATTGTTCCGTCTCAGTCCTTTGGTGTGACGCACCTCCATGTCGAGTTTAGGGCAACAGCGAATCGTCGGAGAACGCAGTTGGTCAATAGAATATATTTAGTGACATATATAAGTCATAACATACATACACGATATGTATAATACATTTGTACTTGGTACTTCAGGTGTAATATCGATTCAAACCCTAATCCTTCAAACTGTCGAGGCGGGGGTAGTAGAAGTCAAAAAATAGAAATAGCAGTTCACAACTTAACGTTCGTCACGACTATGCGGTAAATTGTAATATAAACATAAAAAAATATAGTCTAGCGGTCTGTACCTCGATTCGGAGGTTATGGAGATGGGTCAAGAGGTTTAGAAGGGTTCCGATCTGCGACATAGACGGCATGACATATTATATGGGAGAGAAAATAGAAAAATCGCCCAATCTGACCAAAGTTGAATGACGTAGTCTGTATGCTATAAAACGCGTACACCGCATATACGTCCATCAAGACCGCAGTCCATCATCCCTTTCTCATGGGCACCACAGACTATGTATGGACCCGCACAAAGCCCAGTGATGGATCTGTTTTTTTTTTTTTATGCGAGGGGGAAAGAAAACAGCTGGAATATGACCGTGGATGTGGCCAGCCTGACCAGTACACGAAGGCCTTCGACCCGATCCCGAAAACCGTTTTAATAGTGTGTATATCTAATAATATTATAATATACGGTGTTGTGTATAGAGGTGACTAATGACTAATGAGAGCGAAATCCTACACCACCTCGGAATAATACTCAAACTTTATAGCATAAAATATATTATACACATGGTCGTGATCGATGACCACCGTAACGGATGTGGCCAATTTATTTGGCTCAGTGTCGTCGTGGTAGGTTTTAAGAAAAGAACAGAACAAAACGTGAATTTGTTTTATCCTCAAGAGGTTTGGACATGTGTCCCGAAATGACCACTCTATCAAGGGGAACATTTTTTGATAGCGTTATCCATGCAAGCAATATACGTCATGGGTGCGTCACGTTTAGTAAAAAACCATCCTGCAGGGTCATTTTTTAAAAGCAACCAAACGACATAAGTATGAAATCATACGCAAAACGTGTACCCATATATTATATTAGGTAAACAGAGCACTGAACAACATTATTGTATACCGGGTGTCCGTTCGTATGTGAATGTGTCAAAATTATACGAGCGAAGTGTGGAGTAAACATGTTTGGTACAGTCGAATAATATATGTTTTATAATAAAATTATTATTACAACAAGACACTGGTATATTATTATATTATAACGATGAACATTTATTCGATGTATTCGTCCATGACTGACCGAGTGTGCTTTTTGGGAAATTTTTTTTATCCGTTCGGCAGAAAATTGGTTCGTTAGCGAAGTAAGACGTGTATATTAATAGGTCTTACATTTTCTCTGTCTTGTATTTCGGGCGCATTTTATTATTGAGT
The DNA here is from genome assembly GCA_949089665.1 of Macrosiphum euphorbiae. Classification (NCBI taxonomy): domain Eukaryota; kingdom Metazoa; phylum Arthropoda; class Insecta; order Hemiptera; family Aphididae; genus Macrosiphum; species Macrosiphum euphorbiae. The sequence continues at coordinate 23,185,013 of CARXXK010000004.1, read as the reverse complement.
TCAATGTCAAGATAGTCCTAATTTTAGAAAATATCTATCTTTAAAGTACTATAAAAATATGGGTCGAACAAAAATAAATCGGATTTTATACACATGTATTTTTTAATCATTTAACATATCTTCATAAACTGAACACGTTTATAAACAAAAAATACTATTCACACTTAAAATGTTTTAAAAACGTGTTTTTTTTTTAGTTTAAATGTATATAGGATTATCTGAATCAAAAAAAAATCTGTTTCAGTAGAGTTTAATGTTATAAGTACCTACAATTTAATATAATTTAAAAACAAACCGATTACATTTGCCATGCCGAAAAAAATGTAGCAACACTACCAATTTGTTTTTATTTAAATATGAAAGTTGTAAATATTATGTTTCTATTTATTTACCTAATTATTATAATATGTAATTAACTAAAGGAATTTTATATAATTACCACTGGTAAGCAAATAATAATACTGTGGATTAGGGACCTTCTAATTTTTATAGTATTGTAGAAAAACAAAAATTGATTGATTTGTTTCTTTATAATTTATTATTATTACTTTATTCTTATCTATGAATTGTGTACCTTCTACATTTTATAACTAACGTTTTAAATTTTTTTTACAAATTATTTACTAAAGTTCATAAAATATTATTAAATTTAAAGAATACGTTTAAATGCATCAGACAGAAAACGTAATTCGAGAAAAATTAAATTATTTTCTCGTATTACTCATTAAATTCAAAGTGTAACAATTCTCTTACGACCTTGGCTTTTTTAGGTACCTTATTTTAGCATTGTCTCTTATCTCCCAATGTACGATCAAACAAAGGTCAGTTAGGTCATAAAATAAAACCTAACAGAAATCGCATTTAACGTAAGTGCACTCCACTAAGAACATAAAAACAATTGTACGGAAAACTGAAGGACATGTAAAATGTTAGAAAAAGTTTTTTAATAAAGAATTTTAACAGAAATCAGAACATTAGGAAAATCATGTATGGATCAATTACTTCGATATTCATGGTCAAAATATTCATTAAAGTGGTCCACATAGGTTATTATCTAGATATTATATATGGAAAAAAGATACTATTGTATAATTACTATATTATATTATACAGTTACGTATATTATAGATTATAGTAAGTATAGTGTTTATTTCCGATTTTACGACCGAAATCAAATTTATTGTAAGACACTCTTAAACTCGAGGGTTGTGGATGAGAACCACAACCATATTATTATATAGTAAGTTCGAAATTATTAACCATACGAATATTATTAATTTATATTTATAATAGTTTTTTTTTTTCATAACTTGAAAGAACATGGCAGTCACATATTTTTATCAAAGTTTTAATTTGGATTTTACAAACCCATATAGGCACCTACTATAATATTATTATACGCAACTACAATAAATTATAAATTTATTACGGCCTGAGAATCGTCCTAGTACGAGGGACTAGTGAATAATGTACATAGGTGACTGATATGCGTCTAACCTTGACGCAACGGCGCCGCCCTGGCAAATCCTCGGGGAACAGGTGACGCAAACCGGAAGTGACGAGGCTCACAAATGTACGTATAGAATTGTATAGACTCGTTTTGCTGGGATATTGTCGCATTGCAAACAGTTTTCTGTGAAAACGGTTTGGTCGAGAAATGAACGGCGACGACCACCTTTCCTCCATACTTATCATTTATCAATATAGAAATTATCATGGTTACCCGATTGCAAGAATACGAAATATAATAAAATATTTTCCATTTATCGGTCTTTAAGGAATCATTTAAAATCGGATGGTGCGTCACATACTCACAGACATGATGTACTGTGAACCCGGGAGCCTCTAAAATATTTTTGTCACAATCTGAACTTTAAATGCTTATTTAACAAAAACTTTTTGCTATATACCATTATTATTTTAGATTCTAAACGGAGAGATGAATGTAAAAAATTTACAATGATGTGTGTATTTTTATTTTTTTATTTTTTATTTTTGTCTGTGTATACGATAAGTAGTCGAAATAATGCTTCAATTTTCAACTTCAGTATCTTGTTCGATGGGAAAGTGAATATAGTTGGTGCATTGGGGAAGTCAAAATACCATAATCCGATTAGAAATCAAAAGCGCCGAGAAAAACAAAAAATATAAAAACATAGTTTTTTTATAGCTATTTTATGTTCAAATTTGGAGGAAATTACATATTAAATAACCAAGAATAACGATTCTAATTATTTTGTTGTAATTTTATAATTTTAATTCAACTTACCGGTTACTGTATTAATAATGAGTAATAACAATATAAATATCTACACTGACAAACCGTCATCGCTCAGAATCGTTTTTCGCATACACATACAATGATATTATAATATTATTGAATTCAAATTTAATACCATCCATTATACAGTGACCCACTTGTAAGCTACTGTACTGCAGAGCAACATCCACTTACCCACCTTTTTAAACATAAAAATCTTATATTATTCATTATCTACATAATAGTATATTATGTACATTTATAAAATTATGACTACAATTGAATTGAATTAATGCAATTTATTTTTAATTTTTTGTATCTATTTATTACATATGATAATCAATGAATTTTCAATCAACAATTATTTTTTATACCCTTCTATTGTTCAGCATGTTGATGCTCAAACGATGTTCGATATTTTGGCACAGGTAAACAGACGATGCGCAAATGATTTACGGCCCTATCTTCTTACTCATGGTCTAATGATTAAGTTTATCTGATTCCGATAAAATTTGGTACAGAGATAGATTAGACTATTTAAAGTACCAAATTTCATCGGAATCAAATAAATGGTTAGGGGGTGCATAAATAACATAGGTATAGGTAGGTAGTCAGATAGGTGTACAGACATTTTTTGTCATTAAAATATTTAGATAGATAGATTACCTAGTTATTACTAACTAGTATTTTATTTTTTTTTATAGTCATTCAACATAGTATATTATAAATTCTAATACTGATAATGTATTACACACGTATGTAAGTACCTATGTGAAAATCCACATTTTTTTCCAAAAATATGGAATATATTATAATATTTTTACCAAAACAGGTAATTTTAACACAACATTTTTCTGAACGGCAATGAAAACCCGTTTAATTAAAATAAATAAAACCGTATTTTTAAATTGGCTGAAAAAGTAAGATGCCCGAAAAATTAAGCATAGGAAAAACCAGTTTTGACATTAATTGGCATATGAGAAATAAAAGATTATAAAATGATTTCCATTAAAATCTTACTAGGTATACCAAATTAGAACAGCCACGACAAATGTTAGCAATGAAGTCAAGATGATGATGTCGACGATGATCAAGTCCCAAAGGTATGTTTCTTATAATATCAAAACATTTTGTTCGGAAAAGACAATCACTTCAGAAAAAAACACCAATTCGTATACTTATAATATTATTTGTAAAAATCATTAAGCAAAAAAACAACAGTTTTATTATATTCTAACTAAAAGGAATGACAAAGCCAAGGAATACTAATTAATCCTATGGGCTATGATGTTGTCTAGTCACAAGTGAACGTGATCGAGCTTAAATATAATAACCAACTGTATTTAAGACACTAATGGAATAAAATATTTACCTATTAAATGCCTAAATATGAGTATATTATGTAAAAACATCTGTAAAAAAATGTTTATGTTTCTATTAAATATACCTACTTAATACATTTATAAGAATACAATACTTATCGAATACAATTTAGGTAAAATCAATACAATACCATCAATTGGATACTGACGATAACAATTTAGATATCAACTATGACATTAACATGTAATTTCTTTAATATATTATACTCCATATAATTTTAAAATAAACAAAGATCAAGGCCACAGTTTAAATCGAAGAAAAATTTAGAGCATTTTTAACCAAAACTTATCTTAACAATAGTATTTTAAATTTTAAAAAGTTTGTTGTAAGCCAAGAAAATAAAAGTAAAATTCTCCCAAATCGTAGCCCAAATGAATTAAATTTTTAACAAAGTCCCCGTAATTTTAAAAGCTATATAAATTAAAATACGAATCTAAGCTAAAATATCTAAATATAATCCTGCTTGGTTATTTTTAATTTGTTGAATATATTATTTTACGTCCATTTAATTTGGTTTATAAGTATATTTATAATAATTTCCAGACTGTCCATAAAATCTTTAAAATGTATAACATACATTATAATCAGATTGGTGTAACGGAAATGTACCTAAATACTGACTGAAATTCGTTGTTTAACTGGTATATATCTGTCATGGTTAAGATATTTAAAAATAATTTACCATTCAATTTTATTAAAATAATAAAATATTCATAGTCTTTTCGAAATAGTAATATTTACATTTGGTGAGTGCAAATTATAGGACCTATTTCAAATTGTATTATAAATGATTGAATCTATTTTATAACTTGAATGGAATCAAAACATATTATATTTAATTCAAACATGATAAAATATTTGAAGTATGTAGAAAAAATATCTTATGAAAACTCAATTCTTATTAGTGAAAATATCATTTCAACTTTCTACAAAGATTAATCTCAATATCAAAAGTAAAATTTAATTATGGAAATTAGTTTGGTAAAAAATATTAATTTTAATACTACTATTTCAGTGATCATACGGATCAATTTACAATTCATAATCGTTTAAGTAAAATCATTAAAAGAAGAAATTATTTTTGTCCATAAATCTTATACCTACTAGTTATATTATTGGAGAAATAATAAACTAACTAAGGTGTCTACTTAAAAAAAAAAAAAACATACTATGTTAGCAATATGAATTGCTTCTTTAGATTATTTTTCCTGCATCTAATCCTTTCTTGATTTACTACCTCAGTTTGATTTATTTAACAACCAAAGAAATCCGTTAAAATCTGTCAGAAACGATAGAAATTTTTATGGGCATAAAAAATTAAGCCTAATTTATTCGTTACTGGGATAGACTGGTGCTTAAGAAAAAGAAAAAAAACTTTTGTCCTAATTGGAGAACTCTTTGCGTCGCAAAAATATATAGATATATAATATAATAAAAAATAAATGATACAAACCGTCAAAACCCTGACAAAAATCCCATTATCCAAAAGTTATTTTTCATTCAAACGAGTGGCCATATTTTACGCGATGATGTTTTTTTTTCATTTCACAGACACTTTTATTCCTATTACCACGGCAAAGGCGTTATATATATTCCAAACGTGCAGTTTCGTTTGCACTGCAATATTGGAGAGTCTATTTGGTGATAAATGTTGACATTAGACACACTGGTGCGTTTCTAATGACGTCCATGAGTACGAAAAAAAAACAAACCCCTTCACCAATATTTCTCGGACGAGTACGTCGTCGGGTGGTAAATAAATAGTTATAACTTAAAATATGTCCATATAGAAAATCCAATGGTGTCCAAATCGACTATGGACAATATCTGTGTGACTATCAATGTCTTGTGTATTTTTCAGTAGGACCCTTTAGAAAAAAATTCAAGTAACCGTCATCACAACCAAAATAGTTTCATCGTTAACAGAATAATCTATATTCTATAGACATTCGACGGCAAACGGACCATTTTCGTTTTTCAACAGTAATTATTTCAGAGTGCTACAAAAGTTACTTTATTTCAAAGTGTTTTCCATTCATTAATCGTATTTAAACAATAACAATTGACATTATTTTAGATGTACCTTACAATTGAATTACGTTTAACCGATGTATAGCACACAATTTAATACTATGAATAATATAAATTATATACATTAGTACTCAACAGTAGTATTTATATTATATTCAAAACTTAACCACCTTCATTATAAATGATTTTATTTTTCAGACAACTAGTAGAACATCAAATATGCGGTTTAATTTGAATAGACTATTTTGTTATTAGGTATACCTAATATAAAGTTTAAATTATTCATGTGTACTTACCTATATTTTTTTATTTACCATGTATACATCTATGAAATATTTAGATGTTATTATCACTATTTATTTTTAATAAATTCCCATACCTATTATTTAGGTATACATAATATTTAAACAAATTTAACCACTCGAATCTTAAGATATGTGTATATTTTTATACGAATCAATATACAAAGGGTTACAATGTTACATATTTTGATTTTACTGCATGATTATTGCAAACGTTAATAAAATATATAAAAATATGTAACAGCTTACTACCAATTATGCATCTTATATAATTATATCTCTATGTAGTATGTACATACAAATTTCGATTGACTAAATTTTGTAAATATTAGCAAAAGTAGTATTGTATCCATAATTAATGCATACAAATTTGTAGAGATATTTAGAGGCAATTTGCATTTAACATTCACTACCTATCAAGCAATAATCGCAAGAAAACAAATCATTTTAGGGAAACCTGACAGACCTCTAAGGTAC